>CM042139.1:10503074-10529931 GCA_023376005.1 Doryteuthis pealeii
AGAGTGAGAGAGAGAGAGAGTGTAAGAGAGTGAGAGAGAGAGTGTAAGAGAGTGAGAGAGAGAGTGTAAGAGAGTGAGAGAGAGAGGTAAGAGAGAGAGAGAGTGTAGAGAGTGAGAGGAGAGTGAGAGTGAGAGGGAGAGTGAAGAGAGTGAGAGAGAGAGAAGAGAGTGAGAGGGAGGGTGTAAGAGAGAGAGAGAGTGTAAGAGAGAGAGAGAGAGAGAGTGTAAGAGAGAGAGAGAGAGAGTGTAAGAGAGAGTGAGAGAGAGAGTGTAAGAGAGTGAGAGAGAGAGAGTGTAAGAGAGTGAGAGAGAGAGAGAGAAGAGAGAGAGAGAGAGAGAGAGAGTGTGTAAGAGAGAGAGAGAGAGAGAGAGAGTGTAAGAGAGAGAGAGAGTGTGTGTAAGAGAGAGAGAGAGAGAGAGTGTGTAAGTGAGAGAAGAGAGAGAGAGTGTGAAGTGAGGAGAGAGAGAGTGTGTAAGTGAGAGAGAGAGAGAGAGTGTGTAAGTGAGAGAGAGAGAGAGTGTGTAGAGAGTGTGTAATAGAGAGAATGATCCCACGATATATGCTGAGTAAATACCTTCCTATTAATTTAGCCTGTCTTGGATTTTTCCACTGGCCATTTCATTAAAAACAACCGAAGCAAAACAACGAAAGGAAATGAAGACTCGCGATATTCAATACGACTCCAACTTTTCCAAAGCGACAGAATTATTATTCCGTCGCACGTGACTTAAAAAAAGCGGATCAGGAATATTCACAAGGTCGGGAATTGCCCAGACTGTTGATATCACAGAGAATAGAGAGACACTAGATATATTTGGTTTAAAAGGTTATTCCTCGAACTGATATTCTGTTTTCGGTATATTTGGTACAATGAACCTAATATATTTTCCATTATACGAGCATTTTCCCCTATAGCACAGAACATCGATCCCATTATGATATATATATATATATATATATATATATATATATATATACAAACATATACAAAATCATAATGTATATGTACATATATAAACACATCTCAAACATATAATCGCAATGTAAATGTATATATACATATATAAACACACCTACACATTTTTTAATAAACACATATACCATAGCCCATATATAGATATACACACACATGTTTGTGTGTGCATGTGGATATATATATGTGCTAAAATAAATAACTATAAGTGTGTTCATTATATATATTATATATACTAGCAAATATATGCACCCTCCGGGTGCAAGTATTTAAGTTTTGATATAATAACATATCATATTAAATTAGAAAGGCTAATGAAACTGACTAAAAATGCAGATAAAAGATCTGCAACAGAGGGGGTATAATCGAAAAATAGAACAACTTTGAAACTAACTATTCCATCATTTTCCATTACTCCCCTCTTTCATTGGTAAATTTTCCTAATTTAACTATTTAGTTAAAATAGGAAGTAAAGGATAATATTACAGTTATTTCTTCTTGTAAATAATTTTTTTTTTAATTTATCCACGAGATTTTTGTTTATATTCCTTAAGATAAAACCAAAGAATTGGAAATTAATAATACCAAGCACATATTTATTAAAATAAAATTTTAAATATCAATATGCAAATTAGGCTTCTCGTTCAAACTGTAAACTGCTATTTTGTTGTATATACAAATACAATTGCATGTTATTACTACGTAGATATGGTCAACAGTATTAATAATGTAATACAATTTTTATTTATAACTGAAGGTTTAAAAGAAGAAATCATGGAGAATTTGACGTAAATAATTAAGGGAATTGTGACTCGAGTAGTAATATAGTTTCGGTTACAGACAGAAAAACACACAATCGCCATTATAATAAGATAATTTCTTACATGTGTATGGAAGTGAGTTTAGCTTAATGTTTATCGTCTTATGTATTGGAATCGGTGACCTGGGTTTAATTCCTGGTTGTGATTGAGTTTTACTTTACGCCAATGCCCTTGGGAAGGGCATGGACAGTCATATTCTCCTCCCAGAAAGGAGAAAATAGGACAGACTGGATTTTTTGATTTTCGATCAAAATAAAATTGACAAAATATTTCCATTAGGCATATCGAAGCTCTTGAAACCAAGTATAATTTATTGAATAATTAAAACATTTCATTCATTTTTAATTTCTGTTTTAGTAAATACACCAGTCATTGAACTTTTTTTGTTTTTACACATTAATATTTAAAAGAAAATTAACTTTCCATTCATCGTTTCTGCCTTAGTAAATACAGCTTTAGTATCGAAACTTTATATTATATATTCGCATTTAGAAGTAAATTAATGTTTGATTTATTATTCTTTACTATGTCAGGAAAACCAATTTCAATGTCGACACATTTCGAACACGTCCGGTATTTAGAAAGAAATTAACGTTTCATTCATTGTTCAGTTCTTTCTTGGTAAATACAGCATCAGAATAACTGATTTCATCTTAGTCAGACACAAGGCTTCACTCGAGGAATACCCAATAAGATCTAAACTAGCTATGTAACTTTCTACGTAGGAGCTCAAGCTTTTGTTTTGGGATATTGGATTTCACAGCCAGCAAGTTATGACAATTGTGAAAAACATTAGAACAAAATTTTACACTCGAATCTATCTACGAGGAAATTTATTATAGCATCTTTAAACATTTTTTTCGGCATATCAACGTCGGGGGATCATTTAATGCCGGCAATATTTTGAAAGATGCTTAGTGATAGTATGGTAGACAATTTTTTAGTCATTTTATTTTGTAAACACCTTTTCTATTTAACGCATAGATGAGGTGCTAAGAGTGAACTAGGGACCAATGGTGATCAGGGGGTTACCCACAGATCTCCAGAATTGGTACCTCACCGTAATTCACAGGACATGCAGACCCTCATCCACTGCCTTTTAGCACACGATAAAAAGGCAATAGGGTTGGGACAATCATATAGCTGCTAGGGTTTAACGTGACCAGCCGATTGATCCCTCCGATCAATTGTCTACTCTCTGACCGCCCGTCTAGCCAACGTAAGGACCAAAGTGGAGTTACATTTCATGGACTGATCAACGACCAGAATTTCATCATTAAGCATCACGAGTATCAACTTCTTTTCGCTTCTAGTTTCGGGCTTTTTTCTTTTCTTTCTTTCTTCTTATTTGCCGTCGGTGTATTCTAAAAACTTGGTCGACAGGGCATTTTAAACATGAAGCTGAGAATATAGACTGAATAAAAAGTAATAACCTTCTTCCCAGTTTGAAATAGTTATTACATTTTAACTTAGTTTGGCATAAGGCTACTACAGAGTAGTATCCAGTAAGAACAAAATCATGCCCAGAATAGTTATTTACGAACCTGTGCTTAATCCAAAAACACGGGCCTAAAATTTCTTACACTACTTGCTATTAATAAATCATCACCACTCTAAGTACTAAACAGGCTGATAGTTGCTTAACTTCATTCATACTCATGATATCTGTTATTTACTAAGGTTTACTTAGTCTGAAATACAGACCTAAAGTTTCTTACATAACTTGCTATTACTAAATGGTCACCCATCTAAATACTGAACAGGCTAATTGTTGCTTAACTTCAGTTATGCTCATGATATCTGCTATTTACTAAGCTTTGCTTATTTTAAAACGCCGGCCTAAATTTCTTATTCTACTTGATATTACTAAATGGTCACCCATCTAAGTACTGAACAGGTTGATTGTTGCTTAACGTTTTGTATACCTATGATAGTTGGTATGGTTTTGTTTAATCAAGCACATAAGTCTCAGATTGGTTACCTGCTGTTCCTAAGTGGTCACCCATCTAAGTAATGAGTAAGACTTGAGATACCTAACTTTGGTTTTCAATCCACCGTTCTGCGTAGAAACACTGCTTTTGTCTTGAGATATTGGATTTCACAGGCAACAAGTTGTGATAATGGGCTCAACATGAAATGATATTTTACCTCCATCACATTAGCCTTTTATAATGTACAACCAGTGCTATCGACAAATGCCATGAGTGGCAGTAATAAAAACAGCAGGAGAAGATATGACGACTGTGGTCAATGGAGCGTGGATCAAGTGTTTCCCTTAGAACAGGAGAATTAATGGTATCACTGGGATATGGCTTGTTATAAGCTCTTTTGAAAATTTGTCAACAATCTCTTCTATAATGACATACAACTTGTTAACGCGTGAGGAAACATAATTCCTTTTCATAAGTTTTGCCTCATAAAAAATAAACAACAGATACTATATTACAAACGTGTATTAGAAAAATATCTCATGTGCTAACACGAGTTCATAATAGGTAGGCATTGGTACGTGAAGTTTTGGTTTCTATCCATCTCTAATTATATATATATATATATATATATATATATATAATTAATGTTGATATTATGATTTCACACTCATAACTTCAAGTTTCTTGGTAGTCCAATCATCAGATGAGAAGTGGTTGAGATGTCAAAAACCAGTGTCCTATTTCTTCCTTTCGCTAAATCTATCCTATTTAAATAGCTTAAAGAGATAGGCGACCAGTCCAAGAGAAAGAAAGTGGTCACCCACCCTCGAACAAGCTCAACGTTGCTTAACTTTTATACTTGTTTGTGATTTATTAAGTTTTACTTAACCTGGCTTGCTAGCTCTGGGTTTTTTTATAGTTGCTGATGTTATAATGTGATCACCCATCTAAGTAGTGGACAGACTTTAAAAAATCTCTATTTGTAGGGGGGGAATATATATATATAGTAAAAATTTATAGACAGAAAATGTCGCAAGTTTCAACAAGCGGATCATCAGAGCTAATTACAAGGAATTGAATTTGCGACCACCTCGATATTATATTCCCCGATAAGTCCCCAGCGTTTCACACACACACATATATACATATATATATGTTTGTGTATGTATGTATATGTATCTTGAAAACATGAATAAAAGGAAAATGTTGAATGGATAAAAATGGTTTAATGAAATGTCAACATGTGTTTCAGCCGAGAGTTTGTTCATGTGCACATTGTATTCTATTTATTTCTATTTTAAATATGAAATAAAACAATGGAAAAATAGAAAAATTTTAAGCATACAAAGAAAATGTCCTTCCTCTAGGATATATATAATATATATCTTATTATAATGGAGATTGTGTGGTTTTCTGTCTGTAACCGAAACTATATTACTATACAAGTTACAATTCCCTTTGTTATTTACATCACATTCTCCATGATTTTATTTTTATTTAAACCTCAATTACTGATAAAATTGTTTTACATCATTAAGTCTGTTGGCCATATCTACATACGAATAACATGTAATTGTATTTATATATACAACAAAATAGCGGTTTACAGTGTGAATGAGAAGTCTAATTTGCTTATTGATCTTAAAAATTTGATTTTAATAAATATATGCTTAGTATTATTGATTTCTAATTGTTTGGTTTTATCTTATTGAATATGAGCAAAAATCTCGGGGATAAATCTTAAAAGAAATCCCTTAACAAGAATAAATAACTGTAATATTATTCTTTACTTCCTATTTTAACTAAATAGTTAAATTAGGAAAATTTACCAATGAAAGACGGGAGTAATGGAAAAGGATGGAAGAGATAGTTTGAAAGTTGTTCTATTTTTCGATTATACCCCCTCTGTTTCAAATCTTTTTATTTGCATTCTTATTCAGTTCATTAACCTTTCTAATTTAATATGATATTTTATAACATTAGAACTTAAATACTTGCACCCGGAGGGTGCATATATTTGCTAGTATATATATATGATATTATGTATTATATATTGGATTGGTTTATATGAAGTGGACTTAGATAAAGTGCTTGATTACAATAGTAAGATCTATATTTATTCGAGGTCGTGTGTTACCATTTGTTTCAAACCATAAGAAACTTAACTGACAAATGAATATGGACGAGTAAACTAGATAATATTTTTTTTTTTGGGGGGGGGGGATAAATTAGATATGGTTGCGTTTGCTATGTATATTATTTTTTCTTTAAATCCGTTATCTTACAAGGACTAGCTTCACCGTGCAAACACCTAAATGCTAATTTGAGAATATTCAGAGCTTGTACACACAGAAAAAAACACCTACCAAACACTTGGATTGGGAAAACAACGACACAAGATCAACCAGCTTAAAAAGAAGAAATATTTTCCAAGTGTTAATTTTAACATTGTGCACGCACGAGGTGTACACGCGGAAGAATAACGCAAGATCAGCTCAGCGATATACGTGAGTGATATTCATTTGAATGTCATTTCCAAGGCGATTTATCTGATGAGATCGCTTTGAAACCAGCGGTAATAAAAAGCTATTGAATCTATACATCTTATTATAATGGAGATTGTGTGTTTTTCTGTCTGTAACTGAAACTATATTACTACTCAAGTCACAATTCCCTTAGTTATCAATGTCCCTTTCTCAATGATTTTATTTTAATTTAAACCTCAATTATTAATAAAATTGTTTTACATTATTAATACTGTTAACCATATCTACTTACTAACAACATGCAATTATATTTATATATACAACAAAATAGTGTTTTACAATGTGAACGGGAAGGCTAATTTGCATATTGATATTAAAAATTTGATTTTAATAAATATGTGCTTAGTATTATTGATTTCTAATTGTTTGGTTTTCTCTTAATGAATATGAGCAAAAATCTCTTCAATGAATCTTAAATGAAATCCATTAACAAGAAAAAATAACTGTCATTTTATTCTTTACTTCCTCTTTTAACTAAATACTTAGATTTGAAAAAATAACAATGAAAGACGAGAGTGATGTAAAAGTTTCAGTTCTATTTATCGATTATACCTGCCTTCTGTTTCAAATCTTTTTATCTGCATTCTTATTTAGTTTCATTAGCCTTTCTAATTTAATATAATATTTTATTACATTAAAACTTAAATACTTGCACCCGGAGGGTGCATATATTTGCTAGTCATAATAAATATCATCTAATCATCTAGACGCATAGAGACGAAATGAGAGAGAGGGAGAGAGAGAGGGGTTATAGAATATATATGTGTGTGTGTGTGTAAGGTCATCCAAATGACTGGTTGTAAGGGATGATTCTATTTGGGGGAGATATATATATATATATATATATATATATATGGGAGAATATGTGCTTAATTGAAGTCGTACCTAATTTTGAAAATTAATAATTAATTAGGCGGGCAAACCTATTCACTTGTAAAGCTAAAAAAAAAAATCGAGAAAAATCAATCTGTATGAACAAGTCACTATAAGAGGAATAATCTACTTCTAAACAAAACAAAAAATCTAGGAGAGTCCGGTTGGTGTAGGGGTTACGGTCCTCGTCCTGTCAGCTTGACAGTCAGGGTTCGAATCACGCACAAGGCGGTCTTCCTATCTATAGCTCTGTTGATGAGGCCTAATTGGCCGAAATGTACATACAGAGATTGATTTTTTTCTCGATTTGTTTAGCCATACAATTGAATAGGTATGCCCGCCTAATTAATCATTAAGCAATTCTCAAAATTAGGTACGACTTCAATTAAACACATATTCCAAAAAAAATTGTCGGCTAAAAAAAAGGCATATCAAAAACACATCGTTTGTTTATTGTGTGTGTGTGTGTGTTGTGTGGTGTGTAGAATAATGTGAATATTTAGGAGTAAACAGTGGTCAATATCATGTATGGTGCATTTATATGTAAGTTACGGTAGCGTGGACATCGAATCATCTGTGCCTGGTTACTGACAGTCTTTCACCAATGCATTCCTTAGAACAATTGTTTGGTCAGCACCGCTGACTGTAGGTCAGATAGAGTTCAATTGGACACATAGCATAGTGGATAAAAGCGTTAATTTAAAAGTGGTCCGAGAAAGTCTCAGAGTTGGACAAGTAATACCTGAAGAAGGCCGGGGGCACATTGGCCGAAACTTTGTACGGATAACAATGAAGATGAGGACAATAGTCCGAATAATCCAAGTAATACAGATTAGTATAGCAAAGTAATAAACTAGATTCAACTAGTTATAGCAATGAGTTTCGTACAAATACAGTTTTCAAATTCTAACACCGTGAAACTAAAACCAACCAATGAAAACTTTCCAGTGAAAACTTTTTGTATCGTCACTAGAATGGTTACATAACCAAGCTTAAAGATCTTAGTCTGCCCAACTATTTACCCATAGCTGGAGGGAGAGTAGTTGGATGTATACAGAAAATACATTTTTCCGAAAATGCAAACAGCCTCGTCCAGGATTTGAACTAAAGTTGACGGGTCCATTTCTTACGGCTCTAAATATTACACCATGCGCCATCAATAACACACACACACACACACACACACACACACACACACACACACACACACATATATATATATATATACACTTTGGTGTGGTACCAAGTTTCTTGGTACAAGGTGATTCTAGGTGGGTCCTAATTCTCTACCCGTAGTTTGTTGTAGAGTTCAGGTTCCGTATGAGAGCTCAATGTTTAATTATTGTAAACAGAGCAAAGTTATTTGGGAATAAAAAGGCCTTAAATACCATGGGTATCGTGATTATGGACCATTTCCACTCGAGAGCATGCTCACGAGCTTCTTCAGACCACTGATATATTTTATATTTATAAAATATATCAGTGATCTGAAGAAGCTCTTGAGCATGCTCTCGAGTGGAAATGGTCCATAATCACGATACCCATGGTATTTAAGGCCTTTTTATTCCCAAATATATATATATATATATATATATATATATATATATATATATACACACACACACATACATATACACATATATATAACACTCACGTGTACATCAAGAAAAAATTGAACGAGTGATATATGTTTTGCCTACAATTTTAACACTGAGCTTTTATAAATGGCAACTTTTATCTAATAGTATTAGTAATAATAACCGTAAAACTAAACCAAGTATGAACAAGTCTGAACATTTATTTCCTGTATAAACTCTTGTATTGTTACTATTTAACATAATCATTGAGACATAAATACAAATAGAAGAAATTTTAAAAACTAATATTATTGTCTGCCTCTGAGTAAACATGACAAGAACAAAACAGAAACAAACAGATTGTCTGGCTCTTAGTTCCAAGCCATTTCCAATACAAACATTACTGTGTTGGTTTATTTATTCAGATCTTCGAGTTGAAACTAAACTAGCCTTCATCTCCCGTATTTCTGTTGATACATTGGGGGGTCGTTCAAAGTTTAGGTATTTAGATGTATGCCGAAAAGAAGAGGTCCATTGAGAAAAAAATTGTGATATTTTAAAAAGTACGCGGTACCTATTATTTAAGCATAACATTTATTATCTAATACATAATATAAATAATGTGTGGGTCAGCTCCTCTTTCTTTCCTTCTACAAGTACCATGTAAACTAGTACTACCTTTTTCATGGTCTGCAGTCGACCTAACTGGCACCTCCATCAGGCATGCCTCAGCTTGTCTGGTGAGTGGGGCGTGTGGACACCCAGCATCACTAAAAGTGAGAGCTGTCAAAGGACAACTGTCAGGGGAGCCAATGGACATCCACATCGATCGATAGTAGTAGGGTTGGGGTATTTACTACTCGCATAAATCCCTAACACAACCTGGCGCTTGGGCTTCCGGGGAGGCTTGCCTCTCGCGAAGTGACTCAGTACTACCCGAGACAGCACCTTGCCAATCCAGTCGTTTCGGAGACCAACTGCGGAACTGCCAACATAGTGGACTGGGGTAAAATATCTTACGCACACGTTTCACTTTCACCAGTATAAATAATTCATTTTTATATCTTGATAAGAAATTAAAATATCTATAATTAATTATTTCAAATTTTATTTAAATACATTTCACAAATTTTATTTAAATACATGTGACTTTATCATTTTTTTCTTTTAAATTAAACTTTTAACTTAACTAATCAATTCATTTTATAATTTAATCAAGATATACAGCTCATTCAAATGTGACATATAGAAATCTAATAGATTGCAATGGAGTTATTAGAATAATGATTAATTAGAATTATTTATTTTGTTATTGTCGAAAAGAATTACAATGGTTAAATTACACAAATACTAATTGTACCATGTACTCGTTTCATTACCTCATTTAATGAATGACCCCTATCCCCTGGAATAGATGGAGGGAAATTCCTCTAGACAAGGAAAAATATGTTGTAAAAAAAAAATCCACTGATTAGCAGTTATACCTCATTCCAAGGAAAGGCTGGGGTGGGGGAGAAGCCCCAAATCAAATCCGCTGGATTTCCCTATGTTACATAATCTATGCGGTTGCATAAGATTATTGTCAATCCCCTGTATTTCTAAAGGGATGACCCTTTTCATATCACAGGCGGGACTTTCCATGGAATAGTACAGAAAGCCCGCGAAATACGTGAAGTCACGTGGGACCTGGTTGGGTCCTAAGTTTCAGTTTAGACGTCAGGCAGAGAAGATGACCTGCCTTAACGCGCGCTATGTTAGTCAGATGTTTAGTTACATGAGATGCTTAGTTAAGTAAATAAAAGCTTAAGAAAATAACAGTTTTTGTGATTAATGAATGTCTTGGTAACAAGACTGATATAGAAGAAGAAATGAGTTAAGTGCGACCGACCACCAAGAGAAGTCCAGACGCTAGAAGAGATGTTAGAAGAAGACGTAAGATAGAAAAGACGTCAGAAGAAAAATAGAAGAAGTAAAGCAGGGTATACAACACCCTAGTGTGATGCTGAACTTCTGCACTCTCCAGCAAAACTGAGACACTATCGTTGCCAAAATGCATTGATTATTTGGCTTTTCTTTGGACTATAACGGCGATGTGGAGAGGGGGACTGCTGTTTTGGCGACAGCTCATCTTCCATATCTAACTGCACGGGCTACGTGGTTCCGCTTTTTTTTTTTTTTTTTTTTTTTGACAATACACCATCGTCTCTAATAAACGGTTAATTGCCAACGATTCTTAGAAACCATCAAAAAGTTTCATTCTCAAATCAAATTACAAGTGCGAGTAAAAGATTCTACATTATTCTGGTAACGTCTGGCACAATTCAACCGTTCTGGATACTCGTGTCGACATTGTTAAGATAATGAACCACACTGGACTTTGAGTTACCGAGAGTCTGATATTCCCAGATAACTACTCGCCACACATCCCTTGGAATCCTCAGTTTAGGTCTAACCTTTTAAACAATTTTTAACTAGCATTTCAATCGGATTATCAGACTGTTCATATAGCGCTAATACCCTTGGAAAAGGTATGAATCCAACTATTCTCCCTCCAGCCATTGGGCAAGTAGTAGGACAGGCTGGGTTATTTAAACTTGGTTAGGCAACTAGTCTAGGAGAAGGAAAACTGAATTCAAACCTGTTAAACTTCGCTTGGGGTGGTCACGATTAGAATAGGTTCAGTCCTAATTAATGCCCTATTTCACTTTTTTTTAGAAACATAATACGGAGTAGTCGAGTAGTAGCTAGTTTTGCTACGGAGAATTTAATTACTGCTGGGGAAAAGCATTTATGTTTTTTTGTAAAAAGCATGTTATAAACCTGTTAAATTTTCTTCTGGATTTCAATGTTATTTAATAACTTAGGCACAATACAGATGCAATTGATCATTGATAAATTAGAAAACGTTCCTTAATGAAGGCGGTTCACCAAATCTACAAATACAAATAACACACGCATATCAACATTTTCAAGAATAAAATTTCATTATGTCGCCGACAAAATGCTTGTTAGTTTGAACATGCTGATCAGCAGCAGTCCAGTAGTTGAAAAAGACAGGAGGTAGGATAATCTACGCCGAGCAAAAGTGTTACAAATTTCACGATGAGAACCAAGCTTTATCCTCCTAGTAATTTAGGACTGACACGCAAGTCAGATATTAAAAAAAAATTTAAAAAATTAAAAACTATCTACACACTACATACCAAAAATATTACTCACATAAAATTACTTTCTCTAGATTATTACTTACTAGAAGCGGCTAACCGGACTCACCTGGGTAGAGGGTGATGAAACCCTAGTGTATCGAGTGGTTTACCCTTGAGATCTACAAATGCTGGACATTTTAAATAGAATTTCAATGCTATTGTTATGCATATTTTGATTTTTAGATATATTCGAATATAAATCTTATCTTCAGAAGTTTTTCACAAAAAGCAATAAAAGGTAATATCTAATTATATATGTATAGTAGGTACCACCAAAATACGCCACGTGATCACTTTATGTCATACTGAAGGAAGAAACGTAAATATTTTTGAAAAAATAATGAACATAAAGAGTTGCTACAAAGAAATCTTGAAAAATAAGTAAAACAGTGTTGTTTTTTACAACAGGGTCAGTTTTTTTATTGATATTTTTATCAGAATTATGTATTCATGGTTCTTTTACTAAACATCTACCGTATAGAAACTTATAAAAATCTGATATAATTATTCAGACTCGTATCTTTATAGAAAAAAAAAAGAAAGTAAAAATCGTGTTTGTGTCCATTTTTTCGTATTTCAGAAAATAAAATAGGGGGGTACACCTCGTAAAAATATTTTCCCTATTTTAGAAAAAAAAAAAAAAAAAAAAAAAAAAAACTAAAAGGTAAGTAATTATGCCCATTTTTTGTTAAAATCGGACCATTAAATGATTATTCATAGAATTTTTTTTAAAGCCTCTAGTCGTAACTTACCTTTGGCTACGTTAAATTTCAATTGATTTAACCGTGCTAAAATTTAAACTGTTTTCGTTCATAATTTTCATGAGCTGAATTTTAAAAAATCATCAGGAGTTTTTTGTAATGTTTCTTCTTTCGAATGGACAAAAACAATTCAAAATAATATTATCTTTTAAACACGTTTCATTGTTGTTAAATATAGGGGGTGTAAATTTTACAGGGAAAATTGGTGGTAGTTAATGTATAGATTGCTAAAATACATGACAACCTCTGTTCAAATCAACCTCCTGTTATTTGAGGGTGGGTGGTTGTTTAATTGTTTTGTTTATTCATTTCATCATTAGCCTTTTCTCATTATTAAGCTAGATTTTTTCAGGAATTCATTACGCATAATTTGCTAAAATGCTCGGTAACATCGTAAATAATTTGATGTGACTAACTCATTAAACTCTTACTTCAAACTTTTAAGAATTTAGAAAAAAAGAATAAATGTGAACATCTCGACGAATGAAATACAGAATAAATTCATTGATTATATCTTCAAACTTCAGATTCATTAAATATATATCTTGGGTCAATTTTAAAAATTGACTAGACAGACGATTACGTTTTATCAATTAAATATTGCAAGAAATTGAAAGACCTTTTAAGTGCCATCATATAATGTTGCCGAAAAAAAAATTTCCCGGTTCGAGAAGGTCGAACTACTGGAGACTTGACCTCTATGAGAGATATATATATATATATATATATATATATATATATATATATATATATATATATATATATATGTGTGTGTGTGTGTGTGTGTGTGTGTGTGAAATTTATTAGTAATTAAATTATTTTCACATTAAGTGATTTGCTGAAAATTTTTGTAACAAAATACCCAGCTGATCGGTCTACTAGAGATTTGAGATTTGAAAATCTTACTCGTAATTAAATGTTACTTATAAATTTTTGAAATTATATTTCATGTGTAAATTTTTAAAATTTTTCTTCTCACTACTTAGTCGAATATTTTTTTTTCTGTTTGCTTTTCGTTCTTTTTTTTCTTTTAGATTTTTTTTTTATTTTAGATTTTTTCATATAATTAGTTTTTTTTTAAATTAAATATTCATTTTATTTTCCATATACTTTTTTGCCTACGAAATCATTTTGCCATAAGATATCTTTTTTTCATCATATTTTTACAGCATTATATTTGAAACATTTTTCGCTTTCCATTTCTTAACATTATTTCATATCTTACTTTAGCTTTTTCAATAATTATATTATCATTTTACTTTTACCCTTTTTTATTTTATTTATACTAGCAAAAAGAAAAAAAAGAAAATGCACCTTCCTCGCACAAGGATTTTAGTTTTAATATAATCAAAGAGGATATTGAATTAGAAAGACTAATTAAATCAAATACTATCACAAAAATAGATTAAACTTATTTTTACTTTATTCTAATTGATTTAAATTAGGAATTATTCATAGGAATGCTTTTAATACGTTTGAGAATAAAACAATATTAGAAATCAATAACACACAGTAATTATTTATCAAAAAGTGTTTTGTTAAAACCGGAATGTAAAATATTCACAGCATATACTATGTAGATATTTATTTCTTAACGATATATAAGACGCATCGCAGAATTTTAAACAATAATATGGACTATTTTGGGGTAGGTCGAGGTCAGCTAGATCTTAATAGAGTCATTGTTGATAAATAAAATGCTAATTAAGATTAAATAATGATCATCTAATAACCTTTGAGAATATAACGCAAATAGCTAAGGGAATTGTGACATTATTGGTGATATTTTAGGTTACAGATAGACACCGGAATTCTGTAAGATTTAATTAGCTTCATTTCTCGTTGATTTCTCTAGATATAGTTCTGTTTATATTTCGCACTTCCCGTTTTCTTTATTTTGCTTATACCTTTTTGTTAGTTTCAATTTCTCTAAATAAACTTACATCACTTCTTTCAATCTCACAATTAAATAAAACTGAGAAAAGGTAAGATGTAAGGTCTTATGATAAGCTGGAATGTTCAGGGTAGCCTTCTAATGTGGATACAAAAGTACAATAAATATTCCGACAAAGAAGTTATAAGATATACTTTATTAGTGAGCACATAGAAATACATTCAAACAGGAATACATATACTAATTACGAATGGTATAGCAATACATAGTTAAATTTACAAACGTGTATAAAGATGTTATGACTTCGTCCTAAAATGATAAAGAGTTCCTGAAGGAATGCCACTTACTGATAGCAGGCTGGGGGGGAAAAGCCCCCCCCCTTAAGGTTAGAGGCACAAGCGTCTAACCCATGGGAAGTGTTTGACTGTCCCGGAGAAAGATGAAGAATTTTCCCGGTCTGCTGGCTAAATACTCTGGCCTCCAATGGGCAGAAACCTGCATCAAGGAAAGGTAACTATTCTGGACCCCCACATCAATCATAACAGGGGCAGACAATCGCTACATAATTATCTTGAGTATTTTCTTTTCCTAATTCTTCGGTTGACTAAATTATCTTTCTTCGAAATTTGTTTATAATTTCTTCATTTATTTCTTCACGCTTATTTCTCCGTTCTCTGATTAGTACATTTCTTTTCTTTCATTTTGATATTTATTTTAGGTTTTTATTTTATTTTTCTTCCATCCATATTTAAAGAAACATTGTATTTATACATACTGGATCATACAATAATAATAAAGTGCATCTTAGAAGTCACATATAGAATCATCCCTTACTACCAAGTTTTGGATACCTCTCATCTATATATGTTTTTTTAGAAGCGAATGTTATTTAATATTCCAACTGCAGTTGTTGCCGTAGAGATTCTTCGGGGAATTATTGCTTATTCCAGCAAAGATCTGTTTGTTTATATATATATATATATATATATATATATATATTCGTCGTTAATTGTTTTATATTTGTATTTTCATCCATACATACATACACACTAAATTCCCTTTAATATATGTATAGAAAGATTGCTATCCTTCTTCCACTTTCTAGTATTTCTTTTCTTTCTCTCAAAAAACCCATCGCACTTCATTAACTCTTAATCAAATTCATCACAATTACCAGCGGCACAATCCAAACCAAAATACTCGTTACTAGAAATTCCCGTTGAGAGAATCAAAAAGAAAAAACCGTGTATGAATCTTCGGGATATTACGAAAACTGAATCACCAGCTGAGTTTTCTAAGCTTTTAAATAACAGACTTAATCATTTCCCTAATTAGGATAAACATGGATTCGCAATTCTTCCAATACTTTAAGCGAATATACAAGATAAATGGGAACTAGCTTAAAAGCTGCCATATGGAGGGGCAGTTAAGCTAGATATTTTGTTGTGCCAGCAGTGCATAATTTTTTTTATTACGATCTTAATAGATTATGGGTAAATTTTAATATTGTCGTCCAAAGAGCGATCCATTTCATGACTGATCAGCTTATCAAATGCAGCCAACCAAGATGGATTCAGAGTTCTTTTAGCAGAACTAAATCATATAAACAACGTATAGCCTTGTTCTTTGCTATTGAAGACAGTTAGTATACTGTTGGTTTGGATAACAGTATCTGGCCAAGCAAAACTAGTGCCCAAAACAGGTAGCACTTATGGAACCCAGGAATAACACATTCATGCATTTGGCTGATTCCATACCTTGAGATCTGATTGGCTGCTTTGTTTATGTGGTGTTATGGTATTTTATAAATAACCTGTCATTTTGCAGTAGGCTTACAATAAGGTAAGATCCGTATAGGGTTACGTCTTCCTTGTTGCCTTGTCTGCCAATTCGATGGTAATTGGAATTGATGTTTATTCTACAATTGCCGCTTTTCAAACATTTGCAATGTAATAGTTTAACCTTCATCCCCCAAAACCTTAGAGATAAACGTGACATTATTCGCAAATAATTTCTGTTAAATAGCAATAGTTATCTAAGACCACAATTGTATACAAAAATGATTTATGAAAAATGATTCAATCAGGGTTAACATGAAACAAAACTCTGGATGTGAATGGTGTAACGCTTATCATCTTGAGGAAATAACCAAGAGTTTTTTTTTATATCCGACAAGGCTGTGCTTCAATCCAAGCTAATACCCCACGGAAAAGAATTAATCCATATCTTCAGCTACGAGTAAACAGTAAGGCATGTTTGGCCAATTTAACTTTGGTATGTTCACCGGTCTTGGAGAAAGAACTGAATTCAATCCTGCTTAAGTAAAAGGGGGGGGAGGTAAAATCGGCATCAATCAGACAGCAAGGCAGTCTATCCCCTTTCCCAAGCGTTAGACCAAGGAAGATTGTTTTTTAGCATCTGAGCTGGAGCGCCACACCTACCATCAGCTCCTCACTTTACCACACATATCCATGTGCTACTCATACGCTGAGTTGGCGAGGGCCGGTATCGAAACATGAACTTTGTGATTCCTTGCCGGAGGCTCTACCTACTGAGCTAAACCTTTTTTTTTCTTCAGCAACACGTGTTTCGGATATTTTAGTATCTTCTTCAGGCTTCGTTTAACCACTTTCTGATTCTGTACGTGAATATATGTTTATATGAGTTGGCGAGGGCCGGTATGGAACCAGAATCTTGTGGTTCCCAGCCAGACGCTCTACCGACTGAGCTAAATCGAACTCCGTTTAAACAATTGTCGGATCTTGTTACAACCAACCAGACAATAACCATTAAATTTTATTTTCTTGAAATATACTAAAGAAAATTAAAATGAAAAACTCAGATGAAGGATAATGAACAGAGAAGAAAAAAGAAAAAGATTTCTCTGGGCGGAACTGTTGCTAATGGTTTCAAAAAGGAGGGCTAGTTGGTTTGATTTTACGACATATCAACCCATGTTGGGTCATTTTATGCCGAAGACCTTTTTTGTTTTATTTATTCTTGATGGGTGCTCAATTTTTTTTAAACAATTTTTTTTTATTTCTCTGAATTATTGAGATGAGGCTTGATAATTAGTAGAATTTCCCGAGTCCGATCAGAAGGTTCCCAAGTCCGACAAGAAATACCTGAAGAAGGCCAGAGGGCAAATCGGCCGAAATGTTGTACAGATAACAAAAAAGAGGACAAGTCCGAATAATCCAAATAATACTAGATTTTTAAAATAATTCTTTTAAACTAATTGTTTCTGTTTACCTCATAGATGGAACCATAACAAGTGTTATCACTCCAGATGAGAGTGGAACTGGGAGTAATCAGGACAAAGGGGTACTCCACATTCCCCAGAATTGGAACTTTGCGATCGGAGTTTAACGATATACGCATTCAAACCAGATCTACCCCGCTTAAAAATGACATTTTGCCCCATCCTATTTGCGGCGGAGAGTTTGGGCGCGTCCCGTAGTGTATGGTTTAACATTATGTTCAGGAAATTAAGACCCTCAGCCACTGCCTTCTTGCACAAATATAATAAGTTGTCATAAGGGCAATAGGATTGGGACAATCCAGTAGGTGCTAGGACTTGGACGCGACCAGACGATTGATCTGAGGGGAACCCACCATCCGCCTGTGTTGCATGTCATGGTTCTCTAAAATGAATAAGTACAATAAATTGATTGATAGCATGGGCCGGTTTCAAATTGTATGAATAATGTTAAAAACATGGAATAGGTAGGATGGGCATTGGAAATAAATGACGCAATTAAAGCGAAGTTAACAGAGACGAGAAAGAAAGAATAAAAAAAAGAACATTGAGGAAGAATATTCTTCTGGAGGTGACAATCGGTAAGAAATCATCAAATGACGCTGGCAGACATAGACATTTCCAAAATGATTTATTCTTATTCAGAAATATATCAAAGAAATTTGGTAAATAAAAATAGAATTGTAAGCAGTATGGTTTTCTTTAAGCAAAACTCAGTTGAGTATTCTATGTGAAGAGACACAAACACACGCTATATATATATAATATATATATATATAATAATATATATATATATATATATATATATATATATCACACACACACAATTCACATACATATATATACACAAACACACACAATTCACATACATATACACACAAAATTCATACATATATACACACAAAATTCATACATACAGCGAGAGATAGAGATGCGTCTATGCAATCAGGTTATTGGGGGGGGGGGGTCAAATTCTAAACACATATTTCATGATATCCAACCCGATTGTAGCTAGTAAGAAAACCGCGACTACAAAACTACAAATTCCATATTATAAAGTACACACACATATATATATATATATATTATATATATATACATACATACACACGCGCGCAGATATTTACACACACACACAGCGAGAGAGAGATGCGTCTATGCAATCAGAGTATTGGGGGGGGGGGGCATCCAATTCTAAACATATACTTCATGATATCCAAACCGATTTTAGCTAGTAAGAGAACCGCGACTACAAAACTATAAGTTCCCTATTATAAAGTATATATATATATATATAAAAAAAAAAAAAAAAAAAAAAAAAAAAGAAAAAAAGAGAGAGAGAGAGAGAGAGAGAGAGAGAGAGAGAGAGAGAGAGAGATGCGCAAGTACAGCAGCATCGAGCAATTTTCATACACTTTTGTAAGGTTTTTATTATTACAGATTTTATATATATATATATATATATATATATATATATGTTTGAGTGTGTGTGTGTGTAACAAACTTTTCCTCAGTTCAGTTTTTGTATGCGTAGTGTTAATCGGTACAGTGCCAGAAGCCAACAACTCAAGACTGATTAATGTGTAAAAACATTTTTTAAATATGAGGAATGAAAAAAAAAAAAAAAAAAAAAAAAAAAAAGGATTTGCCTGCCTGTTGAGAATCCAAGGAAGAAAAATATATAACCAGAAAAATACAAATTGTTACACATTCACTTTTTTGTGTGCATAATAGAGTTGTCTTCCTGGTTAAAGAAAATGGAATCTTTGTCTTCAATGGAGCGAAGTTTTATCAAACTAGTAGGACTTACTCCCACGTAACAGTTTTAATAATAGTGATATTACAATCTAACAAAAAAATGCAACTTCCGGTTTGGTTTGGTTTGTTTTGTTTTACGGCATATCAACCACAGTGGGTCATTTAATGCCGACGAAGTTTTGAAATAAATTCATTCTAAATGGATACACAATTTCTTATAGACACATTTTTCTATTTTACCCATAGACGGGACTCTAACAGGTACTACCATTCTGGTTCTGATTGGACATGGGAGCAAATATGATACGGATTGGGAGGTTTTCATAAGAGCATTAGGATTGTGGCAATCCTATAGGTGATAGGGTTTGATATAACCAGCCGATTGATCGGAGGGGCCTCTCCGACCGCCCGTGTAGCCTAAGTAAGGACCAAAGTGCAGTGTTGCATGTGATTGACTGCCCAGTCACCTGGGTTCCATCCTTAAGTATACGTAGTCACCACCCAAGGAAAACAGGTGGTCCCATTGGGCAAGTCTCACCCCTCTTCGGAGGTGCTGTCGATGTATTCTAACGTTCCAGCCTTCTGGGCACAAGTTTAAATCTGATTACATATTGAATTAGAAAGAATGAGAATGAATAAGAAGACAAAACTGATTACACTTATTATATTCTAATGTATTTCAATATAGAATTATAATGAGGGTTGATTTAATACGTTTCATCATGAAACAATAATATTTATTAAACACTTTTTTTCAAAACAAGTATACAAATCATTCACACCATATAGTATGTAAATATATTTCTTAATTGCATATAACAAGCATTGGAGGATTCTAATCTTTAAGAACATGGGCTCTTTTGAGACAAATTTATCTCTGCTAGACCTTAATAGAAACATTGTTAATAATACTAGCAAATATGTGCACCCTCCGGGTGCAAGTATTTAAGTTTTAATGTAATAAAATATTATATTAAATTAGAAAGGCTAATGAAACTAAATAAGAATGCAGTTAAAAAGATTTGAAACAGAAGGGGATATAATCGAAAAATAGAACAACTGAAACTTACTCTTCCATCACTCTCGTCTTTCATTGTTATTTTTTCTAATTTAAGTATTTAGTTATAAGAGGAAGTAAAGAATAAAATGACAGTTATCTTTTCTTGTTAATGGATTTCATTTAAGATTTATTGAAGAGATTTTTGCTTATATTCATTAAAATAAAACCAAACGATTAGAAATCAATAATACTAAGCACATATTTATTAAAATCAAATTTTTAATATCAATATGCAAATTAACCTTCCCGTTCACACTGTAAACCGCTATTTTGTTGTATATATAAATACAATTGCATATTATTAGGTTGTAGATATGGTTAACACTATTAATGATGTTAAACAATTTTATTAATAATTGATGTTTAAATAAAAAGTAGAATAATGGAGAATGTGACGTTAATAACTACGGGAATTGTTACATGAGTAGTGATATAGTTTCGGTTACAGACAGAAAAACACACAATCTCCATTATAATAAGATATGATGTTAACTTACATTAAATAATGATTGTTGTTCGTGGGTGGTGACCCGTAATATTACGGGATGGAATACAGATGACTGAGCAGTCTATGATATGACATACTCCACGTTGGCCCTTAATTAGGCTAAACGAGCGGGTAGAGAGGTACCCTCCAATCTATCAGCTGGTCATATATGTATTAGAAGGCGGTGGTTGAGGTTCTTAATGTCCTGGGTATGACATTAAAGTATCTGGTGGTGAGGTTTCAATTCTGGAACTCTCAGGAACGTAGAGTATCTTTTCATCAGCATTTCGCACAGGTCCACTGATCCGGAATGGTAGTACCTGTCAGGGTACTACCCATGGGTTAAATCCAAACAATAGAGTTTTAAAAATGTGTTTTAAAAATTGAGCTTAAAAAATAAAAAGAGTATCGGCCAAGAACGAATGAAAACCAGCCGGCATAGAATAACCTTACAGGGTTTGACATGCCGTAAAATCCAGCTGACCAACCGGGAATGTAAATATTAGAGCAAAATATTTAAGACAAATTCCACCCAAAAATGTGCAACATGTCAAACACCTCGCACCGGTAAACACTTGCTCATAGAATTTAAAAGTTTATGCTCCAACCAGAAAATGAATTTTCAATGCAAATAACATGAACGATTTGTTTGAAAATGTTGACATTACTTTGTCCTTCTTGCGAGAAATAATAAATATATCGGAACTATGGATCTCATATGAAATAGATCCACAATACCACGAACGGGAACACACCTGAAAGGTAAAATAGATTACTGTCGTCTCGCACAATTGCTATCTATTTAAAAAGAAATTGTCACAAAATAATCACTTATAAAACATATGTACGAATATATATTGTTTTATGTTAGATATGTTATACTATTCGTTCTTATATATATTATCTTATGTTGGCATTAAATAGGCCAGGTAGTTTATATGCCGTTAAATCAAACCAAACATCCGCGAATCTCAGCTTTTGATCATAGCTATAATAAGCATTGCCGGTTTGGTTGATATCGGGTAAAAATGGTGGAACCATAGCTGTACGGCGAACGGATGGATAGTTTTTTACTTGTATAAATACTTCTCATTTTTAAGTGAAGATGAGGAAGAAGAAAAAGGATCATTGGTTTTCTTCCAAACACCTTTGAAATGTTAAAAATAGATAAATAAATAAATCGCTATCTAAAATTCTATGTTTAACCGTAGAATTGTGAAAAATGTTTTCTCTTGTTTCACCTGCGAATACCATTAATCGGAATTTATCGTACAAGCTAAATATAAAAGTTTTTTTTACAAAGCTCAACATATCTATATATACAGATAGGAAGAGAAATTTAACATATGTGTGTGTAAGTATATATACACAGAGAAATAGAGAGAAGTATTATATATACATACATATACATACATACGTGTGTGTATTTACACACACACACACACAGAGAAAGAATCTGCCCTGTCGGCTGGGGCGTTAGAATGCACCGACTGCACCTCTTCAGAGGGGTAAGACTCCCCAATGGGGCCACCTGTTGGCCGTGGGTGGCGACCCGTGATGCTTAAGGATAGAGCCCAGGTGGATGAGCAGTTCATGACATGCAATACTCCACTTTGCCCTATCTGGGCTATACGGGCGGTCGGAGAGGCCCCTCCGATCAATCGGCTGGTCACATCAAGCCCTAGCACCTATATGATTTTCCCAACCCTATTGCCCTTATGGCAAGCCCCAAACCCCTTTTTATCATATGGATGCTAGAAGGCGGTGGCTGCGGGTCTACATGTCCTGGGAATGACGTTAAACTCTATCTGATGGTGAGGTTCCAGTTTTGGAGGTTTGAGGAATGTGGAGTACCCCTTTATCACCATTGCTCCCTGGTCCACTCTGACCCGGAGTGGTAGTACCTGTTAGGGTCCCATCTATGGGTTAAATAGAAAATGTATTTATAAAAAAATTGTATTATCCATTAAGAATTGATTTATTTCAAAACTTTATCGGCATTAAATGACCCACTGAGGTTGATATGCCGTAAAACAAAACAAACCAAATAGAAAGAAATTATATATATATATATATATATATATATATACACTGAGTCTAGTTCTCAGCGGGAATATACTATATATTTGTATATATGTATTTTTTATATACCTATAATGTTTATCCTTTTGGGATTCACAATAACACCACACATACATACATACATATACACACACAGCATCCTCTGCAGAGGGGGTTGAAAGCAAGTGATTTTTCACAATAGTAATTGATTAGAATAATTCTATTCATTATTTTATTGTCAACAAGAACTGCAATTGTTAAATTACAAAAATAAAAACAATACCATGCACTCGCTTGGTTAACCGATTTCAATAATGAAGCCGTCTCCTTTAAAAGTACCAAATACTTTTTACCATATTAATTTTTAAGGGGGGGGGTCAACGTTTTCGGCATAAATGTCCAGTACCTAACCCTCCCCGTTTAACCTATCTTTTTTTTTCTTTAAACACTCCGATCGAATACAAATATTTAAAAAGATGTATTTGCCCATAGATGGGGTCCTAAAAGTTACTACCACTCCAGGTCAGGGGTTAGTAAAAGTAATAAATGGGTTTCCCACACTTCCCAGAACTGGAGTCTCACAGACAAATGAAGTTTAGTGCCATGCCCATGAGGCCCATTATCTGTGCGTCTTGCCCTCTTCAGAGGATAAGCAACGGATGTTAAGCTCCGCCAACAGAACTAATTAGGAGTCGTTCATTACACGCAATATCTATATATAATGGAGATTTGGCGTGTGTGTGTGTTGTGTGTGTGTGTGTGTAATATATATATATAGGGTGATCTATAAAAAAAATTTTTAAATAAAAACTTTATTGAAAGTCAGGCCTTTTTTGGGGGTGGGGGTCACCATTTATTTAATATATATATATATATATATATATATATATAATATATATATATTATATATATACACAACTAGCAAATATATGCACCCTTCGGGTGCAAGATTTTAGGTTTGATGTTATAAAATATTGTATCAAATTATAAACTATCTAGAAAATGATAAACTGAGGGGGTATAATCGAAAATAGAACAGCTTTAGATTTAACTCTATCATTTTCTTTCACTCCCGTCTTTGATTTTTCCTAATTTATCTATTTAGTTAGATTATGAAGTATTTAATAAAATTACAGTTCTTTTGTCTTGTTTATGGATTTCTTTTAAGATTTATCCGAGATTTTTGCTCAGATTCGTTAACAGAAAACCAAACAATTAGAAATCAATAATACTAAGCATATATTTATTAAAATCAAATTTTAAATATCAATATGCAAATTAGACTTCTCGTTCACACAGTAAACCACTATTTTGTTGAATATATAAATATACTTGCATGTCATTAGTATGTAGATTAATCCAACAGTACGTCAATAACTAAGGGAATTATGACTTGAATAGTGATTTAGTTTCGGTTACAGACAGACAAACACACAATCTCCATTATAATAAGATATATATATAAGTTTCCCCCCCCCCAGTCTTTTTTTGTTATTTTTTATCCCCCTCTTTATAATGGAGATTTGGTATGTCTCTGTACCTGAAACAACGTCACAATACCCACAGAAATTGCATGAGTATATCAACGAGTCTTGTTTTTAGTGAGAGCCAAACTTAAAAAAAAAGCAATTGTATTCAAAATCGGTGTCTCAGTCGGTTCCATAATACATTTGCCAACTTTGTTCGTCGACAGTTCGCAGCAATCCTTTCTTCAGTCTCATCGATTTTGCTTTCAACCCGAATGAAAGAAAGCCAAACAAAAGAAAGTTCATTTTTTGTGTACAACCTTCACCTCCACCAGCAAAATCATTAAATCTCTTAATTTATTTTCTGCGATTTTTTTTCTTTCTTTCTTTTTTTAACCCCCCTCCCCAGATTGGGTCGGGTAGGAGGGGGCGACTACAGATTAAGATGGTAACTTATATAATTGCAAACCTTTCGATGTGATTTCATCTATCAAAATAATCACTTAAAAGAAAGAAAAGAAAAAATGTCTCTATGTCAAATCTGAAGAGTGATAAGCTGGAAGGAAAGGTATTAACATGTTAAATTTCCATAAACACTAATCTTCCTATCTAATAAATGCCATTAGTTTGACTTTGATATTTAAGAAAACAAGACAATTATTAATTTTTTTTCAATTTGTATTTCTTTCATCGTAATCTCAAAAGCATTTTCTTATAAGCTTGGTGAACGCCTGTATGATATCCAATCGTGCAGGTAAAAAATACCAAGACATTTTGGTACAGCCGTGGGAGAGATTTGGTGGCACAAGTTAATTTTGTTGTTTAATTTACTGGTAATGCGCTGTTATTTGCTACCCGAAAGATAAATACATCCATTGCAAGAGAAATGCACAATTGATTTTCTTCATTCAAAAGTTGTTTTTTTTTTGGAGGGGGGGGTTAAAGCAACTAAGACCGAACATCAAGTTCGAATATATTGTAGAACTTGGCTTCAGGGACCGTCTCCACAGGCATAGCTGCCACTAATCTAAAGGGCAGGGACCAGGTTCATTGCCCGTGATAGGTGCCTCCCGAGTGAGAGGGAATGCCCACAGAAACCAAAGCAATCTTTAACATTGCTCTTTCCCGTGGAAAACATGTGGTGTGCGGGTATCTCTCACTCGGGAGGCACCCTATGCATCGGGCAAGAACCTGGTCCCTGCCCTTTTAGATTAGGTGGCAGCTATGGCCTGTGAGACGGTCCCTGAGCCAAGTCTACAATATATTCGAACTGAGTTCGGTCTTAGTTTTGCTTTAACCCCCCCCCTCCAAAAAAAAACAACTTTTGAATGAAGAAAATCAATTTTGTGCATTTCTCTTGCAAGGGATGTATTTATCTTTCGTAGCAAAAACAGCGCTTACCAGGTAAATACAACAAATTAACTCCTGTGCCCACCAAATCTCTCCCAAGGCTGTAACCAAATGTCTTGGTATTTTTTACCTGCACGATTGATATTCATACAGACGTTCAACACAAGCCTTTATAAGAAAAATGCTTTTGAGAAATTACGATGAAGAAATACAAATTGAAAAAAAAAATTAAATAATGTCTTTGTTTCTTAAAATATCAAATTCAAACTAATGCATTTATTAGATAGGAAATTAGTGTTATGGAAAATTTACATGTTATACCTTTCCTTCCAGCTTTCACTCTTCAGATTTGCCATAGGAGCATTTTTTCTTTTCTTTCTTTTTAAGTGATTATTTGATAGATGAACATCACATCGAAAGGTTTTGCAATTAAATAAGTTAACCATCTTAATCTGTAGTCGCCCTCCTTACCCGACCCAATCTGGGGAGGGGGTTAAAAAAAGAAAGAAAGAAAAAAAAATCGCAGAAATAATTAGAGATAATGATTGCTGGTGAGGTGAAGGTTTTACACAAAAAATGAACTTTCTTTTGTTTTGGCTTTCTTTCATGTCGGGTTAAAGCAAATCGATGAAGACTGAAGAAAAGATTGCTGCGAACTGTCGACGACAAAGTTTGGCAATGTATTATGGAACCGACTGAGACACCGATTTTGAATACAATTGCTTTTTTTTTAAGTTTGGCTCTCACTAAAAACAGACTCGTTGATATACTCATGCAATTTCTGTGGGTAATTGTGACCGTTGTTTTCAGGTACAGAGACATAAACCAAATCT
>CM042139.1:10530031-10540031 GCA_023376005.1 Doryteuthis pealeii
TATAAGGAGAGTTTTTTCTGGTCTGTAAACTGAAACTATATACTACTCAGTCACAATCCTTAGTATCAATGTCCCTTTCTCAATATTTATTTTAATTTAACATTTCATATTAATAAAATTGTTACATTATTAATACTGTTAACCATATCTACTTACTACAACATGCAATTATTTTATATAGACAACAAAATAGTTGTTTACAATGTGAACGGGAGGCTAATTTGCATATGATATTAAAATTTGATTTTAATAAATATGTGCTAGTATTATTGATCTCTAATTGTTGGTTTTCTCTTAATGGAATATGAGCAAAAATCTCTTCCATATGAATCTTAAATAAATCCATAAACCAAGAAAAAAATAACTGTCATTTTATTCTTTCTTCCTCTTTTAACTAAATACTTAGATTTGAAAAAATAAACAAGAAAGAAAAGAGAGTGATGTAAAAGTTTCAGTTTTCCTATTTATCGATTAATCACCTGCCTTCTGTTTCAATCTTTATCTTGCATTCTTATTATAGTTTCATAGCCTTTCTAATTTTAATATAATATTTTATACATTAAAACTTTAAATACTGCACCCGGAGGGTGCATATATTGCTAGTCATAATTAATATCATCTAATCATCTAGACGCATTAGAGACGAAATGAGAGAGAGGAGAGAGAGAGGGGTTATAAGAATATATATAGTGTGTGTGTGTGTAAGTCACAAATGACTGGTTGTAAGGGATGATTCTATTTGGGAGATATATATATATATATATATATATATATATATATATATTGGTGAGAATATGTGCTAATGAAGTCGTGCCTAATTGAAAATTAATAATTATTAATTAGCGGGCAAACCTATTCACTTGTTAGGCTAAAAAAATCGAGAAATATTCAATCTGTATGTACAATCACTTAATGAAGGAATATAACACTTTCTAAACAAAACGAAAAATCTAGGAGAAGTCCGGTTGGTGTAGGGGTTACGGTCCTCGCCTGCAGTTGACAGTCAGGCGTTCGAATCACGCACAGGCCGGTCTTCCATCTATAGCCTCTGGTGATGAGGCCTAAATTGGCCGGAAAATGTACATACAGAGCATTGATTTTTCTCGATTTGTTTACCATACAATTGAATAGGTATGCCCGCCCCTAATTAATCATTAAGCAATTTCTCAAATATAGGTACGACTTCAATTAAACACATATTCCAAAAAAAATTGTCGGGCTAAAAAAAGCATATCAAAAACACATCGTTTGGTTTATTGTGTGTGTGTGTGTGTGTGTTGTGTGTGTGGTAGATAAATGTTAATATGTAGGGAGTAAACAGTGGTCAATATCAATGTACGGTTTCATTATATGTAAGTTAAGTAGCGTGCGACATCGATCATCTGTGCTGGTTACTGACAGTCTTTCACCCAATGCATTCCTCAGAACAATTGTTTGTCAGCACCGCATACTGTAGTCAGATAGAGTTCAATTGGACACATAAGCATAGTGGATAAACCGTTAATTAAAGTGCCGTCCGAGAAGTCTCAGAGTTTGACAAGTAATACCGTGAAGAAGGCCGGGGCACATCGGCCGAAACTTGTACGGATAACAATGAAGTGAGGACATAGTCCGAATAATAATCCAAGTAATACAGATTTTAGGATATAGCAAAGTAATAAACTAGATTCAATAGTTATAGCAATGAGTTCGTACAAATACGTTTTCAAATTCTAACAACCGTGAAAACTAAAACCAACCAATGAAAACTTTCCAGTGAAAACTTTTGTATTCGTCACTAGAATGGTTACATAACCAAGCTTAAAGAATCTTAGTCTGCCAACTATTTACCCATAGCTGAGGGAGAGTAGTTGATGTATACAGAAAATACATTTTTTCGAAATGCAAACAGCCTCGTCCAGGATTGAACTAAAGTTGACGGGTGCCATTTCTTACGGCCTAAAATTTACACCATGCGGCCATCAATAACACACATATATATATATATTATATATTATATTATAATATATATATATATTATATATATAATACACTTTGGTGTGGCTACCAAGTTTCTTGGTACAAGGTGATTCTAGGTGGGTCCTTAATTCTTTACCGTTAGTTTGTTGTAGAGTTCAGTTCCGTATGAGAGCTCAATGTTTAATTATTGTAAACAGACAAAGTATTTGGAATAAAAAGGCTTATACCATGGGTATCGTGATTATGGACCATTTCAACTGCGGAGCATGCTCCAGCTTCTTCAGGACCACTGATATATTTTATATTTATAAAAATATCAGTGATCTGAGAAGCTCTTGAGCTGTCTCAGTGAAATGGTCCATAATCACGATACCATGGTATTAAGGGCCTTTTTATTCCCAAATATATAATATATATATATATATATATAATATATATATATACACACACACACATACATATACACATTATATATAACACTCACGTTACATCAAGAAAAAATGAACGAGTGATATATGTTTTGCCTACAATGTTTAACAACTGAGCTTTTATAAATGGCAACTTTTTATCTAATTTAGTTAATTTTTTAGTTATTAAATAAAAACGTAAAACCTTAAAACAAGTATGACAAGTCTGAACATTTATTTCCTGTATAAACTCTGTATTTGTAACTATTTACATAATCATTGAGACATAAATACAAATAGAAGAAATTTTAAAAACTAATATTATTGTCTGCCTCTGAGTAACATGACAGAACAAACCAGAACAAACAGATTTTCTGGCTCTTAAGTTCCAAGCCATTTCCCAATACAACATTACTGTGTGGTTTATTTATTTAGATCTTTCGAGTTGCAACTAAACTAGCCTTCATCACCCGTATTTCTATTGATACATTGGGGGTCGTTCAAAGTTAGGTATTTAGATGTATGCCGAAAAGAGGTTCCATTGAGAAAAAAATTGGTATTGTAAAAAGTACACGGTACTGCATAACATTATACAATATATTAAATAATGTTTTTCTGTGAGTAAGCTCCTTCTTTCTTTCCGCTAAAGCTAGCATGTTAAACTAGTACTACCTTTTTCATGGTCTGCTTGTCGATCAAACTGGCACCTCCATCAGGCATGCCTCGGCTTTGTCTGGTGAGTTGGGTTGATGCGGTCACCCAGCATCACTAAAAGCTGAGAGCTGTCAAAGCGACAGCTGCCAGGGCGAGCCAATGGACATCCACATCGATCGATAGTAGTAGGGTGGGGTATTACTACTCGCATAAATCCTAAACACAACCTGGCGCTTGCGGCTTCCGGGAGGCTTGCCTCTCGCGAAGGATCAGTAACTACCCGAGACAGCACCTTGGCAATCCAGTCGTTTTCGGGAGACCAACTGCCGGGAACTGCCAACATAATGGACTGGGGTAAAATATCTTACGCCACACGTTTCCCTTTCACCAATATAAATAATTCATTTTTATATCTTGATAAGAAATTAAAATATATATAATAAATTATTTCAAATTGTATTTAGATACATGTCAAAATATTTAAATACATGTTACTTTGTCATTTTTTTTATTAAATTAAACTTTTAACTTAACTAATCAATTCATTTTATAATTTAATCAAGATATACAGCTCATTCAAATGTGACAATAGAAATCTAATAGATTGCAATGGAGTTATTAGATATGATTAATTAGAATTATTATTTTGTTATGTCGAAAAGAATTACAATGGTTAAATTACACAAATACTAATGTGCCATGTACTCGCTTCATTACTTTCATTTAATGAATGAACCCTATCCCCTGGTATAGATGGAGGGCAATCCCCCTAGACAAGGAAAAATATGTTATAAAAAAATCCACTGATTAGCAGTTATACAGCTCATCCAAGGAAAGGCTGGGGGGAGAAGCCCAAATCAAATCCGCTGGATTCCCTATGTTACATAATCTATGCGGTGCATAAGATTATTGTCAATCCCCTGTATTTCTAAAGGGATGACCCTTTTCATATCACAGGCGACTTCCATGAATAGTACAGAAAGCCGCGAAATACGTGAAGCACGTGGGACCTGGTTGGGTCCTCAGTTTCAGTTAGACGTCAGGCAGAGAAGATGACCTGCCTTAACGCGGCTATGTTAGTCAGATGTTTTAGTTACATGAGATTAGTTAAGTAAATAAAACTTAAGAAAATAACACGGTTTTGTGGTTGTGAAGTGTCTTGTAAAAGACTGATCAAGAAGAAATGAGTTAAGTGCGACCGACCACCAGACGAAGTCCAGACGCTAGAAGAGATGTTAGAAGAAGACGTAATATAGAAAAGACGTCAGAAGAAGAATAGAGAAGTAGCAGGGTATACAACACACTAGTGTGATGCTGAACTTCTGCACTCTCCAGCAAAACTGAGACACTATCGTTGCCAAAATACATTGATTATTTGGCTTTTCTTTGGACTATAACGGCGATGTGGAGAGGGGGACTGCTGTTTTGACGACAGCTCATATTCCATATCCAACTGCACGGGCTACGTGGTTCCGCATCTTTCTTTTTTGTTGACAATACACCATCATCTCTAGTAAACGGTTAATTGCCAACGATTCTTAGAAACCATCAAAAAGTTTCATTCTCAAATCAAATTACAAGGGCGAGTAAAGGATACTGCATTATTCTGGTAACGTCTGGCACGATTCAACCGCTCTGGATACTCGTGTCGACATTGTTAAGATAATGAACCACACTGGACTGAGTTACCGAGAGTCTGATATACCTAGATAACTACTCGCCACACATCCCTTGGAATCCTCAGTTTAGGCCTAACCTTTTAAACAATTTTAACTAGCCTTTCAATCGGATTATCAGACTGATTTAAGATAAAAATTAGAATATTTTCATTGCTTAAAAAGGACTACTTTGGTTACTCGAAAACCAGAATTTAAATCCTGGACAAAGCTACAGTTCACATAGCGCTAATACTCTTGGGAAAGGTATGAATCCAACTATTCTCCTTACAGCCATTGGGAAAGTAGTAGGGCAGACTGGGTTCTTTAAACTTGGTTAGGCAACTAATCTAGGAGAATGAAAACTGAATTCACACCTGTTAGACTTCGCTTGGGGTGGTCACGACTAGAACAGGTTCAGTCCTAATTAATGCCCTATTTCACTTTTTTTTTAGAAACATAATACGGAGTAGTCGAGTAGTAGCTAGTTTTGCTACGGAGAATTTAATTACTGCTGGGGAAAAGCATTTATGTTTTTTTGTAAAAAGCATGTTATAAACCTGTTAAATTTTCTTCTGGATTTCAATGTTATTTAATAACATAGGCACAATACAGATGCAATTGATCATTGATAAATTAGAAAACGTTCCTTAATGAAGGCGGTTCACCAAATCTACAAATACAAACACACGCATATAAAAATTTTCAAGAATAAAATTTCATTATGTCGCCGACAAAATGCTTGTTAGTTTGAACATGCTGATCAGTAGCAGTCCAGTAGTTGAAAAAGACAGAGTTAGGATAGTCTACGCCGAGCAAAGAATGTTACAAATTTCACGATGAGAACCAAGATTTATCCTCCTAGTAATTTACGACTGACACGCAAGTCAGATATTAAAAAAAAAAATTTAAAAAATTAAAAACTATCTACACACTACATACCAAAAATATTACTCACATAAAATTACTTTCTCTAGATTATTACTTACTAGAAGCGGCTAACCGGACTCACCTGGGTAGAGGGTGATGAAACCCTAGTGTATCGAGTGGTTTACCCTTGAGATCTACAAATGCTGGACATTTTAAATAGAATTTCAATGCTATTGTTATGCATATTTTGATTTTTAGATATATTCGAATATAAATCTTATCTTCTGAAGTTTTTCACAAAAGCAATAAAAGGTAATATCTAATTATATATGTATAGTAGGTACCACCAAAATACGCCACGTGATCACTTTAGGTCATACTGAAGGAAGAAACGTAAATATTTTTGAAAAAAAATAATGAACATAAAGAGTTGCTACAAAGAAAAACAGTTAATTCAAAGATCAAATTATCCGACTGGGGACGAATTACTCACTGTTATCTTGAAAAATAAGTAAAACAGTGTTGTTTTTTTACAACAGGGTCAGTTTTTTTATTGATATTTTTATCAGAATTATGTATTCATGGTTCTTTTACTAAACATCTACCGTATAGAAACTTATAAAAATCTAATAATAATTATTCAGACTCGTATCTTTATAGAAAAAAAAAAAGAAAGTAAAAATCGTGTTTGTGTCCATTTTTTCATATTTCAGAAAATAAAATAGGGGGGTACACCTCGTAAAAATATTTTCCCTATTTTAGAAAAAAAACAAAAAAACTAAAAGGTAAGTAATTATGGCCATTTTTTGTTAAAATCGGACCATTAAATGATTATTTATAGAATTTTTTTTAAAGCCTCTAGTCGTAACTTACCTTTGGCTACGTTAAATTTCAATTGATTTAACCGTGCTAAAATTTAAACATTGTTTTGGTTCATAATTTTCATGAGCTGAATTTTTAAAAATTGTCAGGAGTTTTTTGTAATGTTTCTTCTTTCGAATGGACAAAAACAATTCAAAATAATATTATCTTTTATACACGTTTCATTGTTGTTAAATATAGGGGGTGTAAATTTTACAGGGCAAATTGGTGGTAGCTAATGTATAGATTGCTAAAATACATGACAACCTCTGTTCAAATCAACCTCCTGTTATTTGAGGGTGGGTGGTTGTTTAATTGTTTTGTTTATTCATTTCATCATTAGCCTTTTCTCATTATTAAGCTAGATTTTTTTCAGGAATTCATTACGCATAATTTGCTAAAATGCACGGTAACATCGTAAATAATTTGATGTGACTAACTCATTAAACTCTTACTTCAAACTTTTAAGAATTTAGAAAAAAAGAATAAATGTGAACATCTCGACGAATGAAATACAGAATACATTCATTGATTATATCTTCAAACTTCAGATTCATTAAATATATATCTTGGGTCAATTTTAAAAATTGACTAGACAGACGATTACGTTTTATCAATTAAATATTGCAAGAAATTGAAAGACCTTTTAAGTGCCCTCATATAATGTTGCTGAAAAAAAAATTTCCCGGTTCGAGAAGGTCGAACTACTGGAGACTTGACCTCTATGAGATTATATATATATATATATATATATATATAATATATATATATATATATATATATGTGTGTGTGTGTGTGTGTGTGTGTGTGTGAAATTTATTAGTAATTAAATTATTTTCACATTAAGTGATTGCTGAAAATTTTTTGTAACAAAATACCCAGCTGATCGGTCTACTAGAGATTTGAGATTTGAAAATCTTACTCGTAATTAAATGTTACTTATAAATTTTTGAAATTATATTTCATGTGTAAATTTTAAAATTTTTCTTCTCACTACTTAGTCGAATATTTTTTTTTCCGTTTGCTTTTCGTTCTTTTTTTTCTTTTAGATTTTTTTTTTTCTTTTAGATTTTTCATATAATTAGTTTTTTTAAAAATTAAATATTCATTTTATTTTCCATATACTTTTTTGCCTACGAAATCATTTTGCCATAAGATATCTTTTCATCATATTTTTACAGCATTATATTTGAAACATTTTTCGCTTTCCATTTCTTAACATTATTTCATATCTTACTTTAGCTTTTTCAATAATTATATTATCATTTTTACTTTTACCCTTTTTATTTTATTTATACTAGCAAAAAGAAAAAAAAGAAAATGCACCTTCCTCGCACAAGGATTTTAGTTTTAATATAATCAAAGAGGATATTGAATTAGAAAGACTAATTAAATCAAATACTATCACAAAAATAGATTAAACTTATTTTTACTTTATTCTAATTGATTTAAATATAAAATTATTCATAGGAATGCTTTTAATACGTTTGGGAATAAAACAATATTAGAAATCAATAACACAAAGTAATTATTTATCAAAAAGTGTTTTGTTAAAACCGGAATGTAAAATATTCACAGCATATACTATGTAAATATTTATTTCTTAACGATATATAAGACGCATCGCGGGATTTTAAACAATAATATGGACTATTTTGGGGTAGGTCGAGGTCAGCTAGATCTTAATATTGTTGATAAATAAAATGCTAATTAAGATTAAATAATGATCATCTAATAACCTTTGAGAATATAACGCAAATAGCTAAGGGAATTGTGACATTATTAGTGATAGTTTCGGTTACAGATAGACACCGAAATTCTGTAAGATTTAATTAGCTTTATTTCTCGTTGATTTCTCTAGATATAGTTCTGTTTATATTTCGCACTTCCAGTTTTCTTTATTTTGCTTATACCTTTTTGTTAGTTTCAATTTCTCTAAATAAACTTACATCACTTCTTTCAATCTCACCTTTTCTCAGTTTTATGTAATTGTAACATGTAAGGTCTTATGATAAGCTGGAATGTTCAGGGTAGCCTTCTAATGTGGATACATAAGTACAATAAATATTCCGACAAAGAAGTTACAAGATAGACTTTATTAGTGAGCACATAGAAATACATTCAAACAGGAATACATATACTAATTACGAATGGTATAGCAATACATAGTTAAATTTACAAACGTGTATAAAGATGTTATGACTTCGTCCTAAAATGATAAAGAGTTCCTGAAGGAATGCCACTTACTGATAGCAGGCTGGGGGAAAAAGCCCCCCCCCTTAAGGTTAGAGGCACAAGCGTCTAACCCATGGGAAGTGTTTGACTGTCCCGGAGAAAAGATGAAGAATTTTCCCGTCTGCTGGCTAAATACTCTGGCCTCCAATGGGCAGAAACCTGCATCAAGGAAAGGTAACTATTCTGGACCCCCACATCAATCATAACAGGGGCAGACAATCGCTACATAATTATCTTGAGTATTTTCTTTCCTAATTCTTCGGTTGACTAAATTATCTTTCTTCGAAATTTCTTTATAATTTCTTCATTTATTTCTTCACGCTTATTTCTCCTCTCTTGATTAGTACATTTCTTTTCTTTCATTTGATATTTATTTTAGGTTTTTATTTTATTTTTCTTCCATTCATATTTAAAGAAACATTGTATTTATACATACTGGATAATACAATTAAATACAGTGCATCTTAGAAGTCACATATGGATACCTCTCATCTATATATGTTTTTTTAAAAAGCGAATGTTATTTAATATTCCAACTGCAGTTGTTGCCGTAGAGATTCTTCGGGGAATTATTGCTTATTCCAGCAAAGATCTGTTTGTTTATATATACATATATATATATATATATATATATATATATTATATATATATATATTCGTCGTTAATTTTTTTATATTTGTATTTTCATCCATACATACATACACACTAAATTCCCTTTAATATATGTATAGAAAGATTGCTATCCTTCTTCCACTTTCTAGTATTTCTTTCTTTCTCTCAAAAAAACCATCGCACTTCATTAACTCTTAATCAAATTCATCACAATTACCAGCGGCACAATCCAAACCAAAATACTCGTTACTAGAAATTCCCGTTGAGAGAATCAAAAAGAAAAAACCGTGTATGAATCTTCGGGATATTACGAAAACTGAATCACCAGCTGAGTTTTCTAAGCTTTTAAATAACAGACTTAATCATTTCCCTAATTAGGATAAACATGGATTCGCAATTCTTCCAATACTTTAAGCGAATATACAAGATAAATGGGAACTAGCTTAAAAGCTGCCATATGGAGGGGCAGTTAAGCTAGATATTTTGTTGTGCCAGCAGTGCATAATTTTTTTTTTATTACAATCTGAATAGATTGTGTGTAAATTTTAATATTGTCGTCCAAAGAGCGATCCATTTCATGGCTGATCAGCTTACCAAATGCAGCCAACCAAGATGGATTCAGAGTTCTTTTAGCAGAACTAAATCATATAAACAACGTATAGCCTTGTTCTTTGCTATTGAAGACAGTTAGTATACTGTTGGTTTGGATAACAGTATCTGGCCAAGCAAAACTAGTGTCCAAAACAG
>CM042139.1:10545031-10591349 GCA_023376005.1 Doryteuthis pealeii
CATATATGTATTAGAATGCGGTGGTTGAGGTTCTTAATGTCCTGGGTATGACATTAAACTATCTGATGGTGAGGTTAGAATTCTGGAACTCTCAGGAACGTAGAGTATCCTTTCATCACCATTTCGCCCAGGTCCACTGATCCGGAATGGTAGTACCTGTTAGGGTCTCATCCATGGGTTAAATCCAAACAATAGAGGTTTAAAAATGTGTTTTAAAAATTGAGCTTAAAAAAAAAAAAAGTATCGGCCAAGAACGAATGAAAACCAGCCGGCATAGAATAACCTTACAGGGTTTGACATGCCGTAAAATCCAGCTGACCAACCGGGAATGTAAATATTAGAGCAAAATATTTAAGACAAATTCCACCCAAAAATGTGCAACATGTCAAACACCTCGCACCGGTAAACACTTGCTCATAGAATTTAAAGTTTATGCTCCAACCAGAAAATGAATTTTCAATGCAAATAACATGAACGATTTGTTTGAAAATGTTGACATTACTTTGTCCTTCTTGCGAGAAATAATAAATATATCGGAACTATGGATCTCATATGAAATAGATCCACAATACCACGAACGGGAACACACCTGAAAGGTAAAATAGATTTCTGTCGTCTCGCACAATTGCTATCTATTTAAAAAGAAATTGTCACAAAATAATCACTTATAAAACATATGTACGAATATATATTGTTTTATGTTAGATATGTTATACTATTCGTTCTTATATATATTATCTTATGTTGGCATTAAATAGGCCAGGTAGTTTATATGCCGTTAAATCAAACCAAACATCCGCGAATCTCAGCTTTTGATCATAGCTATAATAAGCATTGCCGGTTTGGTTGATATCGGGTAAAAATGGTGGAACCATAGCTGTACGGGCGAACGGATGGATAGTTTATTTACTTGTATAAATACTTCTCATTTTTAAGTGAAGATGAGGAAGAAGAAAAAAGGATCATTGGTTTTCTTCCAAACACCTTTGAAATGTTAAAAAATAGATAAATAAATAAATCGCTATCTAAAATTCTATGTTTAACCGTAGAATTGTGAAAAATGTTTTCTCTTGTTTCACCTGCGAATACCATTAATCGGAATTTATCGTACAAGCTAAATATAAAAGTTTTTTTTACAAAGCTCAACATATCTATATATACAGATAGGAAGAGAAATTTAACATATGTGTGTAAGTATATATACACAGAGAAATAGAGAGAAGTATTATATATACATACATATACATACATACGTGTGTGTATTTACACACACACACACAGAGAAAGAATCTGCCCTGTCGGCTGGGGCGTTAGAATGCACCGACTACACCTCTTCAGAGAGGTAAGACTCCCCCAATGGGGCCACCTGTTGGCCGTGGGTGGCGACCCGTGATGCTTAAGGATAGAGCCCAGGTGGATGAGCAGTTCATGACATGCAATACTCCACTTTGGCCCTATCTTGGGCTATACGGGCGGTCGGAGAGGCCCCCTCCGATCAATCGGCTGGTCACATCAAGCCCTAGCACCTATATGATTTTCCCAACCCTATTGCCCTTATGGCAAGCCCCAACCCCTTTTTATCATATGGATGCTAGAAGGCGGTGGCTGCGGGTCTACATGTCCTGGGAATGACGTTAAACTCTATCTGATGGTGAGGTTCCAGTTTTGGAGGTTTGGGGAATGTGGAGTACCCCTTCATCACCATTGCTCCCTGGTCCACTCTGACCCGGAGTGGTAGTACCTGTTAGGGTCCCATCTATGGGTTAAATAGAAAATGTATTTATAAAAAAATTGTATTATCCATTAAGAATTGATTTATTTCAAAACTTTATCGGCATTAAATGACCCACTGAGGTTGATATGCCGTAAAACAAAACAAACAAATAGAAAGAATATATATATATATATATATATATATATATATATATATATATATATACTGAGTCTAGTTCTCAGCGGGAATATACTATATTTGTATATATGTATTTTTTATATACCTATAATGTTTATCCTTTTGGGATTCACAATAACACCACACACATACATATACACACACAGCATCCTCTGCAGAGGGGTTGAAAGCAAGTGATTTTTCACAATAGTAATTGATTAGAATAATTCTATTCATTATTTTATTGTCAACAAGAACTGCAATTGTTAAATTACAAAAATACAAACAATACCATGCACTCGCTTGGTTAACCGATTTCAATAATGAAGCAGTCTCCTTTAAAAGTACCAAATACTTTTTAGTATATTAATTTTTAAGGGGGGGGGTCAACGTTTTCGGCATAAATGTCCAGTACCTAACCCTCCCCGTTTAACCTATCTTTTTTTTTCTTTAAACACTCCGATCGAATACAAATATTTAAAAAGATGTATTTGCCCATAGATGGGGTCCTAAAAGTTACTACCACTCCAGGTCAGGGGTTAGTAAAAGTAATAAATGGGTTTCCCACACTTCCCAGAACTGGAGTCTCACAGACAAATGAAGTTTAGTGCCATGCCCATGAGGCCCATTATCTGTGCGTCCTCGCCCTCTTCAGAGGATAAGCAACGGATGTTAAGCTCCGCCAACAGAACTAATTAGGAGTCGTTCATTACACGCAATATCTATATATAATGGAGATTTGGTGTGTGTGTGTGTGTGTGTGTGTGTGTGCGTATAGGGTGATCTAAAAAAAAAATTTAAAGAAAAATTTTTGAAAGTCAGGCCTTTTTTTTTGGGGGGGGGGTCACCATTATATATTATATATATATATATATATATATGTTGACCCCCCCAAGTCTTTTTTTGTTATTTTTTTTTTATCCCCCTCTTTATAATGGAGAGTTGGTATGTCTCTGTACCTGCAACAAGATCACTGCTTACGTCACACTACCCACAGAAATTGCATGAGTATATCAATGAGTCTTATTTTTTTAGCGAGAGCCAAACTTTAAAAAAAAAGCAATTATATTCAAAATCGGTGTCTCAGTCGGTTCCATAATACATTTGCCAACTTTGTTCGTCGACAGTTCGCAGCAATCCTTTCTTCAGTCTCATCGATTTTGCTTTCAACCCGACATGAAAGAAAGCCAAACAAAAGAAAGTTCATTTTTGTGTACAACCTTCACCTCCAACAGCAAAATCATTAATCTCTTAATTTATTTTCTGCGATTTTTTTTCTTTCTTTTTTTAACCCCCCTCCCCAGATTTGGGTCGGGTAAGGCGGGGGCGACTACAGATTAAGATGGTAACTTATATAATTGCAAACCTTTCGATGTGATGTTCATCTATCAAAATAATCACTTAAAAGAAAGAAAAGAAAAAATGTCTCCTATGTCAAATCTGAAGAGTGATAAGCTGGAAGGAAAGGTATTAACATGTTAAATTTCCATAACACTAATCTTCCTATCTAATAAATGCATTAGTTTGAATTTGATATTTTAAGAAACAAAGACAATTATTAATTTTTTTTTCAATTTGTATTTCTTTCATCGTAATCTCAAAAGCATTTTTCTTATAAGCTTGGTGAACGTCTGTATGATATCCAATCATACAGGTAAAAAAATGCCAAGACATTTTGGTACAGCCGTGGGAGAGATTTGGTGGGCACAGAGTTAATTTTGTTGTTTATTTACTGGTAATGTGCTGTTATTTGCTGCCGAAAGAGAAATGCACGAATTGATTTTCTTCATTCAAAAGTTGTTGGGTTTTTGTTTTTTTTGGGGGGGGGTTAAAGCAAAACTAAGAGCGAACATCAGATCGAATATATTGTAGAGCTTGGCTTCAGGGACCGTCTCCACAGGCCATAGATGCCATCTAATTTAAAAAGGCAGGGACCAGGTTCATTGCCCGATGCATAGGGTGCCTCCCGAGTGAGAGGGAATGTCGACGGAAACCAAGCAAACTTTAACATTGCTCTTTCCCGTGCATTTGTGTGCGGGTAAGCCTTTGACTAAAGATTTGACATTGTGTCACATCCTACCTGTGATGGTGAGGTAAGTCGTGACGTATTTTGAAATATTTAAATAATCTAAATGAATCACATTGAAAAGGTCTTAAAATGCGAAGCATTTGTAGTTACGGTAATTGTTGGTTTTCTGGTTAGGCTTTACGACATGTCAACCCATTGGGTCATTTTATTTCGGATAGGTTGTGTTTTATCAATTCTTGATGGGTACTATTTCTTTTAAACACTTCTTTTAAACTCATTTTTCTAGTCAACTCATAGATAGGACCCTAACAGGTACTACCACTCAGGATCAGAGTTGAACTGAGAGTAAGGGATGAAGGAGTACTCCACATTCCACAGAACTCTAAAATTGGAACTTCACCATCAGATAAGGTTTAATACTATAACCAGAACGTTAAGACCCTCAGCAACTGATAAAAAGGATTTGGGGGTTGTCACAACCCTATAGGTGCTTGGGCTTGACGTGACCAGCCGAATAATCGGAGGGGTCCTCTCTGACCGCATGTCTAGCCTATGTACTGACCGAAGTGGAGTTTTGGATACCATGGACAGCTCAGTCACCAGTGATTGATTCTTAAGCATCACGGGTCACCACAAACAAGCAACAGGTGGTCCCATTAAGGGGATTTTACCCCTCTGTAGATGTTCAGTCGGTGTATTGTAAATCCCCAACCAACAGGGCTGGGTAGTTATAGTAATAGTTAATTATTTTGTAGTTTGATGTATTTGCTAATTAGATAGTTCATAAGTAATTTTAAAAAAAACGGTGTTAACTAAAAATCTAATTAGCATTGAAGAATTTATATATGCTGAATTCTTCAAAGATATCTTTGCGCATTATCGAACCGAAGCCGGCGTCAGCGTTTGCGATGAAAAAATATTCTACAAAGGAAGAAATATTGGCAATCTTTTGTTATAATTTCTAGGATGATTACTCGCTGGTCGCCTGAATAAACCAAAGAAGCTAAAATCCTTCTCAGAAGAAATAAAAAAAGACAAATTTTAAATTAAAAGTAGAAAATTTCTGCGCGTTTTGGTTTCAAAATAATTAGTCCAAGAGAAGAAAAATGTATTTAAAAAAGAAAGATGACTATTCCACATAAACATTGTTACAACACTAGACACATCTAATTATGTTTATTTTATTTCGTAGAAAAGGCCAGGGTCTATAGGAACGTACGAATAGAATAATCTTTAGACAGGAAACGTTCTTCCTTTTGAGTTCTCGTTCGTTTACAAGAATTTATTAAAAGACATTGTTGCATTTGATTAATTAATTCAAAAGGTTTCTTTTATCCAACTTTGTCTAGAAAAATGTCTGTTCAAATGAGGATTTTGGTTTGGTTTGGTTTGGTTTTACGGCATATCAACCGCAGTAGGTCATTTAATGCCGATAAAGTTTTGAAATAAATCAATTCTTTATGGATAATACAATTTTTTTATAAATAATGTTTTTCTATTTAACCCATAGATTGGACCATAACAGGTACTACCACTCCGAGTCAGAGTGGACCTGGTAGCAGTGGTGATGAAGGGGTGCTCCACATTCCCCAAACCTCCAGAACTGGAACCTCACCATCAGATTGAATTTAACGTCATTCCTAGGACATGTAGACCCGCAGTCACCGTCTTCTAGCACCCATATGATAAAAAGGGGTTGGGGCTTGCCATTAGGGCAATAGGGATGGGAAAATCATATAGGTGCTAGGGCTTGACGTGACCAGCCGATTGATAGGACCAAAGTGGAGTATTGCATGTCATGAACTGCTCATCCACCTGGGCTCTATCCTTAAGCATCACGGGTCGCTACCCACGACCAACAGGTGGCCCCATTGGGGAGTCTTATCCCTCTGCAGAGGTGCATTCTAATGCCAGACGTCAGGGCGGTCAAATGAGGAGATGAAGGTTAGATGATAACATTAGTAAATAGGATTATTGACCAGATATTCTGCGACATCTAACAGTTGAGTTAGTTGGATTTTAAGGCGAGTCAACACTTGTTGGCTTATTTTATGCCGAAGAAGTTTTATTTTTTTCTTGATAGTTATTCAGTTTATCAAACTCATTTTCTATTTAATCCATACATAAAACCCACTTCTGGCTACAGTGGACCTGGGAGTAATGACAATGCATGGGTACTCTACATTTTTCAGAGCTCCAGAATTGGATGTTCGCCATCAGATAGAGTTTAAGGTCATATTCGGATATTAAAACCCCTCAGCCACCACCTTCTAGCACATATATCATAAAAAGCGTTGAGGGTTTGTCATAAAGGCAATAAAGGGTGGGACAATCATATAGGGCTAGGGCTCTACGTGACCAAGTAGATGAATGTTGGATAACATATTAGTAAATAGGACTTTTGACCTGTTATTCTGCGACAGCTAATTGTTGATTTGGTTGGATTTTACGGTGGGTCAAGCCTTGTTGGGTTATGTTAGGCCAAAGATGTTGCAGTTATTCTTAATTAGTATTCAACATTTTTTTTTCTCATATTGTTACATAATCTATGCATAGATTATTGTCAACCCTCTGTATTTCCAAGTGATGGCCCTTTTCATATCACGGGCGGGACTTTCCATGGAATATTACAGAAAGCCCGCGAAATACGTGAAGTCACGTGGGACCTGGTTGATTCTCAGTTTCGGCTTGGACGTCAGGCAGATAAGATGTTTCTGCCTTAGCGGGGACTCACTTGCATACGCGCGCTGTTTAGTTACATGAAATGTTTAGTTAAGTAAATAAAAGCTTACGAAAATAACATGGTTTTGTAGTTGATGAATGTCTTGGTAACAAGACTGACCTAGAAGACCAGACACGAAGTCACCAAGACTAGGTCCCGACGCTGGAAGAAGAACGTAAGATAACAAAGATGAACAGAAGAAAAATAGAAGTAAGGAAAGGAAGGGTGTATACAACAATATTTTATCCAAAATCAATTTTTCAACCTCATTTTTAAACACTTTTCTAAACACATTTCTCCATTTAATCTATAGATAAGACGCTAACAGGTACTATCACTGAACTTGTTTTTTGTACAGTGACGACCGAAATCAACTAATGTAATCAATTTGTGACGGAGAAAGGAAAGGGAGCAAGACATTGTCTTGCCTACTGGGATCGAACCCGCGTCCTCCCGCATGCGAAAACAGATGCGATGTAGGAACTGGAAAGACGCGAGGTTTGACTGACGTGCCCGGATGTTTGGCTAATATGCCCATAAAATAACAAATGAGTCAAGCGCTGGGCAGTCAGCAGAAGCAGTCGACGATGAAGCGCTTTTCAGTAAAGAAATGGATTTTAGTCGAACAGAAACAAAACTAAATAGGAAATGTGATTTTGAACTGCTAAAGATTATTTCGACTACGACGACGGATTTTTCCAACTGTTAGACGAAGAATGTGTTGACCAACAGAGGGTCTGACTTCTGAGAACTCTTGTTTTTGTTCCCCCTCGGCGGGAGCTTGTTGATTCGAAGGTCTATTTCGCCCCATATATGTTTCCCCCCTTCTATACAATTTCCCCAACCACTTAAATAATAAGTAACTACCCTCCCCTTGACCTTACATTCGGGCTAAGCATACTCCGACCAGTGCGAAATTTGCACCTTTAACAAGTTTGACAGTAGTCTGACTACGAGCTACTCCTCACGATGAGAAGGTTGCGAGTTCAGTATCTGTAGTCACCTACTAAACTCCCCACCTCGCACAGGCCAGTCATATACGGACGCGCTTAGTTCTTAGAGGTAGATCTTCTAGTCCACAACCACACCGGGTTACAGACAGATATAACGGACCCATGAAGAAAGTAAGATATAACAATCGTAACAGAGCTACTCAGACGTATCGAAGAAATACAAGTACCAGTTTATTTTAGAACGACTATACAACCATGTGATTGGCGTCCATTTTTATAGATGTCAATAGAGGTTACTTAGGATCGCCTAAGAGCAAACTAGAGACAAGGAATAAAGAACTTTATTTTAATTTATTATATTAAGTACAAAAAATCTCAATTTTTTGACACACCTTGTGTGTGTATATATATATATATATATATATATATATATATTTGAATAAATGTAGTGTTGGTTTCGATATTACATAAATAAAAAACAAAGATGTAAAATAATATATCTATTACTTAGTCGGTAGAGCGTTCGGCTAGGAATCCCAAGGTTTCTGGTTCGATACCGGCCCTCGCCAACTCAGCGTATGCCGTGTCATTAGTTTATTAGAAAAGGTCCGACCTGACAAGGATTTTCTCCGACATAGGAGGGAAAATGTAGGCATATTTTTGAATCTTTACGTTTTAAAAGTTACTTAATATTTTATTTCAGTTCTTGACGGCCAAGCATAAATAATTGTCGTACATAAATCCCATATTTTTATAATACTAGAAAATCCCATATATATTTAAGTAGTTTCAATTTGCTATAAGATGGTTCAGAAAATGTTTGCAGTGGTTTAGTTCACTGGCTTTTTAGGTGGAATCCGTTATAACTACTCTCCCCTGATAAAAAAAAACAAAAAATACGCAACTAATTCTGGCAAAAGATTTAATCTTATTGCTTAGCAGTTGCTACTTTTTTCCTGAAGCTATTAATAATGGAGATTCGCTTCCGGTGTTTGTCTGTAAACAAAAATTACGTCACTGCTTACATCACATTACCCAAAATCGTCATAACATAGAATAAAATTTATTCTACGATTTTTGCATGTTCAAATTTTGAGTGTATTTATTTAATAAATACACTCAAAATTTGAACATGCAATATTAGGCAGTCCTCATTGTTTTTTAAAACAAGTTTTAATAAATACATGACTGGTATTATATATCTAGTTTGTTTTATTTTAATACATATTTAAAGCTTACATTTCAAATTGTTGTATTTTTCAATCCTTTAATGAATTTGATTATTTTACTTACTTAGGGTACAAACTCGCTTACATTGAATTTTTAACTCCCACCCCTCAGATTTTACATCGCCATGTTGTTTTTTATTTTGTAATTGTAAATTTAATGTCTTCTATATGCCATTATTTTTTTATGTAATTCTATTTTGTTATTATAATTTTGTTTATATTATTGTTACTAGCAACAGAAAACACCCACCGGGCGTCGTAAAAATTTTTGAAAGACATTGCCTGAGAGGTGGGAGTTAAAAATTCAATGTCAGAGGGTTTAGATCATAAGACAAATCCTCATTTATTAAAGGAGTAAAAAAAAAAAAAAAAAAAAAAAAAAAAAAAAAATGAAAACTGAGCCCCGTCCCTATCAAATAAAATGTTGCGTGCATGTAATAATCAAACAATTATTTTGAATATTTTCCACAAAATCGTAGGTATTATTCATTTGTAATCTTTTTAGTTAACTTGTTAGTGTAAAAAAAAAAATTAAATTAAAAAAGTACGAGAGCAAAAAACAATTTTTTAAATTGCGTACTCAAATTTTGGGTGTATATTGTGACGTAAGCTTTGACGTAGAGCTATGACAGTTTTTGTTACAGACAGAAATACAGACTCAATTATTAATAGATTTTCAACTCCTGTATTTATTTTTATATAAAGTTTTGGAGAATTTATTTTAGTTAGAAGATACTTACCTATAAGTATTTTTTCTTTTTTCAACTTAGGTTTAAATAATAGGGAAGGCAACTTCTTCCATTAAATATATATATATATATATATATATATATATATTCATTAATTATAATTTAATATAATAAATATTCATGAGCGCGCGACACACACACACACACACAGCAGAGCACAAGTGAATCTACCGTCTGTTCAAAGTTTGTTTACATTTTTCAAATATCCATGTTAATCGTTTCAGCTTCTGTCTACGATTTAAACATTCCATGGACGCTATGCGTTTCATTCAATAATTTTTTTTATAGACTGACCGACAAAACAAACGAGTCTCGCAGATTTATTTTCTATGATACATTTATTTTTCCTCAAATTAACGAAATCCCAGATGAAAATCTATTGATACAGATTGGAACACTGCAGCGTAGGCGAAATAAACATTATTTTATTTGGTTTGTTTTGTTTTACGGCATATCAACCTCAGTGGGTCATTTAATGCCGATAAAGTTTTGAAATAGATTAATTCTTAATGGATAATACAATTTTTTTATAAATACATTTTTCTATTTAACCCATAGTTGGAACCCTAACAGGTACTACCACTCCGGGTCAGAGTGGACCAGAGAGCAATGATGATGAAGGGGTGCTCCACATTCCCCAAACCTCCAAAACTGGGTGCTAGGGCTTGACGTGACTAGCCGATTGATCGGAGGGGGCCTCTCCGACCGCCCGTCTAGCCCAAGATAGGCCAAAGTGGAGTATTGCATGTCATGAACTGCTCATCCACCTGGGCTCTATCCTTAAGCATCACGGGTAACCACCCACGGCCAACAGGTGGCCCATTGGGGGAGTCTTACCCCTCTGCAGAGGTGCAGTCGGTGCATTCTAACGCCCCAGCCGACAGGGCGGATTACTTTATTTATAAACTTGTGTTTTTTTCAATTTTTCATAACATCACATTCTGTCGGATTCACTTCCACTTTTTCTTCTTACCTATAAGTATAAGCATAATGAATGTATTTCATCTGCTGCATTTTGTTACATATTACTTGAAAAGTCGATGTGTATCATTTGTAAAAATTAGTTCCCTACGACGACAACATTAGGAAAGGAATTTCCTTTCATAAAATATCGGAAATTCGTTTGATTAGACTTCATACTTGAATACATTCATTTAGATCTTTGCTGATTACGCAACATTTGGTTGTAGATCAATTAGTTTTAAAAGGCACAAAGCAACAAAAAAATAAATAAAAAATGAAAAAAAACGAAAAAAAAAAAAAAAAAAAAGAAATAAAACCCAAAATTACAATAAAACCAGCTGTGTTTTATTGTTATTTTATTTCTTTGTAATGACATCAATAGATTTTTATCTCAATGTCAAAGGGAAAGAATTGTACAGATCGTAAAACTAAACCCATTTTGTTAATCGTTCATCAAACAATAGTTTAATAATTTTTTATCTTGTTTTAAATCCTGTAATTAATCTTAAGACATTTAATGAAAACGCGTGCTTACGTTTTGTTTTTTTGTTTAATAAAAAAAAAAAAAAAACAACTTAGGCTTTTTCCCCTTTAGTTATCTGTTTATTAGAGTTGAAATAATGTAGTGTTGCATATTTACGTCATCTTTCTAAATTTAACCCTAAGAAGACAAGTGACTGGTATTATTGCCGCCACTCCAATATATATATATATATATATATATATATATATATATATATACTAACACAGGTGGCACTTATTCCAGCCGGTGAATATCAGTGTCAACACAGTTATTGCCTAACGAGAATACAGCCAATAACTTAAAACATCATAAGATTTCAATACTCAAATATTTGTTTGTTGTTTTTCATTTTGTAAGCCTTTGGTTTAAAACAATGTAGTGCAGTATATTTACGTCAGGTTTCTAAATTTAATCCTAAGAAGGAAAGTGTCTGGTATTTCGCCTCCATTGCGAATATATATTTTCCCCAGTTGGCCCAAATTCCAGCTGGTGAATCTCGATGTCTACACAATTATTGCCTAACGAGAATACAGCCAGTAAATAACAAGCTTAAATTAAAAACCGACACAATATTTCAATGCTCAAAGATTACTTTTGTTGTTCTTATTTTCTTTTTGTTGTAGCGAATACTTTATAAGGTAATGCTACGGAGGGGGGTATCCGCAGTAACAATTGATTAGAAGTTAAATCAATCTTAAGCCGATCAACGGCAACTGACAGAGACAGTAAGGAAAAAAAACCACCTTGCCACGTGTTGAAGTAGGCAGAATTAGTCTTGCAACAAATTACCGATGTTGCGACCTTGGTTCGGTATCTGGGACCACGGTCAACTAGCTTAGGACCACAATAATTCTATGAGTACGTTGGACGTGTTGTAGATGGAATGGTAATAAAACAAACTGGATCTGCGTCAAGACAAGCCCCTTAAATCATAGGCCAAGGTGGGACATGTGGCCTTTAATCCAAATAGACATGTAACAAATGTGTTCAACACAAGGTAGGTGCCTGCCCGAAGACGCTGGTTATTTGTGACATTAAGTTTCTTAATATTTCAATATTTTTTTTTTTTTTTTTAGTCATGTTTGTTTATTTGATACAATATAGAGATGGATATTTACTTCATGGTTATAAGTTCAACCCTCAGAACGTGAGTGACTGGTATTCGTGTCGCCACTTAGAAGTACTTATATACCTAGGTGGCCAAAATTCCAGCCGGTGAATCTAAGTCTACAGGTCATGAATAACTTAGTTTTTATTTATCAAAAACCAACATAATATTTCAAAGGTAAAATATTTTTTTTGTTTCTTTTCTTTTTTATAAACGGGTTATTTGATTTGAAATAATGTAGTGCTCCATATTCAGGTCATTTTGCTAAATTCAACTATTAGAACGCGGGTGACTGGTATCAATCCAAAATTCCGGAGAAGAAACCTTCCTTATGACAGAAGCTTTTATAATAGGTGTCGTAGTTTGCAGAGCTCAATGTGTGCCTTTATTGTCAAAGCCACAGAGTAAGATTATATAAGCAAAAATATAACAGAAGATTTAGATGTTTAGCAGTATAGCCTATTTCAGGAAACCTAGAGCAAATGTCTAGCCTTTTCCAATCATCATATGCCGCATATATTTTTACTTATATATAAATTCAAACCGGCTAATCCCCATGTCTATAGCGTTATTGCATAAGGAAAATACAACCAATAAATAACGATTACAACATGCAGTGAAAGAAATGACCTACCTCGAAGTTCAAAGCTGATACGAATATATCTTGCGTATATATTGGGTGAAGTGCGCGAGTGAAAAGAAAATATGGCTGCCTTAACAACTTAAGAAACCGTAATCTCGGGGCTTCGATAATTGGCGAGATGTATTTGCATTAAAAACATACTTGTAAATAAAATTCAATCACCCCCCTCCCCACAATATGTAAATATGGGATTAGTTTAAACCTTTATTGAGAAACTGGTATGTTTTGGTGACTGTCGTGCGTTGTGGTGAAAGATTATTATAGTGTGTTTTGGGTCACTAAATAAATCTAGGTAACTTAAAGATTGGATAAGGATGATCAGACCCCCCCTCTATTTTACGGCCTTGTGCCACATTTGTATATTTTTACAATAAATATTGAGTCGCTTTGACGTAGTATTGAGGTTAAAAGTGCTATGTTATTCTTGAAAGCGATAGACTTTCGGTATCAGACTTTAGAAATGGCGAAAGCGATTACTCTTATAAGTTTGTATTCTTCAAAATGTTTATTATTTTTCAAACAGGACCCCCTCAACGGATGTTGGGGCTTATGGTTCAAATAGTTAATTTAATGCCAATATATTTTCTATACAGAAAAACAGCAGGGTATTTTGGTTTACCCAGTATTTTTTTTAAATTCCCAATTTAGCATCTATTTCTTCAGTATTTATAAAAAAGTTAGTTCAAATATTTCTCGGAATTGAACATATAGCCTAGTGGAAAAAAGAGTTAGTTAAGGCAGTTCTAAGTGACAGTTATCTCTAGACTGTTGGTTCAATCCTGGCCAGGGGCAGCAGTAACATAGAATAATAATTAAAACAGCTTAACACCTGTACCCCAGCTATGGTTAGCGTAATGAGAACAGCATACCCCCCGCTTGAACTGAATAAAGGGTTAGGTTCAAAGTTCTGTGATTGCTCCCGATTACAAGTAGGTTCCCGAGTCCGAAAATAAAGTTTCCGAGTCCGATATACCCGAAGAAGGCCGCAAATAACATCGGCCGAAACATTGTACAGATAAAAATGAAGATGAGGACAGTAGTCCGAATAATCCAAATAATATTAATTATATTTTTTATTATTTAAACATTGTAAATTAATGTTAGTAGGACAGAAGTTCAAATAGGTGTAAATTGTAGTAGGAATACATTGTGAAGCAAATATTCCTATTAGATTGATTGAAATATTGATCGGTTGGTTGGTTGGTTGGATTTTACAGTATGTCATGAATAGAATTATAGAATGATAGGATCCGTAGGATTTTGTAGCGGAAATGACCGGCATTGCGAACAGCCAGCTATCTCGATGAGCCAGCCGTCGTCGTCATTCAGAAAGACAACGGGTGGCGTGCGGCATATGCAGGCGGTTCAAGTCCGACGCGAACTCCGATCCATTTGGTTACGAAGACGGGCAGTCACCGCACCGGGTCGAGGTCTCATATGCAAATTAAGCAATGATTTAACAGTAAATAAAAGGAGACGGATTTCTCTGAGAGGACCTGCTAGCACTGTTACTGTGCTCGACACACGTGGTCCTAACTTACCTGAAAAAATGTAAACGTTTTGAATAAAATAACATGCATTATATATTTTATTCATTAATATATCAACACTGAAAATTTCATTACATTCGATTAATTCCCTGAATTTTGGTATTTTTTAACTTTCGGCGGGGTGACATACGATGGTGGAATTTAGGTCTGTTAAGTTCGATTTAACCCAGGATTCTTTGTGCCTGTTTACTACAGACTGTTAGAAATATAAAGCAACAATCAATGATTTTGAACATCAGATGGAGTGTTACGATCCATTTGCCATTTTATGTTGGCACTCTGATTAAAAATGAGACCATCCAAATCGTCCAAGAAGCAATGCAAAAATATGAATACAGATTATCTAATATTGCTTAATCATAGATTTCTTATTTGAACAATTTTATTATACTCAATTTTTAAAAATAAAGCATTCCAAATGGTCTTGCGTCGCTTAAATACCCAAAGTAAAAATAAAAGGAATTAATAAAAAATGAGTTACATATTTGCTTTATTTGTAATATCAAAATTGTGAATTACGGAAGATATTTTAGTAATTTGATCTTATGTCGTCCAGGTCTCTTGTCCTAACTTAACTTTCGTCGGGGTGACATACTATGCTGGAATTTAGGTCCATTAAGTTCGATTTAACCAAAGATAGTTATTAGCTTATGAAACGGAAGACGAAAATTACAAAGGAAACCTAAAATAGTCGCGGATAACAGAAGAATTCGAAAACCATTTTTTAAGAATAACTGTGTGCTTCAGATAAAGAAGTAAAAAAAAAAGTAAAAAAAGATTATTACAATCTGCATGTGAGAGCCACACTGCTAGACCTTAAAGTCCTGTTTTTCGTCATGCTACATTCGTATGGAAACAGCATGTAATATAACGTCTCATTAAGTGAGCGGATGTAGGCTGAACGTTCCAGGAGTGAATAGAAAAAGCGAGGTGTGCTGTGTCAAATCATCTTTTAATGAAAGGAATAGAAACATGTGAAAAAAAAAAAAAAAAGAAAACAAAATGACATATAATCATATTAAGTGTATTTCTCGCGTTGGAAACAGAAGGCGGAGATAGTTATTTTTTTTATTCTTCCCGTATTCCTGGCCTCGTATTAAAAAAAAACGTTTATGAAACGGATGTTTAAGTACTTTGGTGTAAAAGGTGACGTAGTATAACGTTTGTAAATATGGAAATGGAATACATTATTAGGCAATTATGTGTACTAGCAAAGGGAAGCGCGTGGTGTAATGGTTAAAGTCATGGAAATGGACTCGTCGCCCCGAGTTCAAATCCTGGACGTGGTAATTGCATTTCACTTAGCGCTAATACCCTTGGGAAAGGTATGAATCCTACTCTCCCTCCAGCTATGGGTAAATAGCAGGGAAGACTGGGCTCTTTAACTATGTCTAGATAACCAGTCTAGGAAAGGAAAACTGAACTCAAACGTGTTGAACTCCGCTTAAGAAATTGACCTTGTGTCGTATCCTGCTCGTGTGGAGGAGTTGGTAAATATATATATATGTACTAGCAAATATATACACCCTCCGAAAAGGGTAATCAAAATAAGAATGCAGATAAAAAGATTTTAAACAGAGGGGGGTATAATCGAAAAATAGAACAACTGAAAGTTACTCTTTCATAACTCTCGTCTTTCATTGCTAAATATTACTACCTTTAGTTAAAATAGGAAATATAGAATAAAATTAGTTATTTCTTCTTGTTAATGGATTTATCCCGAAGATTTTGGCTTATATTCATTAAGATAATACGAAATGATCAGAAATCAATAATACTAAGCAGATATTTATTAAAATAATTTTTTTACAATCAATATAAATTAGTCTATCGGTTCAGACTGTATACACTATTTTGTTGTATATATATAGATACAACTGCATGTTATGTAGATATGTCCAACATATCTATCACCGGTTTCGACCGGGGGTCAAGTGAGCTTCGACCGCTGGACCTTACAAGTTAATAGCGTTGATCCCAGGGGTCTATCCCCCTGGCAACACCTGGCCCCTCGATTTTAAGGGGCAGGGCTTGGTTTATTGCCCAGTGCCTGAGGCGCCCCTTGAGAGGGAATGCCGACGGGATCAACGCAATTTTTCCACATGCCACCCATGAGTCTGGGTGGGTGGTCACGTTAATAGGGCCTTGTGCCTAACCCGTACACGGGGTACGAAGTAAATATCAAGTATGTGAGAACATATCTAACTCCGGTTACGACCGATTTAAAGGGGCAGGACTAGGTTTATTGCCAAGTGCCTGAGGTGTCCCCATTGAGGGGTAAGCCGACGGGATCAACGTATTTTTGCACCCGTCACCCATAAGGATTTACTCTGATGAAGGTCGAATTTTCTTTGCGTGCGGAACATTTCTACATTTTTTCTTTTATTATTATTTCATTTCATTTGGTTATTTAAAAATAATAATAGTTTGAATAATGTACACATGGATAAACTCCTGACCGAAACACGTGTAAGTAAAACTGATTAAAATATCCTATATTATCCATTCTACACTTTCTTTCCTTTATTCATTTTTCCAACATACCGTCGGATTCACTTCCAGTTTCATTTTACATATATATATATATCTTATTATAATGGAGATTGTTGGTTTGTATGTCTGTAACCGAAACTATATTACTATTCCTGTCACAATTCCCTTTGTTATTTACATCATATTCTCCATGATTTTATTTTTATTTAAACCTCAATTATTAATAAAATTTTTTACATCATTAAGACTGTTGACCATATCTACATACTAATAACATGCAATTGTATTTATATATACAAGAAAATAGCGGTTTACAGTGTGAATTGGAAGGCTAATTTGCATTTTGATCTTAAAAATTTGATTTTAATAAATATATGCTTAGTATTATTGATTTCTAATTGTTTGGTTTTATATTAATGAATATGAGCAATAATCTCGGGGATAAATCTTAAAAGAAATCCATTAACAAGAAGAAATAACTGTAATATTATTATTTATTTCCTATTTTAACTAAATAGTTAAATTAGGAAAATTTACCAATGAAAGACGGGGGTAAGTGCAAATGATGGAAGAGTTAGTTTCAAAGTTGTTCTATTTTTCAATCATACTCCCTCTGTTCCGAATATTTTTATCTGAATTCTTATTCAGTTTCATTAGCCTTTCTAATTCAACATATTTTATTATATTAAAACTTAAATACTTGCACCCGGAGGGTGCATATATTTGCTAGTATAAATAATTAGCCAACACCACCGCACGAATAGGATGAGGCTCAAATTCAATTTCTTAAATGTAGTTGAACTGATTTAAATTCAGAGTTTTCCTTCACCTAGATTGGTTGCCTAACTAAGGGCACAATCTGCCCTACGTTTTACACATAGCTGCAGGGAGAATAGTTAGATGCATGTATTACCACTTAGTGAAACGTTTCTATCTTCATCTAGTATGAGTATTATATATATATATATATATATATATATATATATATATATATATATATATATATACCAAACTTGTTGATAAATCCTTGCGGTAAGAAAAAAAAACCCGGCAAATAGTTTGATTGTAAAAATATACTACCAAACATCACCAGGGGAAAAAATATTTAAAAAAAAAGAAAAGACCAAGATAGTCGTACCAACCGAAAATAATCGGTTGTTATAATAATACTTGACAAAAAAAAATAATAAATATAGGAAAAATATATATAAACCACCAGGATTTTTCTAAAGCTAAAAAAAAGTGTGCTCAATACCAACGTAGAGCAAATAATAAAGTTAAACCTAATGAGTCAGATATACCTACTAACAGTTTCGCTTAGTAGCTCATCAGGGCAAAGATCTGACTAAAGAGACTTGGGGCAAACACACTATTATACAAAACGTCACATCGTGATTCAAATAAATTAGAATAAACTAAACCAACCAATAAAAAAAGACAAAACACCAGTGTAATCTATTATTAGATTTTTAAAAAAGACAGAACACCAAAAAGAAAGAAATATTTGCTCTGAGGAGCTACTAAGCGAAACTTTTAGTATATCTGACTCATTAGGTTTAATTTTATATATATATATATATATATATATATATCTTATTATAATGGAGATTGTGTGTTTTTCTGTCTGTAACCGAAACTATATTACTAATCGAGTCACAATTCACATAGTTATTTACATCACATTCTCCATGAATTTATTTTTATCTAAACCTCAATTATTAATAAAATTGTCTTACATTATTAATACTGTTAACTATGTCTACATAGTGACAACATGCAATTGTATTTATATATACAACAAAATAGTGGTTTACAGTATGAATGGGAAGACTAATTTGCATATTGAACTTAAAAAAATGATTTTGATAAATATATGCTTAGTATTATTGATTTCTAATTGTTTGGTTTTATCTTATTGAATATGAGCAAAAATCTCTTCAATAAATCTTAAAAGAAATCCCTTAACAAGAAGAAATAACTGTAATATTATTCTTTACTTCCTATTTTAACTAAACAGTTTAATTAGGAAAATTTACAAATGAAAGACGGGAGTAACGGAAAATGATGGAATAGCTGGTTTCAAAGTTGTTCTATTTTTCAATCATACCCCCTCTGTTCAAAATCTTTTTATCTACATTCTTATTCGGTTTCATTAGCCTTTCTAATTTAATATCATATTTTATTATAAATTTAACTAAAATACTTGCACCCGGAGGGTGCATATATTTGCTAGTATATATAAGAGAGTTTTATAATTTGCTTGAAGCATTGTGTATATATTGGTTTGGAGGTTGATTTTGAAGGCTATCACAATGCAGGTGTAAAGATTTAAATGATAAGGTATCAATGGTGTTGTTTGTTAACCTGTAATTTATTCTTGATATTTCGAGATAAAATCTCTTTTTCAGAAGAACACTGGAACTGAAGTAGTTGTCTTGTAACAAGATGACAACTACTTTCAAAAAATCAACCTCCAAACCAATATATTATATATATATATATATATATATATATATATTATATATATATATATATATAACGTCCACTGTATTTTGTATAGTAGTGACGTATTTATCGTTGACAAGTTAATTTCGCATGTATCGTGTGCTGCGTATCGGTGGCCCAGGGATAGAGTCTCTGATTCTGCGTGCTGAGTAACCGGTTTCGATTTCTGTCGGAGGGAAATCGTAAGTATACATCACTGATGTGACTTAATAAAGTTGAAACAGCTGTACGATGTTCTACGAGGGGCACAATATTTGCCGAGTTCGCTTGTCAGGATTTCTTTCAATAATTATCGAATTTTATACGATATACGCATTGTAATTGCCTTCAAGCAAAACAATATAAATAATAATATACTTTACTCAACAATACTTCTAAAGCAAATTATCAAATCTCATATATATATATATAATATATATATATATATATATATATATAATCCAAAAATCCAGAGAAGAAATCTTCCTTACGACACAACAGTTTTATTTAAAAAACCGTCACAGTTTGAGAGCTCAATGTGTGCTCTTAATATTAGAGTCACAGAGCAAATATATAAGTAAAGAAATAACAAAAGACTTAGAGATTGAGCATTATAGTCTATTTCAGGGAGCTTAGACAAAGTGTCTAACTCTCCCAACTCATCAATTCTAAGCTCCCTGAAATAGACTATTATGCTCAATCTCTAAGTCTTTTGTTATTTCTTTACTTATATATATATATAATATATATATATATATATATATAAAGATAAATCTAATGAGTCAGATAAACGTACTAAAAGTTTCGCTTAATGCTCTTCAGGACTAATATCTGACTCTTCAGGGATAATATCTGCTCTCAGGTCTTAGCCCTAAAGAGCACTAAGCGAAACTTTTAGTAGGTTTATCTGACTCATTAGATTTATCTTCATTATTTGCTCTACTTAGGTATTGAGCACTTTTTACTTATTAGCTTTAGTTTCCTGGTGGTTTTGTATGAATATATATATCTTATATATATATACGTATAAATTGTTTTTTCTTTTGGCCAAATATTGTACCAATAGATTATTTTTGGTTGGTACGATTATCTTGGTCTTTTCTTTTTTTCCAGAAATTGTTTTCTCCCCGGGTGATGTTTGGTAGTATATTTTTACAATCAAACTATTTGGGTTTTTTTTTTTCTCACCGCGAGGATTTACCAACAAGTTTGCTATATATATATATATATATATATATATATATATATATATATATCGATCATCGTTCTTTCTAAGTCCTCTAGGCAAGATCGGGTGTCCACATAAAGCTGATGTATGTACGTTTTTGTTGGTCGACTTACACTTGTGTGTCCTTGTGTACGAGTTCGAATGAGGAAATATCTAATGAGTTTGTCCTTACTTCTGCAACACTGCCTAGCATGTCTTATTCATCTTACTTAAGTGATTAGTGTGATAGGAAGTAAGTGGCCGTATAATCACCGTTTTAAACGATTCTGTTTCCAGGATTTGTTTTAGTCAAGTTGGCGCCATCTGCTCATTAAATGGCAATCGTAGGAATCTAGTAAACCAGTTTATATACACTGGTAGCAATATATCATTAATTCAAAGTTATATATATATATATAATTTAATATACCAAGCGTGTTGGTAAATACTTGCGGTGAGAAAAAAACAAGCAAATAGTTTGATTGTAAAAATATACTACCAAACATCAACCAGGGAGAAAAAAATTTTTGAAAAAAAGAAAAGACCAAGATAGTCGTACCAACAAAAAATAATCTATTGGTACAGTATTTGGCCAAAAGAAAAAACATTTATATATATATATTATATATATATATATATATATATATAATGGGTGTGTGTGTGTGTATATAAGATATATATATATTAATATAACCGCTAGGAGAAAGCTAATAAGTAAAAAGTGCTCGATACCTAAGTAGAGCCAATAATAAAGATAAATCTATTGAGTCAGACGAACCTACTATTAATTTCGCATAAATCTCTTCAGGGCTAAAATCTGAGTCAGATTTTAGCCCTGAAGAGCTTTATGCGAAACTAATAGTAGGTTTATCTGACTCATCAGATTTATCTTTATATATATATATTAGCAAAAAAATAAACCACCGTTCGGTTTGTGTAAAATTAATTTTTGCTACGCTCTTTCGCAAAAATTGTAAACATCTTTGAAATATTATTACTTTTTCTCGAGGCTGGAGACCAACCTTAAGGAAGTCTCGAAAGGTAAGAGTCATTGTGTCCCTGTTACGCATTGGTTACACAAGACTAACACACTCCAATATACTCAAACAAGAACAACAACCACAATGTGAAACAGGTGAAACACCTTTGACTCTTAAACACTTATTCATGGAATTCATGTTTTTTGCTCACATCGAAAACCGTTATTGCAAAGCAAACAATATGAAAGATCTATTTGAAAATGCCAACATGGAGGACATTCTGTCCTTTTTGAGGGAAATAAAATTGTACCATAGAATATAGACATAAACTTAATCAATACCATACAAAATGATCACCAAGAGTCCTAACACATTGTTAAAACCAATTACGAAAATGTATAAATAGAAATACACAACATATATCACTTCCTAACAGTTAGGCCTGACATAACCCCGGACGTGTTGATATGCCGTTAAAATCCATAAACCAACCAACATTATACTTTTTCAATAATATACATAAAAATATTTTGCGGTCAAAATTCTGATAAATGTTTTCTTTCTAACAAAACCGAAATTCTAACAATCAGATTCAAAATAATTCTTCAGGTGTGAGTAAAACAAAATTTTACGACAGATGATAATCAAAACTGATCTTTTTGTTTTCATCGTATAATAAAGCATAATATTTAATGAAGAAGATTATGTGACTATTTTTTATTTGTAAATAATTTCCTCGTAAACTCTATACGTTAAGTAACTAAACATATAATAAAATAAAACAAACAATATAGAAACCAATAATACCGGACAGGTACTTATTAAAACTTGTTTTAACAAAAAATGTGAACCATTTAATGGTGCATACTTAATTTTTGGGGCATATATATATATATATATATATATATATATATATATATATATGTGTGTGTGTGTGTGTGTGTGTGTGTGTGTGTATATACCAACTCCTCCGCACGAGTAGGATGTGACACAGAGCTTAAGCGGAGTTTAACAGGTTTGAATTCACAGTTTTCCTTCTCCTAGACTAGTTACCTAGCCATGGTTAAAGAACCCAGTCTGCCCTGCTATTTGCCCATAGCTGGAGGGAGAATTTGATTTATACCTTTCCCAAGGGTATTATCGCCCTGTGAAATGCCAACAGTTTCGCCCAAGAATTGAACTCGGATCGACGAATCCATTTCCTACGACTCTAAACATTAGCTCACGCGCCTTCATAATAATATGGAGTTATTCTTTATCTATGTATTAGTGATTTGGACTATAAATTAAATACTTACTGATAAACTTACGCAATTGCTGATGGTGTTGTGCCATAAGCGCTGACATAGTTTCAGTTACAAACACCGAATCTCTATTATACATTGATATATATGTAGTAGCATAAGATCGTGACCTGGGATAGAAATAGTATGATATAGAGAAGTAGAGATTGCGGTCTAGAAATCCATACTAATAGTGTCAGTTTAGGAAATTATGCATTATTGACAATTTTTTGTGTAACTGTAAAATGCAGAGTGGTTCAAATCCACGTTCCTTCCTTATTTCTCATGCCATGCTCGTGTGACTTCCTTTTTCTAAACTGTAATTCCCTCTATTTCTCTGAATGTTTGAGATGAGGCTTGAGGATTAGTATTATCTGCGTTATTCGGACTATTGTCCTCATCTTCATTGTTATCTGTACAACGTTTCGTCCGATATACACCCCGGTCTTCTTCAGGTATTTATTTCTTTGTCCAATTGGACACACGGCCTAGTGGGTAAAGGAGTTATGTTAAGACAGTTCTAAGTGACAGTTATCTCTAGACTGCAGGTTCAATCCTGGTCAGGGGCTGCAGTAACATATAATAATAATTAATACAGCTTAACACCTCTACCCCAGCTATGGTCAGCGGAATGAGAATAAGGATACCCCCGTGGACTGAATAAAGGGTTAGGTTCAAAGTTCCATGATGGCTCCCGATTACAAGAAGGTTCCCGAGTCCGACAAGAATGTTCCCGAGTTCAAAAAGAAGGTACCCGAGTCCTAGAAGGTTCCGAGTCCAACAAGAAATACCTGAAGAAAGCCGGAGGGCATATCGGCCGGAACGTTGTACAGGTAACAATGAAGATGAGGACAATAGTCCGAATAACACAGATAATACTAAATGTAATTTCCTCATATATGAAGAAACATAGCTGATAAATACCATATAAAAACGAGTTTGATAGATTCTTCGAATAATATAAATATTACTGGAATTCGTGCTGAATGCCGAGAGGACACTTTGAAGTAAATTGATATCGTATTCGCTGATAAGAGTTATTATTGGTTGGATTTTATGTCATGTCAACCCTTGTTGGGTCATTTTATGCCGGAGATATTTGTTTCATTCATTCTTGATGGGTACTCATTTTTTTAAACACATTTTTCTGTTTAACCCATTCTACCACAGATACTACCAATCCAGTTCAGAGGGGACCTGGAAGTAACAGTGAGCTATATTTGCCTCGTACCCCATTTGTACAAGGTCAGACACAGAGGCCCTATTTACCTGGGATCACCCACAAGCCGAGACTCATGGGTGGCAGGTGAAAATTGCGTCGATCCCGTCGGCATACCCCCTCAAGTGTGCGCCTCAGGCGCTGGGCAATAAACCCAGCCCTGTCCCTTTAAATCAAGGCAGGTATTGCCTGAGGGGATAGCCCCCTGGGGTCGACGCTATTAATTAATAACACCGATCCAGTGGCCAAAGCACACTGGACCCCACCTCGAAGGATGGGTTGGTAAGTAATGGTGATGAAGGTGTACTCCACATTTCCCAGTGCCCCAGCATTGGTTCATCAGATAAAGTTTAATGTCATAGCCAGGAAATTAACATCATCAGCACCACCTTCTAACACACATGACAAAATGGGTTAGAGCTTGCCATAAGGGTAGTAGGATTGGGACTATCATATAAATGCTAGGGCATGACTTGAGCAGCCGATTGATTTGAGGATGCCTCTCCGACCGCCTGTCTAGCCTAAATAAGGGCCAAAATGAGTGTTGGATGTCATGGCTGCTCAACCTTCCACCCTTAAACCTCATGGATCGCCACATACGGCCCATAGCGGGCCCATTGAGGGCAGGAGTCTTACCTCTCTATAAACGTGCAGTTGGTGTATCCAAAAGCCACAGCAGTTAATTCTTGTGTTAGTAAACTCATTTTAATCATGATTGTTTTTAACCCACTGAATTCCCGGCACATAAGATGTATGGTTTACAAATGTGTCTGTAGGGCTGTCACTTAATGGTACCATTGCAAGCTCTATTATTTAGTAGATGAGTCAACACATGATACCACTGAACCATAATCATTCTGTTTGCTTTTAGTGCAAACCAGCCCTTCTTTATCAATTTCCCGTCAAAAAGAGGAATTGGGTCTTGATTACAATCCTTCATCCGGCATATAATCTTACATTATTCCCTGGGGACATGGGTGCTGGCATATCAAGTCTCATTAAAACTTTCACATTAACTGAGGAGGAGTATGTGGACAGAATGAGTCGTTTCTGAATAATTCTTTGTCGTAAAAATACCAGGTCAACTCTCGATCGTTATATTATTTGATTTCTGGACGATTCCTGCTTAATTAATCAATTTTGAGCTAAAATATTTCGGCCTTCTCGGGGAGTGAAGTTTTCATGGTATCCCCCTGTATCCTCTTTTAAAACAATCATTGAAATGAAGTTAGTATATGTACGAATATTGACAACGATTAACCCAGTAGCTTAGGAGTTTAAAGGTAACAAACACACGAATAAAACATTATATATATATATATATATATATATATATATATGTGTGTGTATGTTTGTGTGTGTGTGGTGTGTGTGTGTGTGTGTGTGTGTGTAGATAAAAGGGTATCAAAGACACACTTCGTTGATAAAATGAATATATTTTATATATTTTTCATTACTTATATTGACAATATTTCGATTTGTATAAAATCATCATCAGAGCATAATGATAATTAGGCCCGTGTTTAGATGTAAATGTTTATAATCCAGATTCATCAAGAGAGAAGCAGAATATATATATATATATATATATATATATATATATATATATATATCACGGATCTTTGATAATCCACGAAGCAAACAAATTTACTTCTGGATTAATTAAAATCGATTTAAAAAGTGCTTAATAAAAAAAGCTAAATATACGTTTCTAAAAGCGAATGTTACAAAATATTCCGACTGCAGTTTCTTGCCGTAGCAATTCTTTCAGGGAATTTTTATTTCTTATTCCAGCATCTACCTTTATATAATATATATATATATATATAATATATATATATATATTCTAATCAGCCAAATGCTGGTAATAATTTGCTGAAATAAACAAGTGAAATAGTTTCTAAATGTAGACATATCAACAGATTTCTCTTGTGCTACCTGCCACCTGAGCCAAATTGATTTCACATTCTATGCTCCTCTATTAATTTCTTCTTTTTTTAACATTTGAACATCGCATGCATTAAGATATGTCTTGCGTAAAAAGATTCTATCACTATATAGAAATAGTACGGGAGTAGCCGCATGCAACAGAGATTTTTGTCCGCCCTGTCGGCTGAGGCGTTAGAATGCACCGACTGCACCTCTGCAGAGGGTAAGACTCCCCCAATGGCGCCATCTGTTGGCCGTAGGTGGCGACCCGTGATACTTAAGTATAGAACCCGGGTGGATCAACAGTTCATGACTTGCAACACCTACTTTGGCCCTATCTTGGCCTAGACGGGCGGTCGGAGAGGCCCCCTCCGATCAATCGGCTGGTCACGTCAAGCCCTAGCAACTATATGATTTTCCCAACCCGATTGCCCTTATGGCAAGCCCCAACCCCTTTTTATCATATGGGTGCTAGAAAGCGGCGACTGAGGGTCTACATGTCCTAGGAATGACGTTAAACTATCTGATGGTGAGGTTCCAGTTTTGGAGATTTGGGGTTTGTAGAGCACCCCTTCATCACCATTGCTCCCTGGTCCACTCAGACCCGGAGTGGTAGTACCTGTTAGGGTCCCATCTATGGGTTAAAAGAAAAATGTATTCATTAAAAAATTGTATTATCCATTAAGAATTGATTTATTTCAAAACTTTATCGGCATTAAATGAACCACTGAGGTTGATATGCCGTAAAACAAAACAAACCAAACCAAACCAGAGATTTAATTACAGTTCATAATGAGATGCACGTTCGATTTTATCTGATGTATATCTTTTGCACCAAAGGGTAAGAAATCTATGACAACCTTTCTTGCGATTTTCAATGTTCTTATTTGCAACAATGTGTCACTCTAAAATAGAAATGCAGATCAACCTAAAATATTTCTATCACCACCCTCAATGTAGAACAATGGTTCTCAACCTTTATTTACCCATGGACCCTTTTTAACCCTATTTTACTCTATGGAGGGTTTTAGTGGACCCTCCATAGCCATTCGATGTTTAAAAATCCCATTGTAATTTTATAGTTAAATACATTGTGCTTGCCTGGGTCCAAAAAATTGTTTATATGGTCTCCGGGGGTCCACATGAACCCCGGTTGAGAACCACTGATATTGTTACAAACTCATACAGATATACCCATGTTGGGTATATACACAATTGTTCTTTTCCTGGAGAGAGGGGAGAGATAGACACAGATAGAGAGAGATGCATATGCATTTTGCATTTTTTTACTTCTTTGGCCATTTGGTGATCTCTAGTCGTTTCTATTCTTTCCTCTCCATGTTGAATTATATTTCTAGATTCTCGTTGGCTGTTCGTCTTTGATTCATTCCTTCTTCTTGGTCAGTCTTTTTGCCAAGGCATTCATCAAGCAAGAACACCATATTATTTCTTTAAACTTTTATTGCTTAAACTTTTTCTTCTAACTAACACAACGCCCGTGTGCATTTGAGCCCAGCTAAGGCAGACATGCTTTCTGTCTGACGCCCAAGCTAGAACTGAGGGTTAACTCGGTCCCACGTGACTTCACATATTTCGCGGCTTTCTGTAATATCCCATGGAAAGTCCCGCCCGTGATATGAAAAGGGACCATCCCTTCAGAAATACAGGAGTTTGACAATAATCTATGCATAGAGTATGTAACAATATAGAACGAGACTCGTAAAACATGGCTTTGTGTCACATTCCGTTCTTAGGCTTCGTTGAGTCACATCCTGATTTCAGTGGAATGACTAGGTAAGTAATAATAAACTTACTCAGAATATGGATATTCTGACATGACTAGGCATTAACGATTACGTTCGTCTATCTAAATGTATTCACTCTGCTGTGCAATATACACGTAGCTGCAAAAGCAAATAGAATTTTAGCCGATAAATTCGGATTTCTGAGCTGGGATTTTTCGCGTGGCATGTCAATGGGAGATAAGGCCAAAAATAACAAAGGTTTTCTTAGAATTTCTATTCATCATTCAAGTAACGGAATATCTGCCAGATATTGAAGAGAGCAAAGCTAAATATTGTCAGGAACAATTTAAACAAAATGTTCCTATATCAAATAATAAAGTTAAAGAAAACATATCGATATTACATATATACATATATACAAAAGAAAAAGTTATGGCGTTTTTCCAATGATTACCGTTCTTCTTTGCATATATTATGGCTTAAACACACACACACACACACACACACACACACAGACATATATATATAATATATATATATATATATATATATTTGTAAAGAAATAAAGGCTTAGAGACCGGGTATTCAGCGATTATGGTCCATTTCCATCCGTGGGTATCTGAGACACTGCGAATTTCTTCAGATTACTTTCTTTATTGAAACAGATTACTTTGCCCTGTTTATAAAAAGTAAACATTGAGCTCTCAAATCGGACCAGACCCTTGCAACACCCAACTGTTGGAGTAAAGGACCAGTTTAGAATCATCCTAATCCCAAGGAACTTGGTACCCTACCAAAGTATATATATATATATATATATATATATATATATATATATATATATATGCGTGTGTGTGACTATATATATTTTTTATTTATTTGGTATTTATTATGAAGTATTAGGTGTGAAATACAAGAAACTCAGTTTTTGAATGTTAAGTTTGGTTTTATTTCGTAAATACTTCGGGGATGTTATACCCCTTCTTCAGGACGAATAAAATGGCTGATCTGTCCTTTTTTGGCATCTATATATACTCTTTCGTTGATGTTGTTATATCATCTGCGCCTCTTTTTTGCAGATGCCAACCAACCCAAAACACACACACACACAATATATATATAATATATTATATATATATATATATATATATATATATATATTACAATTGCTCTACTAAAGTATTGAGCACTTTGTATTTGTTATATCGCTGACTTACCTCCCTGAATTCTGCACCATTTAACCATTGTGACCATATTCACCGGTAAGTCACCTTTTCCATTATATATATATATATATATATATATATATATATGAGTATGAAAAGGTGGAATGAAAACATCACACAATGCTGTTAAAGAAAAAACAATTTATAATATAATCATAGCTGATACTGATCAATATTTCGATTTTACAAAAATCATCATCAGAGCTCATTCACTCCGTAGTTGTTTGGGTCGGAGAAGAATGTCAAATCAGTTTACAAAACAAAAAACCTTAATACTGCAAAAAAGAACGACAGTCGTTACAATATTCACCAATGTGGGCATTCGCGCCATATATATGTCGGTCATGTCTCTATGTATAACTTTTGTCAGTAAAACATATCCAAATATAGCGGATTTTTGAGATATGGAACAGAGGGTGTATGATTGAAAAATAGAACAACTTTCAAATCAACTCTTCCATCCTTTTCCATTACTCCCGTCTTTCATTGGTAAATTTTCCTATATATGCTCTTGTTAAAATAGGAAGTAAAGAATAAATTTACAGTTATTTCTTCTTGTTAATGGATTTCTTTCAAGATTTATCCCTGAGATTTTTTTCTTTCAAGATTTATCCCTGAGATTTTTGCTCATATTCAATAAGATAAAAAAACAAAAAATTAGAAATCAATAATACTAAGCATATATTTATTAAAATCAAATTTGTAAGTTCAATATGTAAATTAGCCTTCCCGTTCACACTATAAACCGCTATTTTGTTGTATATATAAATACAATTGCATGTTATTAGTATGTAGATATGGTCAACAGTCTTAATAATGTATAACACTTTTATTAATAATTGAAGTTTGAATTAAAAATAAAATCATGGAGGATGTGACGTAAATAACTAAGGGAATTATGACTTGAATAGTAATATAGTTTCGGTTACAGACAGACAAACCCACAATCTCCATTATAATAAGATATATATATATAAATATATATATATATATATGTATATATGGCTGGCTTGGCTGCCTTTTTTGTTTTAATGGTATATAAATGTTCGTGAGTTATATAATTCCAAAGCGATCCTTGTCAAAGATCACCAGTGGTATTATTTAACCCACGCTTTTGTCTTTGACAACATAACATCAAATAGGAATATAATCTACACTAATCCTAGAAATGATGGTTGCCTGTCTACCTCAAAAATCACTTCTTACATCTTTGTTTATGACATACTTTGAAATGAAGAGCTCTTGAGATTTAAGGGGTCTTGGTCCGATGATCGCACAAGCAAGGAACGTTACCCTAACTTTAGATCTATATATGAGCTATCTCTTGATATTTATATATAGCAAATTATATCACACCACCCTATATTATATATATATATATATATATATATATATGTGGTGTGTGTGTGTGTGTGTGTGTGTGTGTGTGTATACATACTTGGATTGAAAATCAGATAGATGAGAAATATTTACCATGAGCCGTTGATTTCGCTAAAATAGTATATATATTATAATGAAGCTGAGTGTATCAACCTTTGTTTTCTAAAAGTTTTTTTTACTTAGTTTAATGACATGAAAATTATACTAAATTATTCCTTACTTTTAGGATTGAATTATGTTTGAAAAAAATCCGTTTTAATTTTTTCTAATTACTTTACTTCTTACTTCTACTTTACTGGTTTAAATAAACTAGCTTAAGAAAGCCATTTAATATGGGTGGAATTAGATTTGCTAATATGACCGATATTGAAGCCTTTTACCTTACCAACTATATTGCTCTGTATATAATTCCATAATTATGATACATTGAGCACTCTGATGTACCAAAGCAAATTTAACATTAGGTTGTTAAAAATGGCTCAGTTTAGAATGTGATTTACGCACACACGCACATATATATATATATACATATATATACACATATATACATATATATATACATGTATACATATATATACATACATATATGCATACAAAAATATATAAATACATACATATATAAATACATATATATATATATATATATACACACACACATATATATACATAATTAATAGTATTGTATTTATGGATTTGGACTCATAACTTAAAGTTTCATTTTATGCAATCCTCAGGTGAGTCAAATGCTGGAGATCTTAAAAACCAGTCTATATATATATATACATATATACATATATAAATATATGCATACAAAATATATGCATACAAAAAAAAATATATATTTATATATACATATATACATATATATATACATATATATACATATATATAGATATAAAGATATATATACACATTTCTACATAGATATATATGCATATATATGTATATATAGATATTCATATATAGATATATACATATACATATATATATACACACCACACACACACACATATATACACACACATATATATATATATATATATATATATATATATATATATATATATATATATATATATTTCAACAATTATAAAGAAGCAATAAATTAAGAATGCACAGATGCTTGCTATCATAGTGGTATACAAACTAAAAATACAATTTCCTAATTCCTTTTTGAAAAGATTCATATGGCAAAAAATTCTACAATTTTCAGAAATGAGAAAAATAATTTCTCTGACAGGGTCGATCATTACATAAGTGTGAAAATATGCTTATCCGAAAATAGAGCGATGATGCAACTGATAAGCGGAGGAGGAAAGAACAAAAAGGAGTGGGAGGTGTAAACAATAACCAACCTTTTGGGCCAGACGTATTAAGCAGTTCGGTGAGTGAACAAAACTGTTTGTAAAGTAAGTAAAGTCGACGGGGTGGCATAATGTCTGTATCAGTCAGACAGCGAGGGAGTCTATCCCGTTTTCACTAGCGCTAGACCAAGGAGATTTTTTATGCGTCTGTGATGGAGCGCCACACCTACCATCAGCTCCTTACTTTACCGCACAGGTCCCTGCTCTACTTATACGCTGAAACGCGTGGTGTAATTGTTAAAGCCATGGAAATAGACTCGTCGCCCTGAGTTCAACTTCTGAATGTGGTAATTGCATTTCATTAAGCGCTAATACCCTTGGGAAAGGTATGAATCCTACTCTCCCTCCAGCTATGGATAAATAGTAGGACAGACAGGGCTCTTTAACCTTGGTTAGGCAACCGGTCTAGCGAAGGAAAACTCTGAATTCAAACCTGTTGCTAAATATATATACGCTGAGTTGTCGAGGACCGGTATCGAACCAGGAACGTTGAGGTTCCCAGCTGAGTGCTCTACCGACTGAGCTAAACCGGCCCCTAAGCTGTTTGTAGATGGGAAATAATGAAAGGTAGGGAGGAAAAAAACTGCACAGTTTCAAATGTATTTATACGAATATGTTCTTACACACACAAAATATATATACACATTAAATATCATCAGGGCTTGGTTTTTGAGCAAAGATAAAGAAGAGTTAATTCATATTCGTGTTTAAAAGATTTAAATGATATAGCATCAATTTGTTTGCACTTAGTATTTTAAATAGGAAACATTATTTATTTCTTTTTAGTGTGGCTGGATCAATGCAAGGTCTTTTTTACGTAGGAAATTTCATGGGGCATCCTGCGAGGACCCCTCTCGCGCGATCAACAATAATGAATCTGCGAGATTACCTTTTACTCCCCCCCACTCTACCCAGGCAACGCTTGGTAGCCGCTTCTAGTCCAATATAAAAAAAATAACAATAAAGAAGGCCTAAAAATTCCCGAGGCGAATTGCATAAAAAAAACAATAAACTTAACACAAATAAAATAGTGTCTAACACCGTAATTAGAATACTAAACATCTTTAATAACTAACACACTAACCATAGCATCTCTCCAAAAATAGACTCTCTTAATTGAATAAATAAATGAATGAATACATCCATATTAATAAAACAAAAAAAAAACATTACAAACACAGCAAGCAACTATTCCCAGAGAACGACCAGCGAATTGGCTGAAAACGCTTGGGTAAAAAATATGGGAGAATTTCTCCGCCATCTGGATCTCAATTTACGAAAAACTACTAGAAGATTTGAACGTCTACATAAGAAGATCATAAACACTAAATATTACGTGGTCTTCAACATTACGTGCCTAAATACTAACTTGCTGCCAAATTGCACAATATATATAGTTTTGATGTTTCACGTCTCTTCAGTGTGGTTAGACACAGCAACAACTTCTGACCAGGAGCGAAACACGACTGACTTTTCATCAGCTCGGTTCCTTAACCTCTCGGCCGTTGACAGCTGCCATTATGGAGCGGTGTTTTAACTGAAAAATACGTATATCACTGTATATGTTTACGATAACCAGAGAGATCAAATCTGTAAACAACAGTCGATCATTGCTTTATTACGCTGGCGGTGAAAGTCAATTAAAATCGCTCCTAGAGATCTCTCCATGGTTAGATCTCTACATGATTTTGGAAACATATAAGCATAACTTTTGGAAGCATATAAGCATTACTTGCGCTATATATATATATATTTATTGAAAAGAAAACTAAACAAAGGAAAGAAAATGCGGAATGGATAAAATAGATTTTATTTTACTGACACGTGTTTTGGCTAGGAGTTTATCCATGCACACATGCAGTAAAAGAAAATCTATTTTATCCATTCAGCATTTTCTCTCCTTTTTTTTAGTTTTCCTTTCATCATACCGTCGGATTCACTTTCATTTTCAGCTTGCATATATATATATATATATATATATATATTAATATATATATAATATATTATGTGTGTGTGTGTGTGTGTGTGTGTGTGTGTGTGGTGGTGGAGACGTGAGGAACAAAAGAACAAAACTCAGACAAAAGTGTGTAGGATATATTTAGTTAGAGCTTTGAGCTCGGCATCATCAGTCGTTTTAATGAATTATCAGGTTATCATACAAGTGTTTTATAGAAGGGGTATTGTGGCGGGTGGGGTTGCATAGGGGATTGGGTAAGCGTTAGTGGAGAGGTTTTGAATGGCCAAGCAGGAATCATTAGAGAGGAAGAGAAAGAAATCAGAAGAGGAGAGAGATAGAGATAGTGAGCAGGGAGAAAGGAAGAGATATATTGTAAAAGAAACAGGTTAGGGGCGGAGGTGGGTGGGTTTCTTCTGGAGAAATTTGATCAAAGCAGCAGCAATATATATATATATATATCTTATTATAATGGAGATTGTGTGTTTTTCTGTCTGTAACCGAAACTATATTACTAATCGAGTCACAATTAACATAGTTATTTACATCACATTCTCCATGATTTTATTTATATTTAAACCTCAATTATTAATAAAATTTCTTCACCTTTTTATTAGTGTTGTCCATATCTACATACAAATAACATGCAATTGTATTTATATATACAAAAATAGCGGTTTACAGTGTGAATGGGAAGGCCTAATTTGCATATTGATATTAAAAATGTGATTTTATTAAATATGTGCTTAGTATTATTGATTTCTAACTGTTTGGTTTTATTTTAATGAATAGAAGCAAAAATCTCTTCAATGAATCTTAAATGAAATCCATTAACAAGAAAGATAACTGTCATTTTATTCTTATTTCCTAATTTAACTAAATTGTTAAATAAGTTAAATTCAGCAATGAAAGACGGGAGTGATGGAAGAGTAAGTTTAATTTCTATTTTTCTATTATCCCCCCACTCTGTTACATATCTTTTGTCTGCCTCTAATTTAATACGATATTTCATTACATTAAAACTTAAATACTTGCACCCGGAGGGTGCATATATTTGCTAGTATATATATATATATATATATATATATATATATATATATATATATACTGCGCTGCGTAAGTGATTTAATATTTTTGTAGGAAATATGCAGCATTTTTTTAACTTAGCATATATTTTTGTTTGGATTAAATACTGTTTAATGTAAAAAGTAAACATTTTATAAAAAAAATAAAACGAATTGAAAAACTCGAAACTACGGCTTATATTTTATACCCAAGGCAAAATTTTCAAAGGAACTTTCTCAGTTGCATGCAATTTGGTAATTTCATAATCGCAGATTAAAATGGAAGCGACTAAATGATGTTGTATAAATCAATATTAGCCCCAAGCTGTCCAGCAAAATCTTCCTATGTTCATTCCCATGAAAAGGACTAACTGAAGTATCGTATTCTCTGTTAACGATTTATTCACATGTTAACTATAACTATAAAAAGACTCACAGAAAAATAATATAACTAAAAACAAATCGAATATTTATCTATCTATCTATCTATCTATATATATATATATATATATATATATATATATATATATATATATATATATAGAGAGAGAGAGAGAGAGAGAGAGAGAGAGAAAGAGCCAACAACTATGAAGGGGGCCGATGGCACCTAAATAAACAAACACTGACCGTCACACATCAAACAAGCCACTTTTGACCCAATTAAAAATTTAAAAGTCATGCGCACAGTGCCGAGATACATACACACACTCACATTCACACACGTATATATATATATATGCATACACATACATTTATGTGTATACATATATGGGCGTATACACAACTCCCAAGAACCCTCCCTCACATATATAAGAGCATTCAAAAAATAATCCACCTCAAAGAGGTTTTTCACGGAACAGATGGACTTGCTACTACGAACACACTCTTCTACACGGATTTTAATAGCATAAAAATACTCCAATTTTTATAGTTCTTCCATAATGCTCCCTTTCAAAAAATCTAAAAACAATTCTTCAAATAAAAATTTTTTCTCTTGACGATGACCTAAGGTCGAAACTAGTTGAGAATAAATAACATATAAAAATATTCCTGTTTGTCTTATTACTTTTGGTTCATCGATATATATATATATAATATATATAATTAATATATATATATATATATATATATATATATTTATTATTATTTATTTATCTATTTATGAAAATGTACAGCCTTTTTTTGGACAATAATTGAATAGTAACGTTATTCTTCTTAAACCATTTACCTGTCTGTTTAAAACGAAAAAAATTATTCTAAATTATTGTAATATTATCACCACTCATAAGTTTTATGCTGAACCGATCAGAGTTCAATCCCAGCTGTTGATAGCTTACAAATGTCTAGCCACACTGAAGAGACTTGAAAAGTCGAAACACGTTTGTGGATGATTATATATATATATATATATATATATATATGTGTGTGTGTGTGTGTGTGTGTGCGTGTGTGTGTGTGTGTGTGTGTGATTGGGCAGGATTTCTTCATTCAGTCATGCTTGGTTAAACAGCGCAGACATTTTGTTCTCAATCTTTTCAAGGCGCCAAATGGATGATACAATATCCGGCTGGAATTGGCTGATAAAATTGCCATAGCTGATTTGTTCCTAAGTACTTTCAGTCCGTTCACGGGCCCTCGCCGGGGTCAGGGAAAAACAATATTACATTGGAATGTCACATTTATACTGATTTTATTTTCATACTGGTGGTATATATTTTTGTATTATCATTATTATTAACGTGATTTTGCAAATAGTAGCAGGGGTTAAAGACATTCATGTACGTTAGTTTAGAGTATATATATATATATATATATATATATATATATATATATATATTTGAGAGGGAGAAGGAGAAAAAACGAAACGAAAAGGAGAAGGACCTGGTGTTGGTGTTTGGCGGGTCTCCAGACAGTGTCCGCTCTCCAACTGAATTTTTCAACTATTTGGGCCGTTTTTTATAATTTTTTTGTTAGGCATACGTCAGCATTTAGTCAAAATTACCGTATTTGATAGCATACAGGACGCACATTTTTCCAAAATTTTGGCTCCAAAATTGCCCTGCATCTTATACATCGTAGGTGAAATTTTATTATTATTATTATCATTATTATTATTATTATTATTATTATTATTATTATTATTATTACTTCCTGCTACTAAGATGTCTTGTGTATGCTTATTGCTTGCTTGTACAGCCAAACTGCTTTTATACAGCTATGTTTCTGCTTGTGTAATGCACAGCTAGACTGTTTTCAACAATATATACTTAAATACACTAAATACTTTTTTTTCCTGAATCTGATCTGCTGAAATGGTTGCGTCTTATAGCCGTGCGTCTTATATGCCCGTGCGTCTTATATGCCGTCAAATACGGTAATATCAGCTGATTCTATGATATATGTAAACAATTCCATAACTGAATATTTATATCACATATTTTTTTCTTCGTCAACAAAGCGTTGGCCTTCATTTATTTACATTCTAGCTATTGTTCTAATCTAATATATAAAACAGAGATTTTGGTATGTACGTGTCGACGTATAACAAAAAACGGGAGGTCACTCAGATTCAAAATCTTGCATACACATTGATATCGTTCTAACTAAGAAAAATTCCAAATTTGGTTATTGATTTTTATTGATTAAGGGATTTAATCGATTAATTAATCCAAAATCACCCAATTTGCGGAACTGTCCGTATATCAGCCCCTCCTGATAATAAAATATTGTCTCTGCCTGCTTATTGTTAAAGCGATAACAGCAGCGAAGTTTTGATTTTAATGAATTAATTTTGCAGTCTAAGCCGTTCAGCTCCGAATTTATGGCCTATTTATGGTCCAGTCTTTAATAATTTTTATATCGTTAGAAAGGTAAGAAAATACTCTTTTCAAAATATGTAATTTGTGTGAGTTTTTATTAATTGAATCATTTTTTTACAGCGAGTTAAAAAATTAAAAAATGGCTTTGGATAGCCACGCTGCCTATGATTATTGCGATACAAGCAGTGCAGTCTATATCAGTCAGATCGGAATCTCTTACCTATTTAGGATTTTAATCTTTAAAATATTTATATCTTTAGTAATAAGATGAAATAGTCTTTCTGAATATGTAATTTGTATGTGTTTTTATAGATTTTTTTTTTTTTACAGCGAGTTAAAAAAAAAAAATACTACGTATAGGCGATAATACGAATACGGCAGTTCGGAATCTCTTAGTCTTTCTGAATATGTAATTTGTATGTGTTTTTATAGATTAAATTATTTTTTACAGCGAGTTTGTCCATATTCTTAAATTGTACGTACTGTACATTTTAATTTTAATTTTTGTAATGCATAAAATTGTAAAAATCAAAATGCACGCTTTACGGTTACATTATTAAAAAAATATTTTAATCCGTAAATAACAGTATCATGAAAATCAGTTTACGTCGTAAGTTACGGTTACATATTTGTATAAATTAAACTAAGATTTTCATTCGAATAAATGACTTTTAATTCTTTAATTTATTATTTAATTTTTATTGTTAGAGTTTTAAAGGGTTAAAAATAACAATAAGATTGACGAATTTCCTTAGAAACTGTTTTTCTTTTGGTTCGTTAACTAATTATTTTCTCAAACCACGATAAAAAAAAAAAAAAAAAAAGTTACTAATATGGACAAAATCCGGTGTTTTATCTTTAGTCGAAGGCCCGACTGGAGATAAGTAGTCAATTATTTGTAAGACGAAATTTATTTCAAGTTTATCTGACAATATCCAGTTATTGGAAACATTTCAAAAAAAAAAATTATATGTAAGTACAAAAAATTGTAAGCGCTTTGTTTATCAAAATGACATGATTCGTTAGTAAATTACCCGAAAAGTTGATAAAACAAAACAACTAACAACCAACATTTAAATTATTATTCAAAATACAATTTAAAATATTCCTCAGAATTTGCCTTACAAATTAAATTTTAAGTTTTATGATTTTACTCTTTATTGTGAAGTCAATAAACATTGCTGAGTTTATAGTGCAACTTTTCAGTTATGAAAAATTGGCATGTTTAAATAGAGATTTCATAGGTGACATTTGAACTTTTATGAAAATTGATGTTTTTGTAATTAATATAATTTTGTAATAAAACTTAATTTTAACTAGGGGGGGGGTAGGGTTAGGGGGGTAGTTTAATGGAAAATAAATAAATAATTTGGGTTCCGTTCAAGCGGTTCCGATATGGGGGATCAATTTACTATAAACTTATACGAGGAAATGAGCACCCGTGAATACTCAAATAATAAAGAACTTTTAAGAATTTTTTTTTCAATCTGATAGATTGGTGTGTAATCGATAATAATCAACTGAAGGGAAAAAAATAGATGGGGGGGGGGCAGTCCAGATAATCAGGTCCACCAAAACGTTTTAAACAATGTTTTTAAAATACTAGGTATCACCAATTTTACCCTGTGAAATTTACCCCCCCCCCTATATTTAACACTATGAAACTTGCAGAAAAATTAATATTTTCTTGAAAAAATTTTTTTCCATTTGAAAGAAAAACATTAAATAAACTCCTGATGATTCTTTAACTTTTTTTCAGCTTACGGAAATAATGAAATTATGATTGAAAAACAATGTTTTCATTTTTGCACTGTTAAATCAACTGAAAATTAACGTAGCTAAAAACAAGTTACGATAAGAGTTTTTTTTAAATTCTATGAAAAATCAATTAATTATAAATAATAACAAAATATTTCCGTTTTATTCAAGATGGCCTAAACTGATCAATTGGTGGTCCCTATAATACTATCTTAGGTTTTAGCAAAAATAGATATTGCAATACGAAGAATTTAAATTTTCGATTCTCAGCTTCTTTTAAACTCAACATGCAATTAAGAACTAAATGTGAATTGTGTCATGTACAAAAATTAAAACAATAACAAACAAAATATACAAACGAATACTTTCAATTTGTTGTATAATAATATGAAATAATTTTAAACTATAAAACAGAAATACAAATCCTGAAATATACAAATTCTCAATGATTTTAGTTTCAAGAATTATTTTCCTCTTACCCCCTCTCTAACTACTGTCTTCCACTTTCTCTCTCACTCCCTGGTGATCCAAATTTCATTTTAGTCCGGTCATGGACCGGGTACTTTAGCTAGTATATTTATAAAACTATTTTTCTTTCTATTCTCTTTTGTTTACACAATTCAAAACCTGAATCATAATATACAATTATCAAATATTGTTTAACGAATATTTATTATTTTTGCTATGACCCTGTTTAAGGGTCAATAAATAATAACTCAACACGGCGATAAAATGTAGAGAACATATGTATTCAGCTATATATATCAACGTACAATGAAAGGGTTTCCTTGTTACAGCGTACACGAAGAACATGTATCTGCTACTTCTCACTTGAGTAGCTTTGCTCTGTTAATATATACCTTTTGGGTAAGTCTATGATCGTGTCATAGGCGAATCACCTACAACAATTTTATTCTACATGCTCTTAAAATATAGGATTCAATCCTATAAGTTATTCTTTTAAAGTCAAATAATTATGTTTCCAAATGCGCATGTTAATGGGCTGTACATTCACTCTATCAACCGCACACAAATACTATTTCCCCTGCTGTTGTCACCTGGGTAGACATGACCTAGATAGGTAAATAGATAAAAAGAAACAGACTAACATAGATAGATAGATATATAGATAGAAGCGGGTTGAGATAGATAGGTAAATAAATGAAAAGAAACAGACTACCATAGATAGATAGATAGATAGAGGTGGGCTGCGATAGATAGATAGGTAAATAAATAAAAAGAAACAGACTAACATAGATAGATATATAGATAGATAGATAGGTAAATAAATAAAGATAAAAAGACTAACATAGCTAGATAGATAGATAGATAGAGGTGGGCTGAGATAGATAGATAGGTAAATGAATAAAAAGAAACATGGTAACATAGATAGATAGATAGATAGATAGATAGATAGAAGCGAGTAGAGATAGATAGGTTAATAAATAAAAAGAAACAGACTAACATAGATAGATAGATAGATAGATAGATAGACGTGGGCTGAGATAGACAGATAGGTAAATGAATAAAAAGAAACAGACAAACAGATAGAAAGATAGATAGATAGATAGATAGATAGAGGTGGGGTGAGATAGATAGATAGATAAATGAATAAAAAGAAACATGCTAACATAGATAGATAGATAGATAGATAGATAGATAGTACCAAGACTGACATTAATGTTGATGAAGAAAGAAAGAAAAATAATGAACGAATGTAGACTTCAAATAATCCTATAAAATGAAGATGCGTTGTATAATGCAAGAAAGTAACCCCAGTCTATTATATGAAGCCAAATACTGACAAACTTTCTTTAGAAATATTCATTAATCATAGAATCTTGATTTGTAATATATTATTAATTCATCTATTTCTGTTCTTTTCTTCAATGCCGATTCCTAACATGACTTTCCTCTATCAAAAGGTACTCATTTATCATTCAATATTTCGATCCTCTGTCGTTCGTCGACGCCAACCTTAATATCAATCATATCACTTTTTTCCCGCCAAAATAATGACAACATAAAGATGTCAAATAAGCTAAAAGGTTAATTAAGTCATTAAAAATTTAAAATCTCACGAATGAATTAACAAGCGCTGATTGGATAGTTCTTCTATCAGAAATTTTGAAAGAAAAGAAAATAAGTGTCAAAAAAAAAAAAAAAATAACTGCCAACAATTTTATCCTAAAATCAAATTAAATATTTACTTTTGTGAAATTTACTTAAATTTTTTTTTTTCAAAAAAGTTTTCAATATGAATAATTTGATATAACTTCATCTCAGTAATCAAAGAAAACTCTGTCCATGATATATTATATATATATATATATATATATATATATATATATATATATATATATATATATATGTGTGTGTGTGTGTGTGTGTGTGTGTGTGTGTGTGTGTCGATATGTGTGTGTATGTATATATGTATATGTATGTGTATATGTATATATGCATGTATATATATGTATGTGTATGAATGTATGTGTATGTATATGAATATATATGTATGTATATATACATATGTATATGTATATATATATATATGTATTTATATGTATGTATGTGTACATATGTATGTATATACATATATATATATATATGTATATGTATATATTTATATATGTATATATATGTGTGTGTGTGTGTGTCGATATGTATGTGTATGTATATATGTATATGATGTGTATATGTATATGTAGGTATGAATGTATATATATGTATGTGTATGCATATATGTGTATGTATATGTATATGTACATGTATATATACATATGTATATATACATATGTATACGTATATATACATATGTATATGCATATATATGTATTTATATGTATGTATGTGTACAGATGTATGTATATACATATATATATATGTATATATGTATATATATACACATATAAATATATATATACACACATATAAATATATATATATATACACACATATAAATATATATATATACACACATAAATATATATATATATATATAAATATATATATATACACACATATAAATATATATATATATACACACATATAAATTATATATATATATACACACATATAAATATATATATATATATATATATATATATATATATATATATAGGGCGTCTATGAAGTCCTGAAACAGATTTAAAATATCTGATAAAAGATGGTGGTCTTATTAAAATGCAATAATCAGAACTTACATAAAATAAAACTACATGAGTTGAATTTTCAGATGTTTTTTAACAAAATGGTTTTATCATTTACATGTGAGTTATTAAATTGTATATATTAAAACTTCTGCAAGACTTTATGAAATTATTATATATATATATATATATATATAATATATATATATATATATATATATATATATATATACAAGTTATGTCAAAAACTTATCGAGATTGAAGATGTATTTACCAAGATGGGAATGAATAATAAATCTAACGTTAATTTTTTTCACAATACAAGGTGTGTCAAATAGTATATATTTTGATGCTGTATTTACCAAGATAGAAATACAGAATGAATGGGACGTTAATTTTTCAGAATATAAGGTGTGTCAAAAAGTACCGAAAATCTCGACACTTTTTTGACATACCTTGTATATATATATATGTAAATTTATATATATAAATATATTTTGGTACAGTAGAACTTATATAACACCAAAAGTGGAGGAATCATATGTGATTAGGGAGGTAATATTTTATTATGGACTAAAATATAAAATGAAGGGGGATACACGAAGGCCTTTTCGACCGGTACTTTTCAAGTATATACACCGGCGACGAATAAAAGTCAGATTGTATAAGAAATTCATAAGAATGAATGAGGGTGAGCCAGAGTGGGACAAATAAAAAAGGGGGAAATAAAGGGGTTATGTATGAACCCTAGATCGAAACAGGGTTAGAAGTGTATCCTAGTAAATAGAGAGTGTTTTGGAGTTTGTTTGCACAGAGTAGGTCGAAAAAAAAAAGAAATATAAACAGCTTCGAGGATGGTTAAGTGCTGTTTAGATCTGGCTCTGTGCAAAACGGAGAAGCACTCGTCTGAATAATCGGTTCTACAAGCATTTATAGATAAATGTTCGGCTATGGCCGAGTCATATGTTTGGGAATGCCAGGATGTATTGTTAGTAATAGCATTGCGAAGTATTCGGGGAACATGTTGCTTTATTCTAATTTCGAGCCTCTGGGATGTACGCCCAACGTATACCGAACTACACCGGCACTTGAACTTATAAATTAAATTACTTTGTTGGAAGATTGGGAGTACATCTTTATGAAAGGACCGAAATGCAGGTCGGGCGGTGATTATTGGTCGTACTTTCACTGCATTGTAGCAACGCATGAACGAGGAGGAGATCTAATTTGCAAAACAACACCATGATAACCGATAATGTGGGCTACTTTTATGATTTTTGGTAAAATTTCTCCATGGAAACGGACGATGAATGTTTCTTAACTAAAGTTTAACATTCTTCTCATACTTATGTCACCAACTTTTGTTATCTTTTTTCAAATGGAGATTATGTATCTGTCAATCTGTAACTGAAACTACACCATCACTGACGATACGATTTCCTTAGATATTTAGATTATATTCTAAATGGTTATGAAATAGTCATTATTCTATCTTAATCAGCATGTTATCTATTAACAATGACTCGATTAATGTCTAGCCGAGTCAGATTTACTGCAAAAATGTCTACATTATAAATACTAGCAAATATATGCACCCTACGGGCGCAAGTATTTAAGTTTTAATGTAATAAAATAATATATTAAATTAGAAAGGCTAATGAAACTAAATAAGAATGCAGATAAAAATATTTTGACAGGGGGGGGGTATAATCGAAAAATAGAACACCTGAAGCTTACTCTTTCATCTCGTCTTTCATTGCTAAGTTTTCCTAATTGAACTATTCAGTTAAAATAGGAAGTAAAGAATAAAATTACAATTATGTCTTCTTGTCAATGAATTTCTTTTAAGATGTATCCACAAGACTTTTGCTCATATTCATTAAGTTAAAACCAAATAATTAGAAATCAATAATACTAAACACATATTTATTAAAATCAAATTTTTAATATCAATATGCTAATTAGCCTTCCCGTTCACACTGTAAACCGCTATTTTGTTGTATATATAAATACAATTGCATGTTATTCGAAAGTAGATATAACCAATAGTAATAATAATGCAACACAATTTTATTCGTAATTGGGGTTTAGATAAAAAATAAAATCACGGTGAATGTGACGTAAATAACTAAGGAAATTGTGACTTGAGTAGTAATATAGTTTCGGTTACAGACAGAAAAACACTCAATCTCCATAATAATAAGATATTTAAAATCCTGAAATATGTGTTTTATATCTCAAAGAAATAAAGATTTACATAATATATGGCGGGAATAATTTGCATAATGATTTTAACAAATCTAGGTTAAATAAATAATTATTTGCTATTTCTGATTTTTTATAATATCGTGTTATCCCCAAATCTATTAAAACCAATCTTATATAATTTTATATAGAAATCAATTAAAATAACATTAAAATAAATGTAATATTGTTGTATTCATTCCACCGGGCGATGTAAAAATAATTTTTGGAAAGATATTACCTGGGGGGATGGGAGCTGAAAATTCAATGTCATAGAGTGTGTACCATAAGTATGTAAAATCGTCAAATTTATTAAAGGAGTAAAAAAAAAGAAAGAAAGAAAGAAAGAAAGACAATTTGTAATAGAAACAGTTCCGATAACTTTAAATATTATATTAGAATGAAACAATCTATATATAAATATATAACGCCGGGCATCTATTTATTGAAACAATGAGGATTGTCTAACGTTGCATGCTCACATTTTGAGTATATTTATTCTATGTTATGATGTTGGATTATGTGTTGGGTAATGTGACGTAAGCAGTGACGTAATTTTTGTTACGGATAAAAACCGGAAGCGAATCTCTGTTATCAATAGATGAATGATGACGTTCTGTTTTGCGAATATATTTATTTTATTGATTTTTAAATTGATGCGGATACGTAGCACCTATATAAGAACATAGATAGATAGATAGATAAGTAAATGAATAAAAAGAAACATGCTAGATAGATAGATAGATAGATAGATAGATAGATAGATGTGGGCTGAGATAGATAGATAGGTAAATGAATAAAAAGAAACAGACTAACATAGATAGATAGATAGATAGATAGATAGATAGGGATGAGATAGATAGTAAATAAATAAAAAAAGAACAGATAGATTAGATAGATAGATAGGATAGATAGATGTGGACTGAGATAGATAGATAGGTAAAAATGAATAAAAAGGACATAAAAAGATAGATAGATAAGATAGATAGATTGTGGACTGAGATAGATAGATAGGTAAATAAATAAAAAGAAAACAGACTAACATAGATTAGATAGATAGATAGATAGATGTGGGCTGAGATAGATAATCTTCTCTGGTAAATAATAAAAAGAAACAGACTAAACATAAAGATAGATAGACAGGATAGAATTAGATAGATAAGATAGATGTGGACGAGATAGATAGATAGGTAAATGAATAAAAAGAAACAGACTAACATAGATTGATAGATAGATAGATAGATAGATAGAGTGGGCTGAGATAGATAGATAGATTAGATAGAACAGCGGGCCTGAGATAGGTAGGTTAAATAAATAAAACAGACTAACATAATAGCGATTATGATAGATAGGGGTAGGATGTGGACTGAGATAGATATAAGGTAAACTGGAATAAAAAGAAACAGGACCCTCATGAGATGGTACGGTAGACTAGGATGATCGATAGTATAGATGTGACCTGCGAAGATAGATAGTATCTAGTAATTGAATGAAGAGAAAGCCAGTGACTAACACACGATGGAGAGGTGATAGATAGATTAGTATTGCGGTGCCTTGAGATATGATAGGTGTTAAGATAATTGGAGGGGAAAGAAAGAACATCTAACAATGAGATAGATGAATAGATAGATAGGATAGAAGTCCGCGCGGCTGGAGATAG
>CM042139.1:10591359-10638100 GCA_023376005.1 Doryteuthis pealeii
TCCATTACCAGTTCTACAACTTGTATCGTGTTGCCGATGGTTTGTCGTAGGAAAGCCATTAACAAACAGTTTTCTTTTTCTTTATTTTGTGTGCATTTAATGAATTCGCAAAAACCCAGAATGAAATAAACACATCACATTACAGGAGATCAGTTTCAAACTCAACACACAGAAAACGTGTTGACAGCAATTAAGCGTGAACCCCCCCCCCCCCCCCCCCCCTATCTCCCGCGCAAACCCAATAAAAAAAAAAAACGGTTTACTTGTCTTGCGGGCAGGTTTAGTCTTTTGATTTGTTACTTTTCTATTCATTTTCCTTGTCAAGGTGTTAATTAGCTGGGAGGTGGGCGAAACAGAGAGAGAGAGAGGGGGTAAAAATACCTTAGATATAGTTCCTACGTAAAAGGGAGGGAACGAGAGAGAGAGGGCTACAAAATACCTTAGATAATAGTGTTCCTACGTAAAGGGGGGGGGAGAGAGAGAGAGAGAGAGAGAGAGAGAGATGGGAACATGCCTTAGATAATAGTGCAACGTAAAGGGACGGGAACGAGAAAGAAAGCGGAAAAACGATATAGATAGATAGAGAGTGGGTGATTCTTTATATATATATATATATAAATATATAAGAGAGTTTTATAAATTTGCTTGAAGTATTGTGTATATATTGGTTTGGAGGTTGATTTGAAGGCTAGCCACAATGCAGATTTGAAGAAAAATAACGGTAACAATTGGTGTTGGTTTGTTAACCTGTACGCCAAAACGTACAAAGAAAAAAGCGCATTCCCGTAACATGCAACACGAGAATACAGTTATAAAAAAATACCATCATGCTAACATTTAAAAAAAATTCATTTAATTTAAAAATGTCATAACAAGACGACAACTACTTCAGTTCCAGTGTTCTTCTGAAAAAGAGATTTTATCTCGAATATCAAGAATAAATCACAGGTAACAAGCAACACCATTTGTTACCTTATTTTTTAATTTACACCCGCATTGTGATAGCCTTCAAAATCAACTCCAAACCCATATATATATATATATATATATATATATATATATATATATATATATATATATATTATATATATATATCGTATTGCAAAATTTGAAAAAAAAGACAAGTTTCATAACGAATAATGTTTATACGCATAACGCGCATGTTCGGTTATGTTTAATAAACCTTCATAACAGGGTCACTCCCATTTTTTTTTTCACGCATTACACATTATATAGATAAGAGAGAGAGGAAGAGAGAGAGAGAGAGAGGGGGTGAACATTGTATACCTTATATAGTACTTATACGCATTCTTATTTAAATTAAATCGGGATGAGAAAAGGAGAAGACAAAACGAGAGAGATTTTTGTTTGTTTTTTTTATTGGTATAATCAACATTTTTCAAGTTATTTAGGTTAATCAAGTCAGTTTTTGAATAAACAACGTTGCTTAAATGGTCACCCCATTTAAATTATGAACAGGCTCATCGCTCTTAACTTCGGCGATTTGTGGGAAACGGTGCTTTCAGCGTGATTTGACCGTAAGAGAAAGAGTGAGAGAGAGAGGAAGAGAGAGAAGAGAGAGATGAGAGAGAGGAGAGAGAGAGAGAGAGGGGGGTAGAGGGAGAGATGGTGTGTGAGAGATAGAGAGTAATATATATTATATATATTATATTGATAGTAACAAACAACAATATGTTTCATATGGCCTTAGCCGACAATGTTTGGAGAATATATGTGCTTAATTGAAGTCATAACTTATAGTGTTTTGAAAATTATTAAGTTATAATTAAGGAATTAGGCGGGCCATATCTGTTCAAACGTAAGGCTAAACAATCGAGAAAAAGTTCAATCTCTGTATGATACATTTCGGCCTATTATGGCCTTTATAGATAGAGAGATGAGAGAAGGGGGGTAGTTAGAACTTTGGTATTACCTAGATAATACTTCATACGCATCCTTATCTAATTGCTTCGAGGAAGGAAGAAAGGGGGTATTTTGGTGAGTGTGTGGTATTGAGAGAAGAGAGAGAGAGAGAGAGAGAAGAGAGAAGAGAGAGAGAGAGCAGAGAGAGAGAGAGAGAGAGAGAGAAGAGAGAAGAGAGAGAGAGAAAAACATGGTATGCCTTAGATAATAGTTTCCCACACATCCCTAATCTGGACGTAGAAATGAGAGTGCATATACTGAGAAACGTTCTTGACAAAAGAGGTTTTAGGTGTGACTATTAATAGAAGGTCTCTTTATCCACTAAAACTATGGGATTTCACGTAAGCAAAATTGCTTAATCATGTGTATCAACTGAATGCACGTAATGACGCTGTTGCTTTAACCACGGAAATAACATATACATCAGACATCACAAAAAACTCAGTGAACTCGTTATTGCATAACAGTCTAGGAGAAGGAAACTTAATTCTAACCTGTTAAACTCGCTTAAGAAATTGACCTGGTTTGGCATCCTGCTCGCGTGGAGGTTTAGACTGTGTGTGTGTGGTGTGTGTGTGTGTGTGTGTGTATATATATATTATATATATTATATATATAATATCAACACAATATTACACATCACTTTCTGCCCTGCAACTTAGTATGGTGATCTACTTCATATTCTTTGCTTTAGAAAGAAATAGCCGATCGGAGCCAAAACCTCTCTCTTCAACTGGATTCAGTGAGAATTTTCCTTCAGCATTGTTAATTACCAAGGTTAAAGATTCCAATATGTCATACTGGAGTATATATATATATATATATAATATATATATATTATATATATATATATATATATTATATATAACGGTGTGTTGTTGTAGTTATCTGCCGTGCCTCGGGTGGAAATTTACATTATATATGACAATTTAAAAGACACAAAGGATATTCGATTAAATGAAAATTTATATTATGATTGTTTTGTTTTAAACAACACACACACACACACACACATATATATTAGCCATCCACAGACATCATGTTTCAACCGTATCACGTCCTGAGTGGCGTGACTTAAACTAACGCCAGTCGGGATCGAACAACTGATGTTTCAACAGTAACATTTATTAAACTCTCGACCATCAGCACCTACAAGCAAGAATTTGTGATTTAAATTGATAAATACACACTTAGGTATATATGTCAAGATCACCACAAGCTCATTACGTTAATCGATGAGCCCTTGCTTAAGCCTATTACAGTGACCATCAGCCAAAGCTTTCTACCAGGCTTGCCAGTACATAGGTGTTACTACTCATATATATATAATATAATCTTATTATAATGGAGATTGTGTGTTTTTCTGTCTATAACCGAAACTATATACTAATCGAGTCACAATAACATAGTTATTTACAACACATTCTCCAAGATTTTATTTATATTTAAACCTCAATTTATTAATAAAATTGCTTCACTTTTTTTATTAGTGTTGCCCATATCTACATACGGTAACATGCAATTGTATTTATATATACAAAAAATAGCGGTTTGCAGTGTGAATGGGAAGGCTAATTTGCATATTGATTTTAAAAAATGTTATTTTATTAAATATGTGCTTAGTATTATCGATTTCTAACTGTTTGGTTTTATTTTAATGAATATAAGCAAAATCTCTCCAAAGAATCTTAAATGAAATCCATTAACAAGAAAAAAATAACTGTCATTTTATTTCTTTATTTCCTAATTTAACTAAATAGTTAAATAAGTAAATTCAGCAATGAAAGACGGGAGAGATGGAAGAGTAGTTTCATTTCTATTTTTTCTATTATACCCCCACTCTGTTTCAAATCTTTTTATCTGCTTCTTATTAGACTTTCTAAATTTGATACGATATTTTATTACATTAAAACTAAAAAACTAAAAAAAAACCGGGAGGGTGCATATATTTTGCTAGTATAATAATATATATATATAATATATATAATATATATTCAGATTAAAAATAGCACAGCTTGGATCTGTGTTAGTGAAGTAGGGAGCGGGTGGTAGGTGTGATGCTCCACCTGAGATTGCAATACAATCTCCCTGTTATAGCGATAGTGAAAAAGGGGACGGACTCTTGGTGTCCAGTTGATATCCGCAATAGGCCACTCCGCCGATAACTGATATAATATATATATATATATATATATATAATATATTATATATGAATTTCACCATCGCATACCAGGGAGATTGTATTTGCATCTCAGGTGGAGCATCACACCCTACCACCCGCTCCCCTACTTACTACACAGATCCAAGCTGTTGCTATTTTTAATCTGATATATATATATATATATATATATATATATATATATATATATATATATATATATATATATTTCTTATTCATTATAGTGTCCCATGAAATTCTTACCCACTTGTTTACAAGCAGCAGGACAACCACTTTTCAACAAGCAAACGCGTCTGTTTAAGAAATGCAAGGAATGTCAATTCATTTATTTGTATGTATATTTTTGTGAACCGAATTTTTTGTATTTCTCTGCGTATGGTAAGAATTTCACATTAAATGTATTGTACAATACAATGAATGAATAAAATACAGCTTTTACACCCGTAACCAGCACTTTGTTTTCAATAATTATCTAAAAAAAAAAATAAAAAAAATACCAAGATAAATAATAAACTTAAAGAAATGTTTTCATGTTGTATTTACGTTATGTAACTGGAAAATTTTTATCGACCTAATTCATATTAAATACGCTGTGCAATGGTTAATATTTATTTACCCAAAACCTCCTTTATGAATAGTGTGTGACACAAGGTCAATTCCTGGGTAGGGATGAGTTGAATCAGACTAAAGACGAAATAACCTATTCTCTATCCGTAGCGGCGGAAGAACAGATACATCTGTGGCTTTCCAAGAAATATTAAACCGAAAGTGCAACGCAAACAGACTCGTCCAGAATTTCAACCACGGGTAACTGATTCTATACGACGATAACCGTTACGCAATGTGATAAACTCTTGTCTTAGAACGAATAATGTTGTGATTGTAATAATTATTGATATTGTACTATTTCACGTCCAACTTTTGAGCTTGTTCAATACTAAGATGGGTGACCATTTAAGCAGCCTGGTATCAAAATGACTAGATTGGAATTAAATGGCTGGAAAGGTTTGATATGCCTAAACAAAAACAAAGATCCAATTTTAACCTAATAAATAAATTGCTGGTTATCTGACTTTACACACCAAGGAGAAAGCAAAACTATTTAAACTATTTTTAAAGTAATTAGTAATTGTGAAAATAGAGGAATTAAAAAAGAACACAAACAAAAAAAGAAATAATAAACAAACAAAAACAAGCAAAATAAAGCAAATAAAAAATCAAAAAATGAAAAATAGTAGGGAAAAAGAAACAACCTAACAGCCAAAATATACAGTAAAAAATTCAACAAATTCCCAATGAAAATTGAGTTTAAAAAAAAAAAAAAAGAACCTTTCTAAAGTTGGTATTAGATGACCCGGATCAGGTTTGTATGCCGTAAAAAAGAAATTCTTTTAACTTTATAATAATGTTGGTTTATTTCGACTTTACATACAATGAGAAAGCAGACTATTTTAAACTAATTTTTTTTAAAGTAATAAGATAATGTGTGAAAACCAATTGGAAATAATAAAAACACAAAAAGAAACAAAAAAAAAGATCAAAAGCAAAAAACAAGAAAAAAAAAGACAACCAAAAAACAATCAAAACAAAAACAAAGCAAAGCAAAGACAAACAACGGAGCCAAAAAGTTGCAGTCGAAATTTTCAAAATCCCAGTGAAAATCGAGTTTTAAAAAAATTGAGTTAAAAAAAAAAAAAAAAAGAAAAAAAAAAAAAGAAAAAAAGCTAAAGGAAAAAATAAAGAAAAACTTAAACGGCAGGTTTGTTTGCGAGATGTTGATGGGCATTTTTTTGTTAAAGGAGGACAGGCTATCTAAATTCTATAAACCACTGCTTTTCATTATCAATTATTTTTTACGCAGCCAAACCTAGATAGAGAAGCCTCGCGGGTGGGGAAATCACAAGTGCCAAGACGTGAAGCAAACAGCAACGCACAATATAAAAATAAAAATAAAAAAAAAAAAATGGAATGTAAAAAAAAAAAAAAAAAAAAAATGAACCTAATGGCAAAGAAAGAGAAATCGATAAAATTGGACTGATTCACTTGGAAGTCCGTCCGACTGTCTGTCATCAATCTCTATGTCACTCGCTGCATTAAACAATTTCCTTTAAAACGTGCAGGCAACAGGCCACCTGTTCAGATCGATATGCCGTTTCCCCTATTTTTATTCACTTTTCCCCAAGCTAGCAGCGAGCAGGCAAATAAATAATTCATTGATCCATTCATATTTATTTTTTTGAGTCAACGCTAGCAATTTTAAAAAAAAAGAGAAGAAAAAGAAGTCACAAACGGACCATTATATATATTATATATATATTATATATATATATATATATTTTTGATCAGATTAAATATAATATTGAAAAATGGATTGGTTGAAATATTCTATCTTTTGTGTATTGTGTACAGACAGTGATCAATAGTAATGTCGAAAAATCAACATTGTATAAAGCACTAGCTGATTCTGTTATAAATATGTATAGAATCTATATTCCAATGTAGAATTAAATATCATTATTTGTAGAAAATCACAATTACCGTCGAATTGGTTAAGACAAGGGCACTAAGGGGCCGAACTCAATACGGATCTTGTTGCTAGCCTACTACAGAATGCCAGACCATTTATCAAGCATCATAACACCACAGGAAACAATCGGGACTCAAGGAATGGGAATAACCCAATGCCATGAATGAGTTTACTGGTTCCATAAATTTACCAGCTGTTTGGGCACCAGCTCAGTATGCGTAGATGATGTTGTTTCAAACCAACAGCTTAGTAACTTCATGGCCACCCAAACCATCTACAAATAATACTCGTGTTTCCTTAATTGTACGACCTTATCGTCTTGCCAAAACTTTCTGGTTTAAAAATGAGACCCGTCAAATCGACCATGATGAAATGCTAAAAATTTAAAATACTGGATTCGCTTGGTGTTTGCTTATCCACCGAATCATTTCTAATGAGTGTCTTCATCGCATCTAAAATAATGGACATTTTCGATTTTTTTCAAGGAGAAAGAAACAGAAGAAAAAGGGACATGCTACACATAAATAATATAAGAAGAAAAAGTAGGAGAAAATTATAAAGTGAGGGTGTGAATTCAAGGGAATCAATAAGGCTAATCATTTTCAATCAAAAATGATGAAAATATGAAATGAAGGAAAGGAAGAAAGAATAATCCAAGATTATTATACTTTTACATATTGTATTGTTTTGACATATCTCCTTAAGTAAAACATATCAAACATTGTAATAATTAAATTATCATACTGTGGTATATCTACAGGTCTTCTTGAATATAAATGATACTGATAAGGTAGTTAGGTATGTATTCCTCAGCAGTAAGTTTAGAGAAACGACTGACACACACATTATATAATTATATATATATATATATATATTATTACACACACTGTTCTTTATTTGAGTGATTATTTAATAAGTAAATAGCTTCAAATCAAAGTCATAGGACCATGCAAAATTTAAGTTATGCAAGCGATATCATGAAGTTAGCGGCCTAGTTTCTCACCTATGCGAATTTTAAAACAAAGTGGTTCAATTAAAACATCAGATACTTGGTTTAAGTAAGTCAATATATGTGAATAACAAGGCCTTAAATAATCATTGGGTATCGTGATTATGGACCATTTCCATCGTGGGTATTGGACCCCACCGCAGCTTTGTCAGACAGTTACGGAAGCTCAATTGGGCCCCATATACCTCACGAATGGAAATGGTCCATAATCACGATACCCAATGATATTTAAGGCACCTTGTATTCGCAAATAAATTTGCTCTGTTTATAAAAATTAAACATTGAGCTCTCATAACGGAACCTGAACTCTACAACAAACTACTGGTAGAGGAATAAGACCAGCCTAGAACCACCTGCTATCAAGAAAACTTGGTACCCAACAAAGAATATATATATATATATATATATATATATATTTATATATATTATATATATATATATATATATACGTATAGCAGCTAAGAATACAATAATGATTTTGAGATTTAACTCAGTGGAAAATGACAGTTATTACGCTTTGGAAGAAATTCTTATTAATACAGATTTGTCCAAAAATGTGACTTAATCTAAAAATTAAAGCGAATTTTCCCATTTAAATGATCTCAAATTTTAAATGAGGTCTGTAAAAACTAAATTATAAAAAATCATCCCGAGATTTCAATATCTGGCGTTCCTCCCACTTAAAAACAACATAGATTACGCCGGGCTCGGTGCTTAACAAAAAAAAACGGATTGCTTCTGGCCTCTGAAGATGAGACTTTCTCGAAAATATTTAGGTAAATAAACGGAAACATAATCATTTAACACCTATTACAATTGCATTGTAAAATTGCTTCAAATTTTATATTTAAATTATAGGTTTTAAATCTTTTTTCTCCCACCGAGTAACGATGATCATTCCACAAGTAATGGGAAAAGCTTTTTTACTATAGAATATTCTAAAAAACCAGTCTAACAACTGCGTGAGGCTTTTGGGAAAATCGATTATAAAATCTATTTCCTTCGAGTAAATCTTTTTGGACCATTTGATAAATAATCTTTATCAAAACATGAAGCCTATTTGAGTTTGGTGCTTAGGTACTTTTGATATTCAAATTTAAAGGGTTTCAGTGTGTGTGTGTGGGCCCCTGTAGTTCTTTCAAATATCATCCTGCGAAGCTCCCGATTTCAGAGACAGTTGAAAAGAGTTTGATAGTAAATATTCCAGACAAGCTGCCTCGTGGAGTCTTGTCCTTTTCTTGTAATTTATTTAGCAGTAAATAAACAAACAAAAAAATGGATTTAAGAGACAACAAATTTTTTAGTGGCTGAATATTCTGTTCTTCAAAAAGTATTACTTAAGCACACTAGATTAAATTACACGCCATGTCGGCTTGGGGCCTTAGAATTTGCCACCGGACTGCACCTCTGCAGAGAGATAAGATTCCCCCATGGGGCTACAGTTGGTCGTTGGGTGGGCGGACCAATGATGTAAGGGATAGAGACCAGGTGTCTGAGCAGTCCATGACTTGCCCCAATACTCCACTTTGGCCCTTTTCTTGGGCTTGACGGGACCCACCGATGATCGGGGAGGGGGCCTTTCCGACCGCCCTTCTAGCCCAAGGAAAGGGGCCAAAGTGGAGTATTGCAAGTCATGGACGCTCGACACCTTGCGTCTCTATCCTTAAGCCTCATTGGTCGCCACCCCGACCAACAGGTAGCCCCATTGGGGGAATCTTATCTCTCTGCAGAGGTGCAGTCGGGTGCATTCTAAGGCCCCAGCTCGAACATGGCCGTGTTAATAAATCAGATGTGCTTTAAGTAATACTTTTTGAATACAGGAATATTAACAGCCACATTAAAAAAAATTGTTGTCTCTTATCCATTTTTTGTTTGTTTATTTACTGCCTAATAAAAATTACAAGAAAACAAGATGAACATCCACAGAGGCAGCTTGTCTGGAATATTTACTATCAAACTCTTTTCAACTGTCTCTGAAATTCGAGCAGCTTCCGCAGTGATGATATTTTGAAAGATACAGGGTGTCCAGAAAAAATTGAAACCCTTTAAAATTTTGAATATCAAAGTCCTAAGCACACAAACTTCAAATAGCTTCATGTTGATAATAAGATTTATTTATCAAATGTCAAAAAAGATACTCCAGAATGGAAATAGATTTTATTAATCGATTTCCCAAAGCTCACGCCAGTTGTTAGACTGTTTTTAGAATATTCTAATAGAAAAATGCTTTTCCATTACTAGTGAATGTCATCGTTACTCGTGGGAGAAAAAAGATTAAAACTATAATTTAATATAAATTTGAAGGCAATTTACATGCAATGTAATAGTGTTTAAATGATGTTTATTTACCCTAAATATCGAGAAAAGTCTCATCTTCAGAGGCAGAAGCATCCGTTTTTTTGTTAAGCACCGAGCCGGCGTAATCTTCTGTTGTTATTAAGTTGGAGGACGCCAGATATTTGAAATCTTCGCGGATGATTTTTATAATTTTTAGTTTTTACAGGACTCCCATTTAAATTTTGAGATCATTAAATGGGAATTCGCTTATTTTTAGATTAAGTCACATTTTTGGGACAATCTTGTATTAATAAAGGATTTCTTCCAAAGCGATAAACTGTCATTTCCACTGAGTTAAATCTCAAAACATTATTGTTATTTCTTAGCTGCTATACGTATATAATATAATATATATATTAATATATATAAATATATATATATATATATATATATATATTCTTTGTTGGCGGGTGGTACCAAGTTTCTTAAGATACAAGTGGTTTAGGCTGGTCTTATCTCCTACCAGTAGTTTGTTTGTAGAGTTTCAGTTCCGTATGAGAGGCTCAATGTTTTAATTTTTTTATACAGAGCAAATTTATTTGCGAATAACAAGGCCTTAAATATCATTGGTATCGTTGATTTATGGACCATTTCCATGTCGTGGGTATATGGGCCCACTTGAGCTTTTCCGTAACGTGGTTTTCTGACAAAGCTCGGTGGGGTTCCCAGATACCCAACGAATGGAAATGGTCCATAATCACGATAACCCAATTTTGATTTATTTAAGGACCTGTATTCACCATATATTGACTTACTTACCGAGTATCGATGTTTAATGAACCACTTTGTTTTAAATTTCGCCATAGGTTGAGAAGAACTGGCCGGCTAACTTCATGATATCGCTGCCATAACTTTAAATTGCATGTTCTATGACTTTGAATTGAGCCCTATTTTACTATTAATAATCACTCAATAAAGAAAACAGTGTGTGTAATATATATATAATATATATTATATATATATATGTGTGTCAGTCGTTTCTCTAAAACTTACTGTCATGGAGAATACATACCACTAACTACCTTATCAGTATCATTTTATCAAGAAGGACCTGTAAGAATACCACCAGTATGATAATTTTAATTATTACAATGTTGATATGTTATTAAGAGATATGTCAAAACAATACAATATGTAAAAAGTATAATAAATCTTTGATATTATTCTTCTTCCTTCCTTCATTTCAATTTTCATCATGTTTGATTTGAAAATTAGATCCTAGCCTTATGATTCCTTGAATTCACACCCTCCACTTTATAATTCTTCCTACTTTTTCTTCTTATATATTTTGTGTAGCATGTCCTTTTTCTTCTGTTCTTTCTCCTTGAAAAAAAAATCGAAATGTCCATTATTTAGATGCCGATTGAAGACAACTCATTAGAAATTGATTCGGTGCGATAAGCAACACCAGCGAATCAGTATTTAAATTTTAGCAATTTCATCATGGTCGATTTTGACGGTCTCATTTTTTAACCAGAATGTTTTGCAAGACGTGATAACGCGTTCGTAACAATTAGAGAAACACGAGTATTAAATTGTAGAGGTTTGGGGTGGCCAGCTGAGTTACTAAGCTGTTGGTTTGAACAACATCATCTACGCCAAATTACTAGCTGTGTGCCCAAAGCAGCTGGTATTTATGGAATCAGTAATACTCAATTCATGCATTGGGTTATTCCATTCCCTGAGTCCCGATTGGTTTCTGTTGGTGTTCTATGATTTGCTTGATAAATGGTCTGCATTCGTAGTAGGCTAGCAACCAAGATCCGTATTTGAGTTACGGCTTCCTTAGTGCCTTTGTCTTACCAATTCGACGGTAATTGTGATTCCTTCTACAAATATTGATATTTATTCTACATTGAATATATAGATTCTACATATTTATTACAGAATCAGCTAGTTGCTTTTTATACAATTGTTTGATTTTTCACATTACTATTGCATCACTGTCTGTGCACATTACACAAAAGATAGAAAATTTTCCAAAACCAATCCATTTTTCATATTATATTAATCTGATCAAATATATATATATATATATATATATATATATATATAGTATAATGCAGTCGTTTTGTGCTTTCTTTTCTCTCTTTTTTTTTAATTGCTAGCGTTTGACTCAAAAATAAATATCGAATGGATCAATGAATTATTTATTTGCCTGCTCGCTGCAAAGCTTGGGGAAAGTGAATAAGAGAGGAAACGCATATCGATCTGAACAGTGCCTGTGCCTGCACGTAGGAATTGAATGCAGCGAGTGCACATAGAGATTGATAGACAGACAGTGACGGGACTTTCCAAGTGAATCAGTCCAATTTATCGATTTTCTCTTTCTTTGCATTAGGCTTCATTTTTTTTTTTTTTTTTATTTTTTTTATTTTTATATGTGCGTTGCTGTTGCTTCACGTCTTGCACTTGTGATTTCCCCACCCGCGAGGCTTCTCTATCTAGGGTTTGCTGCGTAAAAAAAAATAATTGATAATGAAAAGCAGTGGTTAGAATTAGATAGCCTGTCTCTTTAACAAAAAAATGCCCATCAACATCTCGCAAACAAACTGCCGTTTAGTTTTTCTTTATTTCTTTAGCTTTTTTCTTTTTTTTTTTTTTTCTTTTTTTTTTTTTTTACTCAATTTTTTAAAACTCGATTTTCACTGGGATTTGAAATTTCTGACTGCACTTTTTTGCTCGTTTGTTTGTCTTTGCTTTGCTTTGTTTTTTGTTTTGATTGTTTTTTTTGGTTTATGTTCCTTTTTTCTTGTTTTTGCTTTTTGATCTTTTTGTTCGTTTTGTGTTTTTAAATTTCCATTGTTTTCACACTTACTTATTACTTTTAAAAAAATTAGTTTAAAATAGTCTGCTTTCTCATTTGTATGTAAAGTCGAATAACCAACAATTTATATAAAGTTAAGATTCTTTTTTACGGCATATCAAACCTGTCCGGGTCATCTAATACCAACTTTAGTCCTTTTTTTTTTTTTAACTCAATTTTCATTGGGAATTTGTTTGAAATTTTTTTACTGTATATTTTGGCTGTTAGGTTGTTTTCTTTCCTACTATTTTTCATTTTTTGATTTTTTATTTGCTTTATTTTGCTTTGTTTTGTTTGTTTATATTTCTTTTTTTTGTGTTCTTTTTTTAATTCCTCTATTTTTCACAATTACTAATTACTTTAAAAAAATAAGTTTAAAATAGTTTGCTTTCTCCTTGTGTGTAAAGTCAGATAACCAGCAATTTATTTATTAGGTTAAAATTGGATCTTGTTTTTGTTTAGGCATATCACAACCTTTCCAGCCATTTAATTCCAAATCTAGTCATTTTGATACCAGGCTGCTTAAATGTCACCCATCTTAGTATTGAACAAGCTCAAAAGTTGGACGTGAAATCTAGTACAATATCCAAATAATTTATTACAATCACAACATTATTCGTTCTAAGACAAGAGTTTATCAACCATTGCCTAACGGTTATCGTCGTATGAATTCAGTTACCCGTGTTGAAAATTCTGGACGAGTCTGTTTGCGTTGCACTTCCGGTTTTAATGTTTTTGGGAAAGCCAACAGATGTATCTGTTCTTTCCCGCCGCTACGGATAGAGAATAGGTTTATTCGTCTTTAGCTGAATTCAAACTCATCCCTACCCCAGGAATGACCTTGTGTCACACACTATTCATAAAGGGAGGTTTTGGTGTAAATAAATATTAACCATTGCACAGCGTATTTAATATGAATTAGGTCGATAAAAATTTTCCAGTTACCATAACGTAAATAACAACATGAAAAACATTATTCTTTAAGTTTATTATTTATCTTGGTATTTTTTTATTTTTTTTTTAGTATTAATTAATTTGGGAAAACAAAAGTGGCTCGGTTACGGGTGTTAAAAGCTGTATTTATTCATTCATTGTAGTGTACAATACATTTAATTGTGAAATTCTTACCATACGCAGAGAAATACAAAAATTCGGTTTCACAAAATATACATTACAAATAAATGAATGACATTCCTTGCATTCTTAACAGACGCGTTTGCTTGTTGAAAAGTGCGTGTCTGCTTGCTTTGTAAACAAGTGGTAAGATTTTTCATGGGACACTATATGATAAATGAATATTATATATATATTATATATATATATATATATTTTTATATATATATATATATATATATATAATCAGATTAAAAATAGCACAGCTTGGATCTGTGTAGGTGAAGTAGGGAGCGGGTGGTAGGTGTTGATGCTCCACCTGAGATGCAATACAATCTCCCTGGTATAGCGATGGTGAAATTATATATATATATAATATATATTATATATTATCATATAATCAAGTTAACTCGGCGGAGTGGCCTATTGCGGATATCAACTGGACACCAAGAGTCCGTCCCCTTTTCCACTTAGCTATACCAGGGAGATTGTATTTGCATCTCAGGTGGAGCATCACACTACCACCCGCTCCCTACTTCACTACACAGATCCAAGCTGTGCTATTTTAATCTGATATATATATATATATATTATATATATATATTATATATACTAGCAAATATATGCACCCTCCGGTTTTTTTTAGTTTTTAGTTTTAATGTTAAATAAAATTATCGTATCAAATTAGAAAGTCTAATAAGAAGGCAGATAAAAGATTTGAAACAGAGTGGGGGTATAATAGAAAAAATAGAATGAAAAACTACTCTTCCATCTCTCCCGTCTTTCATTGCTTGAATTTTACTTATTTAACTATTTAGTTAAATTAGGAAATAAAGAATAAAATGACAGTTAATTTTTCTTGTTAATGGATTTCATTTAAGATTCTTTGGAGAGATTTTTGCTTATATTCATTAAAATAAAACCAAACAGTTAGAAATCGATAATACTAAGCACATATTAATAAAAATAAACATTTTTTAAAATCAATATGCAAATAGCCTTCCCATTCACACTGCAAACCGCTATTTTTGTATATATAAATACAATTGCATTATCCGTATGTAGATATGGGCAACACTAATAAAAAAGTTTGAAGCAATTTTATTAATAATTAATTGAGGTTTAATAAAAATATAAAATAAAATCTTGGAGAATGTTGTTGTAAATAACTATTGTTAATTGTGACTCGATTAGTAATATAGTTTCGGTTAAGACAGAAAAAAAACACCAATCTCCCATTTATTAATAAGATTATATATATATATATGAGTAGAACACCTATGTACTGCCAAGCCTGGTAGACCACTTTGGCTGATGGTTCACTGTATAGGCTTAAGCAAGGCTCATCGATTTAACGTAGATGAGCTCTGTGTGATCTTGACATATATACCTAAGTGTGTATTTATCATTTTAAATCACAATTCTTTGCTTGTAGGTGCTGATGGTCGAGAGTTTAATAAATTTACTGTTGAAACATCAGTTGTTCGATCCCGACTGGCGTTAGTTTTAAGTCACGCCACTCAGAGACGTGATACGTTTGAAACATTGATGTCTGTGGATGGCTAATATATATGTGTGTGTGTGTGTGTGTTGTTGTTTAAAAAAACAATCATTTATAAATTTTCATTTAATCGAATAATCCTTTGTGTCTTTAAATGTGTCATATATAATGTAAATTTCCCCCGAGGCACGGCAGAAACTTACACACACACGTTATTATATTATATATAATATATATATATATATATATATATAATATATATATATATTATATAACTCCAGTTATGACATATTGGACTTAACCTTGGTAATTTAAACCATGCTAGAGAAGGAAAATTCTTCAACTGAATCCAGTTGAGAGAGAGGTTTTGGCTCCGATCGGCTATTTCTTTCAAAGCACAGAATATGAGTAGATCACCATACTAAGTTGCAGGGCCAGAAAGTGATGTGTATATATGTGTGTGTTATTATTATATATATATATATAATATATATACACACAACACACACACACACACACACACCAGTTCTAAACCCTCCACGCGAGCCAGGATGCCAAACCAGGTCAATTTCTTAAGCGAAGTTTAACATGGTTAGAATAAGTTTTCCTTCTCTAGACTGGTTATGCATATAACGAGTTCCACTGAGTTTTTTGTGCGATGTCTGTGTATATGTTATCGCGTGGTTTAAAAGCAACGCGTCATTACGTGCATTCAGTTGATCACATGATTAAGCAATGTTGCTTACGTGAATCCCATAGTTTTAGTGGATACAAGAGACATATCTATTAATCACGTCACACCTAAACCTCCTTTGTCAAGATACGTTTCTCAGTATATTGCACTCCTCATTTCTACGTCCAGATTAGGGATGTGTGGGGAAAACTATATCTAAGGGCAACCATGTTTCTCTCTCTCTCTCTCTCCTCTCTCTCTCTCTCTCTCTCTCTCTCTCTCTCTCTCTCTCTCTCTCTCTCTCTCTCTCTCTTCTCACACACACTCACCAAAATATCCCCCTTTCTCTCCCTTCCTCGAAGCTAATTAGATAAGGATGCGTATGAAAGTATTATCTAAGATATACCAAGTTCTAACTACCCCCCCTTCTCTCTCTCTCTATCTATAAAGGCATAATAGGCCGAAATGTACATACAGAGATTGACTTTTTCTCGATTTGTTTAGCCTTACGTTTGAACAGATATGCCCGCCTAATTCCTTAATTATTAACTTAATAATTTCAAAATTAAGTATGACTTCAATTAAGCACATATTCTCCCAAACATTGTCGGCTAAGGCCATATCAAACATATTGTTTGTTTGTTTACTATCATATAATATATATATTATATATATATACTCTCTATCTCTCACACACACTCTCTCCCTCTACCCCCCCTCTCTCTCTCTCTCTCTCTCTCTCTCTCTCTCCTCTCTCTCTCTCTCTCTCTCTCTCTCTCTCTCTCTCTCTTACGGTCAAATCACGCTGAAAGCACCGTTTCCCACAAATCCCGAAGTTAAGCAGCGATGAGCCTGTTCAATATTTAATGGGTGACCATTTAAGCAACGTTGTTTATCAAAACTGACTTGATTAAACCTAAAATAACTTGAAAAATGTTGATTATACCATAAAAAACAAAACAAAAATCTCTCTCGTTTTCTTTCTCCTTTTCTCATCCCGATTTAATTAAATAAGAATGCGTTATGAAAGTACTATATAAGGTTATACAAGTTCACCCCCCTCTCTCTCTCTCTCCTCTCTCTCTCTCTCTATCTATTATTAATGTGTATGCTTGAAAAAAAAAATGGAAGTGACCCTGATGAAGGTTTATCTAAACATACCGAAACACTGCAGCGTATGCGTAATAAACATTATTCGTTTATGAAACTTGTCTTTTTTTCAATTTTTGACAATACGATATATATATATAATATATATATATATATATATATATATATATATATATATATATATATATATGGGTTTGGAGGTTGATTTTGAAGGCTATCACAATGCGGGTGTAAATTAAAAAATAAGTAACAATGGTGTGCTTGTTTAACCTGTGATTTATTCTTGATATTTCGAGATTTAAATCTCTTTTTCAGAAGAACACTGGAACTGAAGTAGTTGTTCGTCTTGTTATGACATTTTTAATTAAATGAATTTTTTTAAAATGTTACAGATGGTATTTTTTTTATAACTGTATTCTCGTGTTGCATGTTTACGTAAATGCGCTTTTTTCTTTTGTACGTTTGCGTACAGGTTAACAAAACAACACCATTGTTACCTTATTTTTTTCTTCACATCTGCATTTGTGATAGCCTTCAAAACCAACTCCAAAACCAATATATACACAATGCTTCAAGCAAATTTATAAAAACTCTCATTATATATATATATATATATATATATATATAATATATATATCACCCACTCTCTATCTATCTATATTCGTTTTCGCTTTCTTTCTCGTTTCCCTCCCTTCACGTATGGACACTATTATCTAAGGCATTCTTCTCTCTCTTCTCTCTCTCTCTCTGTTCCCTCCTCTCTTACACGTAGGATACTATTATCTAAGGTATTTTACCCCCCATCTCTCTCTCTCCTGTTTCCCCCCTCCCAGCTAATTTACACCTGACAAGGAAAATGAATAGAAAGTAACAAATCAAAAGACTAAACCCTGCGCGCGCAGACAAGATGAACCGTTTTTTTTTTTTGGGTTTTGCGCGGGAGTGTTCAACCTCAATTCTGTCAACACGTTTATCTGTTGTTGAGTTGAAACTGATTCTCCTGTAAATGTGATGTGTTTTATTTCATTCTGGTTTTTTGCGAATTCATTAAATGCACACAAAAATAAAGAAAAAAAAATGTTATGTAATGGCTCCTACGACAAACCATCGGCAACACATACAAGTGTAGAACTGGTAATGGGAAAGATGAAAGGTTTAAAGTCACCTCTATATAAAAACAATCAAAAATGTTTCAGTTATTATTTGGTTGGTTGGAATGTACGGTACGTCAATCCCTGTTGGGTTATTTTATGCCGAATACTTTTTAGGGCCGGTTTAGCCCAGTCGGTAGAGTGTTCGGCTAGAAACCTCAGGGTTCCTAGTTCGATGCCGGCCCTTGCCAACTCAGGATATGAGTAGCACGGTGATCTGTGCGGTAAAGTAAGGAGCTGATTGTAGGTGTGGCGCGCCACCTTAGACACAAAAACAATATCCTTGGACTAGCGCTAGTGAAAAGGGGATAGACTCCCTCACTGATTGGTTGATGCTCACTTTAGGCTACCCTGACGACTTTTTGTTTTATTCATTCTTAATGGGTACACAAGTTTTTAAAACTCAATTCTTTTGTAAACACATTTTTAAACTCATTTTTTCTATTTAATCTATAGATGGGACCCTAACAGATACTACCATTACGGGCTAGAGCAGACCTGAAAATAATGATGGTGAAGGGGAATTCCACATTTCCCAGAGCTCCAGAATTGGAATTTCACTATCAGATAGTTTAGTCATATCAAAGACACTAAGACATCTAGCGACTGCCTTCTAGCTGAAATATGATAGAAAAAAGGATTGGGGATTGCTATAAGGACAATGGGATTTGGGTAAGAGACACCAGGATTCTATCCTTAAGCATCACGGTCACCACCCAAAGATAACGGGTGGCTCCATTAGTGTGATCATATTACCTTAAGGCTCCCCTTTTTGATCTCTTTTAAGAAAGGACATGTTTTTCATTTACACCATCAATATCCGATTGTTTGTTAGGGGTTAGTTTTATAATTTTTAAAATCTAAAAATCGTCTGTTAAAACCACCGGACACTGACGTTATAAATTAAAAAAACATGTCCTTTCTTAATCGAGATCAAAAAGGGGTGCCTAAATGTCATATGGTCCCCATTAGTGTGGTCATACTACTTCTGCAGAGGTGAAGTCGTGTATTCTAAATCCACATCCGACAGGGCTCCGTTGGAAGTGTAGAGTTTTAATGGAAAGATGTGAGGTTAAAGATCACCTCTTATTAAAACAATCCAGAGAATGTTTCAGTTTTTATTTTGGTGAGTCGTATTTCTTGATTAGCTACACGGCAGTTATGTTTGGGGCTTCGATAGAAACTTTAGAATATGTAAGGAGATACGTTTTCCATTTGAAATATGGTTTGGAAAGCTGCTTAAAATAACCGGACTGATTTATTAAGATATTAATGTTGTTTTTTTTGTTGTTTGTTTTTTGCCCACTTCTTTTGTCGCTTCAGATCAAGTAAACCATTTCGAGTCTATCTGTGGACGTAACATTATTTCACTGTTTTTCAACAGAAAGGAATTGTTTTACAGTTTTTAATAAAACAAAGATAAAAGCCATAGCAGTAAGAAATGTTATTCGTTTTAGCTCGCTGTGAACTGCTGAAATAAAAAAAAGGAGGAAACATAAAGTGAATTAAATAAGATAAAAAATAAAATACCAAATTACCTTGAAGGAGAGCCACACAAAAATATGTTTAACACCTACCACAACTCACTAAAAAAACACAAAAAAACAACACCAATTAAATATCCCTTATATAACAAGAGTCAATTTATCTTGTTTTTCTACCTCCAGTGAAATGATGTAGAACCTTTTGTAATAAATCATTTGCCTAAAAATTTCCCCAATGCAGCTCCTTGTTAAACCTTCACAGCAAAATAATAAAAGTTCTTTTCTCCATCATTTTATGAGTTTCGTGTGTTGTAGAAAAAAACATAATAACTATCTACAGGGTGAATGTAAAGTAACTCCGATTCCCATTCTAAAAATCTTATTTATTTCTGAATCATTATGCTTAGAAAAAAATGAGTACGAGAAGAACTCGCATAACACTGAGTTTTATTTAAAATTCTATATGGGTACCAGCATCCGTCTCCATCCTCTCAAGCCGATCGGGTGTTGTAGCGGCTTATCTTCCCAGGAAATCTTGTGGAATGGCGGAAATATCTTTTCGTATTCGCCATACAAAAAATGAGTGAGAAAAACTCAAATAACACGGTGTTTTATTTAAAATTCTGTATGGGCACCAGCATTCGTCTTCAGCCCCTCAATACGCTCGGTATTTACATTAACCGATCTTCCCCGGGATTCTTGTGAAATTTTCGTATTCGTCCTTCAAGTTCCTCTAAAGTCGTTGGTTTTGAAGAGTAAACTTGCTCCGTCAACCAACCGCAAAGAAAAGGTCGCAGGGTGTTAAATGAAGGTTTCTGGCCAGACAATCATTAGAACCACATATATCCACCCATCTCACAAAAAAATGAGGAGGAGCATCATCTTGCACAGCACAGATTTAATTGCCATTTGTTAAGGAACGCGCATAAAAGAATTGAACAAAATTAACTGCAGATGTAAAATTAGAAATAGTTTAAAATAGGAGTTACTTTTTAATCTCTGTATATAAAATGATTCATAGGATTGATTTTAATACGTTGGAGAATAAAACAGTTACAGGGTGTAAATCAAGGGCTTCTGACCGGCCATTCAAGTGGACCACGTCATCCCATTCATCTACCAGGAAAATGAGGATTCCGACATTCACGAACAACAATAGTAAAATGTGGTGGAACACTATTAACAAACACAGATTCAATTGCCATGAATTAAGGAACATACATTAAAGTATTGAGAAAAATTAAACTACATTTAAATAAAACTATAAATAGTTCAGAATAGGAAGTTACTTGTCGACCCCCCCACCCTGTATATACAGGGTACAGAATAAATTCTACAATATTTCTCTGAATGTTTGAGATGAGGCTTGCAGATTAGTATCATCAGCGTTATTCGGACAATTGTCCTCATCTTCATTGTTATCTGTACAACGTTTCGGTCGATTTGTCCTCCTGCCTTCTTCAGGTATTTCTTTTCGGACTCTGGAATCTTCTTGTCGTAATTGAGAACCGTCTTGTCATAATTGGGAGCTCTCATGAAACTTTGAACCTAACCCTAACTCGCTAACATTGAATTTTTAACTCCCACCCCTCGGGCAATATGTTTATAAAATCTATTTTCACATCGCCCGGAGGTCGTTTTTTATTTTGCTAGTATAAATAATGCATATAATGTATATAAATATGTGTGTACGTATATAATAATAAATAAATATTTACAAATATAGATTATCTTTATTCTTATTACTCTCACAGATGTGGAGTACTCTCCTAATAATGATGTATGTTGTCTTACTACTGGCTCTTAAAGTGTTAATGATATATATATATATAAGATAATCTAATGAGTCGGACGAACCTACTATTAGTTTCGCATAAAGCTCTTCAGGGCTAAAATCTGACTCTTTATTATTGGCTCTACTTAGGTATCGAGCACTTTTTACTTATTAGCTTTCTCCTAGCGGTTATATGAATATATATATATATATATATCTTATATACATATATATATATACATATAAATTGTTTTTTTTGTTTGTTTGTTTTTTTGGCCAAATACTGTACCAATAGATTATTTTTTGTTGGTACGAATATCTGGGTCCTTTCTTTTTTTTTCAAATTTTTTTTTCTCCCTGGTTGATGTTTGGTAGTATATTTTTACAATCAAACTATTCGCTGGGTATATTATATATATAGTGCGTGTCCGTCCGCGTGTCTGTATTTTCGTGGATTACACACCTCTTTACGGGAAACAGATGGATTATTGAACCAACTGGTTAATTATATAATAATAACCATAATTTATTGGAAACAAAAATATTCATAATGAACATTTTCACTCTACCCAGCTGGAGACGATAAAATAAAAACATTTGATGAATAAACAATCGCAATTAAAATGATTAGATCCGACGAAATCAATAGTTTATTAATCATCTTCTCTCGTAGAAATAATAAATTCAATGCAAATAATTAAACATCACTTATAATATAATCGAGAAAACAATAAATTGAATTAAATAATTCTTCGTTTACTTACTTTATGATTTTCAATTATACAAAATAATCATAAAACTAACTGAATTAATATTTGTCTGTATTTTAGATGACTCTTAATGTGAATAATTTTGATGTTTCGGACTGTTGTCCTTATCTTTTATTGTGTTATATAAAAAAACAAATTTCGGGCCCCTGTCTTATCGAGCCTTCTGTTGTTCCTTATTTGCCTTAGACTAAACAAATCATTGGGCGATAACCTTGAGTTCAAGCGTAGTTCCGGAGCTTTATTATCTGTCATTTCTTGCACTTGCAAACACCTTCAACTAGTTATTAGGATATTAAAGCTCCGAAACCACGCTTGCAATACATTAACTTTGTGTGCGTGTAGAAATGTAGAAAAACACGATGTTTCAAAGGACGAATGTTTAATCTTGGTAGTAATATCGACCCTATAATGTTTCGGTCTTTATAACCTTCTTCAGGACGCGAGAAGAAGTCTTCTGTCGGAGACTTCGAGTTCTCTTTTTGCCTGTGATGGGTACATATAGTCGCGTATAGGTGGAGGGTAGTAGTCCTGGAATTCCCACGTAACTGCTGTTAATTTAGGGTGGATCTGTAAGAGAAGGGAGGAGTTGATTAGGAGGGGCAGTTTGAGTTAGGACAGTAGGAATTGGGCTGCATGGTAATAGTGAGAGGGGATTTGGGTCCTGTTTTATACTGTGTTGTGTAAGGAATTATCGTCTTCGTTTTCTTACACATCGAAACCAAATTACCAGCAGCCACACTGGACCACGATGACTACTACCTTCCAACTATACGCAACCAAGTATATTCATCACAGACAAAAAAGAACTCGAAGTCTCCGAAATATGACATCTCACGTCCTGAAAAAGGTCAAAAAGACCGAAACGTTATAGCGTCGACATTATTTGCAAGAATGGATATCTATTCATTTAAATATTCCCGTATTTGTTTATATTTTTCACAATTCTCGCACTAATTTTCTTATTTTACCCCCATATATATATATTATATATATATATTATATTATATTATGTGTGTGTGTGTCATCCACAGATACGTGTTTCGACTTATTAAGTCTCTTCAGTGTGGCTAGACATTTGTAAGTTACCTACAGCCGGAACTGAAATCCGATCGGTTCAGTATCAGTCCATCACCTTAACCATCAGGCTGTCATCACCTACAGAATGCGAAGGGGATTTTAACTGTTTTAATACACACATCGCCTTGTATGTAAAGACCATCATAGAGTGCTCCATCCATTATTATAGGAGAGTATTGCGTTTACGCTTTAGTTGGCGGTCATCAGCTACCCCCCCCCCCCCCAGAGTACTCAACCCCCAGGGGGAGCATATATAGTCATCCACAAATCCGTGTTCAAATTATCACGTAAAATGGCAAAATGCTACTGGCTCCTAACTATAGAAAAAACGACAAAAATACAGGAAATGGTCTTACTCGAACACTAGTTGATAGTCATTTTATTCATTTTATATATATATAATATATATAATATATATATATATATATATATATATATATAAGTGTGTGTAATGGTTATTCAATAACTACAGTGATTTTTTTTCTTAAAGTGTTGACAATAGAAGAAACGTTCACTGTTCCACCTTTTGCAAGGAAATATATATCCTTTCATATCCCAAAAATTGGCGGCTGCACCTAGAACTTTTTCTTTACCGAAGAGTCAGTGAATTTTCACTCCATAGTCTTTTTTTTTTCTTTCTTTTTTTTTCAACCCAATTTTAGCCAATTCTTATTTCTTTCTTTTTTAAGCATGATTTTCACTTTTCAGCCAAAAATAATTTTACGACAAATATCAGTTTAAGGCCGGAGGACTTTGATTGGATATAGCCTAAAAACAAATACTTTTTTGCAAAGTTTAAATATAGTTGCAATAAACAATTCTAAAAATATATTTCTAAAAAATATCTATTTTGATTTAAAAGAAAAGAAAAAAACAAAACTATTCATTGAATGACCTATATGCCTCACACCTTCCGGGCGCATCCTCCTTTTTGTCTTCCATTTCCTCTACCCTTCTCTAAAATTTGTCACTATATATATATACAACAAGTCCTATGTCAAAATAAAAAATCTGATCCGTATATTCACTAGGCGAAATATGAATAGATTGAAATTGTTTGTTATATTGTGTGTATTGTGTGGTGTGTGTATATATATATATTGTGTGTGTGTGTGTGTAAAGATGATCCAAATGACTGGTACGTAAGGGATGATTCTATTTGGATCATCGAAATCCTATTGTACATCCATACAGTATGCTCATGTAGGTGCAAACTTTAGATTCGTATAAGGATTTTATAAATCCTTTTGTGAGCTCAATGTATAATAATTAATGCATTAATTATATACAGAACAATATATAACTTTCGAAGAAGAAAAACTTAACAAACCGTAATTTAACTATAATACATTTATTTCGGCCAGACTCAAAATGAGTTTAGTCTCATCAGTTGAGTCTGGTCGAAATAAATTTATTATAGTTAAATAACGATTTGTTATCTGCGTTATTCGGACTATTGTCCTCATCTTCATTGTTATCTGTACAACGTTTCGGTCGACGTGCCCTCCGGTTTTCTTCAGGTATTTCCTGTCGGGCTCGAACACATCAGCCGAAACGTTGTACAGATAACAGTGAAGATTAGAACAATAGTCCGAATAACGCAGATAATACTAATAATCAAGACTCATCTCAAACATTCAGAGAAATAAATGACGGTTGGTTAAGTTTTTCTTTCTTTGAAAATTATATATATTAAGAAATTTGAAAAACGAAGTGTTCCGTAAATAAGATGAATTTATTTATTTATATATATATATATATATATATATATATATATATATATATATGGTAGAATATGTGCTTAATTGAAGTCATACCTAATTGAAAATTAATTAGTTGATAATTAATGAATTAGGCGAATATATCTGTTCAAATGTAAGGCGTAATTAATTAATTATCAACTAATTAATTTTCAAATTAAGTATGACTTCAATTAAGCACATATTCTCCCAAAAATTGTCAGCTATCACCATCTCAAACAAATTGTTTGTTACTTTCATAATATATATATATATATTATATATATATATATATATATATATATATAACCATAAAAATGACTTGTATTTGCCCCAGTTATCAAGTGCATCTTATGTTATTTTTTGAGAAGCAGCAAAAAGACTAGATAATCTGTATATATATATATTTTTTTTCAATTCAAAATGAGTAAACACCATTTTGTCTCGATATTGATTACCGTCTCATCTATCGGTCAAATAGACCCGCTTTAAAATATTTCTACTAAAAGAGAACACTTGATACCATATAATTGTATGCAAATCATTTGTATAAAGAATTTATACTAGAATTATTAGGATGATGAGATAGGAAATCATATAGAAATTGCAAATTGTTTCTATTAAGAATAGTTTATTTGTTTTCTCAGTATTTCTGAGATAAGGCTTGAAAAATTAGTATTATTTGGATTATTCGGACCATTGTCCTCATCTTTACTGTTATCAAGTTCGAAAAACGTTTCCGAGTTCGAGAAAGCTCCCGAGTCTGACAAGAAATACCTGAAGAAGCCAGAGAGCGCACATTGGCCGAGACGTTGTACAATAACAATAAAGATGAGAATAGTCCGAATTATACTAATAGTTTGTTTGTTTTTTTTTTTGTTTTGTTTGTTTTTTTTATGGCATATCAACTACGGTAGGTCATTTAATACTGGCAAAGTTTTGACCGATTCGTAGCGATAGTTTGTAGAAATAATTTAAACACAATTTTTTTATCAAGAAAAATTCTGTTAACCTAATGCTAACGGTACTACCATTCCGAATCAGAATTGACCTGAGAGCAATGGGATGAAGGGGTGTTCCATATTCCTCAGACCCCCAGAACTGGAACCTCATGATCAGATAGTTTAACGTTATTCACAGGACACGAAAACCCTCAGCCAACTCTTTCTAGCACCTATATGATAAGAAGCGTTGGGGCTTGCCGTAAGGACAATCATATAGGTGCTAGGGCTTGACGTGACCAGCCAAGTGATGAAACTGGCTCTCAAACCACTCGTCTAGCCAAAGTGAGGGCCAAAGAGATTAAGAATAGTTACTAGTAAAGATAATTCTTAATAAATATTAGTATTAGTTACTTGAAACCATATAATTAATTGCATATTACTGTTACATAGGAATATTTAAAACCGGACAACTATAGGCAAGTAAAGTATTGAGTTGGATTAGTTACTGAAAACCATATAATTCTGTATACAGCATTGAGTAGGAATATTTCAAACTATAAAACTGTGCAAATTATCTGTGTTAGAAAGAAGACGTATAAATAGTTATGACTGTAATAAAAAAATTACAAATGAATTAAATGTTGGCTTTAAATAATCGGAAAGGAGTTGATATGACGTTAAATTAATAAACAAAAGCATATTGCTTCGATAGTCAGTTCTTCCGAATCCATTTTATATCTATATATTAATACTCTTGTTCCTTAATCTTCCGACCGTTATCATCTTGCAACAGTCTCTAGTTAAAAATGAGATTCCGAGATAAAATGCAAAAATTTAAAACCGGATTAACTAGTGTTGCTATCCGTCGAATTCTTATTTCTTAAGAGTGTCGTCACCTTAGCTAAATAATGTATCAATCCGGTTTTATGATAAAGAAAAGGGAAGAAAAAGCACATGCTACACAGAGAAATTAATAAGAAAGAAAGAGTGGTGCGAAGATAGAGAGAGGATGAGTGCACGGAAGCGATAACTCTCATCTGTTTCAATCGAACATAATGAAAAGATTAAAAGGAAAAAAAACAGAGAGAGAGAGTGTAAGAGAGAGAGAGTGAGAGAGTTTAATGAAGATTATTTCACCTTTTCCATATTGAAGTATTTGCATTAGCTATTATGTAAACCTATCAAACGTTGGAATGATTAAATTATCATACTGATGTATATCTACAGATCCTTTTAGTATTATATATCGATTTAAGAAATTTGGGGAAATATAAAGAGGGGTGAGCGTTCGGAAGCAATCACACTCAATCGAACATAAGGAAAAGATTGGGCCCATCAGCGGAAGTTGGAAAAATATGAAGACCTACGTGAACAATGCGTCAGAAACGGATGGATCACAGATGTATTTCCCATTGAGGTCGGATGTCGGGGGTTTATTGCCAACTCAACCTCGGCATTTTTGTCTAAACTTGGACTTTCTCTACCAGAACAAGAGGAAATACCTAAATAAGATCCAGGAGAAAGCTCTAACCGCATCAGCGTGGATATGGTAGTCCTATTTTGTGACATCAAACCGACAAAGTCTGGTGGTATCGTGAGATACTGCTGGGGCGCTCTGGGTTAGTGGTAATGATGCTTCGGCCCCGAAACCATGCCTGAACCCAGAGTCATCATCTGATGAAGGCTTTGTTGGTTGCAATGCTACTGTGTAAATAGCAGTCATTGTATGAAGATTATTAGAAGGAAAGAGTTAAATCAAGAGTATCATACTTTTTACATACTGAAATATATAGCAATGGCTCTTAAGTAAACATATCAAAGGTTGTAATACGTAAATTATCATAATGTAGAATATGCACAGGTCCTGCTAGTCGTTTTTAACATTACATTCTAAAAAATAAAACAAAAATATAAACCAAACTTGTGGAATATATTTATAAAAAGTAAAAAAAGTCGTCGGGGCGGCCTAAAGTCGGTATCAGCCAATAAGCGAGGGAGTCTATCCCCTTTTCAATAGCGCTAGACCAAGGAGATTGTTTTGGCATCTGGGGTGGAGCGCCAGACCTACCATCAGCTCCTTACTTTACCGCACAGATCCCTGTGCTACTCATACGCTGAGTTAGCGAAGACCGGTATCGAAGTAGGAACCTTGTGGTTTCTAGCCGAACGCTCTACCGACTGAGCTAACCCGGCCCATAAATATATATAGTAATATATCTATAAAATGAGGCTAATACAGACAATGTAGGGTTAATTTCATTAGGTGTCCGTTGCCTGCGTTAAAAAAAACAAAAAAACGGAAGAGGTAAAAAGAAGAAAAAAAAAAAAAGGTCAGGTCGAATCTGTCTGAGATGTGCTCACTGAAGCGAAGTAAGCTGAAATAAACGAATAAATATGATATTCACCGATGCGACCCGAGTGAACCCCGGAAATTCTCCACAACTCGCATATCTCTTATAGCAATTTAGTGAACGACACTACTTTCCCATCTACACAAGAAGCCAAAACATACGGGGAAAATAATCTCGCTTGACCTGCTAATATTCAAAGCGAGGCTAAGATTTAAAGCGAGGCTAATGTTTCATTTAATTCAGATTGGGTTCACAGAATTATTTCTCATCAGTTGATTGATTCTAAGGAACTTTAATTCTATTTTTTTTCTTTTTTTTCTTTTTTTAAATCTTTTTTTTAATTATGTTGATTTACTAACAATTTCCTTAAATAAATTATTAGGTCAACCCAAATTGATAAAAAAAAAAGAAAAAAAAGATGTTTGTTTTTTATCTCTATTCTTTGACTGAAATTTGTTTTAACCCAATTATTATCATATCGATTTTTTTGGAAACAATTTCCACGTGTTCTTTTGTTTGGTGTTGTTTTTCATGACACATTTTTATTTGATGTACTTTGCGACCTTTCTTTGTAGTCTATTTCATTTCGTAATCTCCCGTGAATATTGACGAAAGTATTTTGCGTACATTTATCAATAAACCTGCAACCTGATATTTAAAACAAAATTTCTTTTTACACAGCAGCCATTTATTTATTAGTAATTATATACCAGTCTCTCCGCACGTGTATGTAATACCCCAACTCCCTCGACATGCAACACAAGGACGGTCTTTAAGCCGAATACAGCAAGATTTGAATATACAGCTGTCCTTCTTGTAGACTGGTTCTTTAACCAAAGCCAAAGAAATCGGTGTTGATTTTCAAGTTGAAATTATTTACACAATACCTCCCCTAATGGCAGGATGCAACATGATTTTTAAGAGTTCCATCAGATTTTTCGGACCATATGACCTTTAGGCACCCCTTTTGCGATCTCGTTTCATAAGGACATTTTTTTTTCATTTACACCATCAACATCCGGTTGTTTGTTCACAGATGATTTTTTTTTTATAATTATAAAACTAACCCTTAACAAACAACCAGATGTAAATGAAAAAATGTACTTATGAAACAAGATCGCAAAAGGGGTGCCTAAAGGTCATATGGTCCGATTTTTCCCTCTCCTAAATTGGTTGTCTTATCAAAGCAAAATAACCTAGTCTCTGACTTGATTCCTTTTGTGTTTCACAGAAAATGAATTATCATCTCGAGTACCAGTAATAATTTTTAAGTTGACAGTGGCCTAGTGTCGGTATTAGCCTGGCAGTGAGGGAGTCAATTTCCTTTACGTTACCGATAGACCAGGGGGATTGTTCTTTTTGAGTTGGGGCGCCACAAATACTATAAGCTTTCCACTTTACTGCACAGATCAGATTACCCAGCCTGTGCTGCTCATATGCTGCATTTCTAGGGATCGGTATCGAACCCGAAACCTTGTGGCTCCTAAGCGGATGCTTTACCGACTGAGACCTGCATCTATAAAAAATTCACCACCATGGGTACGATGTGATATAAGGTCGATCTTTAAGTGAAATGCAGCAAATTTAAATTCCTTTTTTTCGCAATTTGTTGATGAATGTACCCATGCCATGTCATCCACCCGTTCAATTTTTCTGAATTTTTTTCCATGTGTGGGTATTGATAAAGTTAGACAATCCCCAAAACTCGAACTTCCAATCCCAAAAACTGTCTATTTTTTTAGCTCTCCAAATTTGAGGGAGTTCGCGAAAAATGGCGAATTTTTTTAACATTTTTATCTGTAAAATGAGTTCTACAGGTTTCATATTCGTAAAAATTGGCTTATAAACGCATTTTGGCCCAGGCAATTATAGAATGCTATAAGAAAAGTCTTAAAATCGACCAATTTTAAGTTATTGATGATATCTGACTTTTCATAGCAAGATCAATATCACGATGTGGCACTGCATCAAATATGACAAATATTTTTCTATTATTATTTCACATATATTAAACATTATTTGTACCCAAAAGATAGTTTGATTTGCTCAGAAGCGATTTTGGGGATTGTCTAAAATTAACATAATCCAGACCTGGAAAAAGTACAGAAAAATTGAAGTTTATTTTTTTTTTATTTGACATGGCATTACTCGAAAGTGTTGCTGGTTGGCTAACACTGACATGTCTACGCGTTGGAATTCATAGAACATCGTTTATGGGTGTGCCCTTACAATACAGCAATATTCAGTATATCTTACTTGGATGGTCTGTGAGATGGGTGGTAAGCGGCCGTACAACATCAACATCTTGAATGTGTTCAAACAGTGCGCATCCTTCTTGGGTAGTTGCCATGTAACTTTTCTCAAGGTGTTTGGTTAAATTCCAAGGTGTTTAACCATACAGTAGAACTAACACAGCTACAATTTGTATATTTACCATTTTATTTTATCACCAAAATCAGATTGTATTGTAAGGGAAGATATTTCCACTACAAAATATCTGGACTCGTCGAACAGAACACATAAAGATACGAATACGCGAGGTTATTATTGGTCAATTTACATCGTAGTATTCGTTGTCGAGTTATAACTAGTCGAGGAGTTAGTCAAACTGTAGGAGAATTGCGCATTATTTATGTTTCATGTACAGAAAGTAATAACCTTTTCCCAGATTTTCATTGTTGTTATTTGATAAATTCAGTCACAACAGGTTGAACTACAGCCGATAACCTGTATTAGGATGTCATCCCTTATCTATGCGTATATTGGGGTAGCTTTCAATAGATGAGATATTGCTACCGCATTATCTAAAGTTCTCTACTAATTTCAAATGTTCACCATTTTGATTGAAATACATGAATTCTATTCTCTGTATATATTTTCCAACCCCTCTGCACGAGCATGACGCGACACAATATCAATTTATTAAGCGGAGTTTAACAGGTTTGAATTCAGAGTTTTCCTTCTCCTAGACTTGTTACCTAGCCATGGTTAAAGAGCCCAGCCTGCTCTGCTATTTACCCATAGCTGGAGGGAGAATTGGATTCATACCTTTCCCAAGGGTATTAGTGCCATGTGAAATGCAAACAACTTCGGATTGACGAGTCCATTTCCTACGACTCTAACCATTAGACCACGCGCCCCAATGAAATTTATTCTATAATTTCACGTATAGACCAATGATTCTTACTGCATATGCCAGGTTATGCCGAAGAGATTCTGTTAAAGCAGGTATATTTTCCAGAAAAGCTAGATCATCTGTGTAATCTGCAATAGATACTGTGTAATCTGCAATGGATACTGTTGGATGTCATTGGAAGGTAGAGGATTATTTAATTCCTCTACAACTTTCAGAGTTTAATCTGAAGGAGTTTCTACTCATTATTATTACTAGCAAATATATGCACCCTCTGGGTGCAAGTATTTAAGTTTGAATGTAATAAAATATTGTATTAAATTAGAAAGACTAATGAAACTAAATAAGAATGCAGATAAAAAGATTTGAAACAGGGGGGTATAATCGAAAAATAAAACAACTGAAACTTACACTTCCATCACTCTCGTCTTTCATTGTTAATTTTTCTAATTTAAGTATTTAGTTAAAAGAGGAAGTAAAGAATAAAATTACAGTTATTTCTTCTTGTTAATGGATTTCATTTAAGATTTATTGAAGAGATTTTTGCTTATATTTATTAAAATAAAACCAAACAATTAGAAATCAATAGTACTAAACACATATTTATTAAAATCACATTTTAAATATCAATATGCAAATTAGCCTTCCCGTTCACACTGTAAACCGTTATTTTGTTGTATATATAAATATAATTGCATGTTATTAATATGTGGATATGGTCAACGGCATTAATAATGTAAAACAATTTTATTAATAATTGAGATTTAAATAAAAATAAAATCATTGAGATTGTGATGTCATTAACAAAGGGAATTGTGACTTGAGTAGTAATATAGTTTCGGTTACAGACAGAAAAACACACAATCTCCATTATAATAAGATTGTGAAAAAGGAGGTTGAGTTGGGTTGATGTCATCAATATCTTTCGGTGGCTGGTTTGTTAACTCATCAATATACGCTAGATTTAGTGATTCATCCAAACCATAGTTGTATCAGTGCTTCTGTATGGCTACACCAATTTGAACCTAAGGAAGTACTTAGAGAATAAGCTAGATGGAAGTTGCACAATAATGCTGCGTGCGATATTAAACAAATTGTGGGAACAACACCCTACAAGAAAGCAGCTGTAAGGCCACTTGCCCCCTATCACACAAACCATCAAATTGAGAGGAACAAAAATGCTGAGCACTGCTGGAGAAGTAAGGATGAACTCTTAGACGACGTTCTCTGTTGGAAACAACACCTGAGCCAGCCAGCCTGCATGGGTTGTCGAGCAAATACCAACATTGACCAAGTCTGCACGGATATTGGATGCTGCGCAGAGGACCCCGAGAGAGCAATGTATTATAGGGACGGTTGGCGAGGGTTTGTTATGGTTATCCGTGCTACTAGCGCGACATTATTATTATTAGTAGTATTGTGGATATTTGAAATCTATCTGATGGTGAGGTTCCAATTCTGAAACTATGGGGAATGTGGCGTTCCTCTTCATCACCATTACTCCCAGGTCCACCCTGACACAGAGAGGAAGAGTCTGTTAATTTCCTATCTAGGATTTAAAAGGAAAAAGTGAGTTTAAAGAAATTGAGTTTGAAAAAATGATGAAAACCCATCAAGAATGAACAAAACAAAACATTTTCGGAATAAAATAACTCATCAAGCGTTGACATGCCGTAAAATTTAACCAACCAAAAAAAGTAGATAATCTGCGTAGTCTGCATCTGTGGATAGATTCTATTGGATATAGTTGGCTTCTTTCTTTAAATCCACTATCTCCTTTTTTTAATTTCATCTGAAGGGAGATTCTACCCATTATTTGTTGTAGAGTAGCTAACACCCCTTCAGCACTCTACCAGATGGACTGGCTCACAGCCATAAGATAGCCTACGATTAAAGTTGATTAACTAGCTGAATAATATTCAAACTGACTTTGCTGCGTTGGCTATACCAAACAGACCCTCCTCTTTTAGTGTGAGTTTGTCTTGTTAATTGTTTGTACTTATTTGTTCTGTGTTTGTATATATCCGTTTACCACCAGATGCTGGTGCTTAATGAATGTGTTAAGCACATTATTCATCTGTGTATCTTTCCACCTCGCGATACCACATTATTATTTTTGAAATTGGAAGTAACAGAATTCAATACGGAAACGAAATCGGGCAACTGAATTTGAAATCTGATAGATTCTGCTTAAATCACTTTGAAAATAATGCTCTTAAGAAAGCCAGGAATCTAATTCTAGCCGCTCCTGGCCTCATCAACATCGCTTTCTCACTGTCATGCTAGGATTGTAGACTAAGAAAAGATTCGATGGGTAAATATAATTACCTTAATTGGACACTAATCATATCGATTTACAGCCTTGAAAGATTGAGGACAGCGATAACGGAAATTATTAAAACACTGAAGTTTTTTTTTCTTTTTCTTTTCATTGTTTTTTTTTTTTGTTTTTTTTCTTTTTCATTTTTTTCTCTTTTTTGTTCTTATCTTCATATTTTACACATTTAGCTGAGGAAATTTTGCAACGAAAGAGATGATATGGGAAATCAATTAGATTATTTTTTAATGACCATTTGATAATCACTGTAAATTCTTTTCTGTAATATTCGAGATTTATTTGTAGAAGATAAAACTGTTTTCTGATTCTCGATCCAACATTTGCAAATAAGCTTTGGTATCAGTTTCAATTTCGGTCTTCGTAGGTGTACGTAAATGTGTAATATGTATGGTTTATTTCCTATAGGTAAAACATAAAAAGGGGAACCACCCTTGACTTATTATCTATTTACTATACCATTAAACTAACCCTAAACCCGTCTTCTTTTTTCCTAGTAGATCAATAAATAAGTAAATAATCAATCAAGAGTGGTTCCCTTTGTTTATGTTAGACTTATGGGAAATAACCTTTTTGTTTGGTGTAACGACATGTCAACCTCGGTGGGTCATTTAATGCCAACAAAGTTTTAAAATAAATTAGTTCCTAATGGACACTCAATTCTCCTTATTGACATGTTTTTCTATTTAACCCATAGATAGGACCCTAATAGATACTACCACTCCGGATTAGGGTGGACCAGGGAGCAATGGGGATGAAGGGGAGCTCTACATTCCTCAAACCTCCAGAACTTGAACCTCACCATGGGATAGTTCAACGTCATTCTCAGCACATGAAGACCCTCAGCCATACATGATAAAAAGGGTTGGGGCTTGCCATAAGAGTTATAGTTAGGGCAATAGTTATATGTGCTAGGGCTTGACGTGACCAGCCGCTTGATCGGCGGGGGCCTCTCCGACCGCCCGTCTAGCCCAAGTAAGAGCCAAATTCTGGTGTTTGCTGTCATGGACTCCATGGGTTCCATCCTTAACATCACGGGTCGATGGAAAACGCTCTTAAGCATTAATATCAAACGTAATGATTAAATTATCGTTATACCCTACTAGCAAAACAAAAACACGCCCTCCGGGTGGTGTAAAAGTTAATTTTTGAAAGACATTGCCTGAGAGGGTGGGAGTTAAAAATTCAATATCAGAGGGTTTGTATCATAAGACAAATCATCATATTTATTAAAGGAGTAAAAAAATAAAACAATTTGAAATGAAAACTGAGCCCCATCCCTCTCAAATAAAATGATACGTACATCAGTTTTACACAAAATCGTAGGTATTTATTTATTTGAAAACTTTTTAGTTAATTTCTTATTACTGTAAAAAAATTAAATAAAAAAAGGACGAGAATAAAAAACAATTTTTTAAATTGCTTACTCAAATTTTGGGTGTATATAGCATAAGAATACTGTGACGTAGAGCTATGACGTAGTTTTTGTTACAGACAAAAGCACAATCTCTATTATTAATAGATTATATCTGGAATACCATAGATTCTGTTACTTTTCTGTATTATCTGAAGAGAACCCGTAGAGTGGAAGTTCATATATAATTTAAACAGCGAGAAAAATAATCACCGACGTCTAAAATATTGTCGGGTAGTTGAATAAATCTCATGTGAAAATCCCCTTGTATTTCCCAATGTATCTGACCAATCAGTCAATGTCATTGGCCAGTACTTATCTCATCAATCAAAATGCTTCATCAGCATTTTCTAATAATGAGTATAATTATCCTGAACAACGCCAAGGAAAAGTCCAACTTATATTTTACGCATTTCTGACGTTGGGGCTTTTCGCCATGATTTTGAAAGAGCTTAACTCTTACAACAATAGAAAGGGAAAGAATTATTAACTTTGTGTCAATAGAGAATATCCGAATTTGTCAGCGAAAGTCAATGTAATCAATCTTCTCAACAAGCCTCTTGACATTTGAATCTTAAGTAGTTTTAGGTTGGTTGGATTTTACGGCATGTTAACCCATTGGGTCATTTTATGCCAAAGCACATTTATTTTTATTCTTGACTAGAAGTGACTACCCAGCGTCACCTCCGCCCTGGCGTCTGGGGCGTTAGAATGCACCGACTGCGCCTCTGCAGAGGGCTAAGATAGAGCCCAAGTGGATGAGCAGTTCATCACTTGCAATACTTCACTTTGGCCCTATCTTAGGCTAGACGGGCGGTCGGAGAGGCCCCCTCCGATCAATCGGCTGGTCACGCCAAGCCTTAGCACCTATATGATTTTTCCCAACCTTATTGCCCTTGTGGCAAGCCCCAACCCCTTTTTTATCATATGGGTGCTAGAAGGCAGTGACTGAGGGTCTACATGTCCTGGGTATGACGTTAAACTCTATCTGATGGTGAGGTTCCAGTTTTGGAGGTTTGGGGAATGTGGAGCACCCCTTCATCACCATTGCTCACTGGTCCACTCTGACCCGGTGTGGTAATAACTCAACACGGCGATAAAATGTAGAGAACAGATGTATTCAGCAATATATCAACGTACAATGAAAGGGTTTCCTTGTTACAGCGTACACGAAGAACATGTATCTGCTACTTCTCACTTGAGTAGCTTTGCTCTGTTAGACTTACCCGAAGGGTATATCTTATGTTCGTATCATAGGTGAGTCACCTACAACACTTATCTAAATGCATGTCTAGAAAACGTTTATCTAGAAACACAAACTATTTTGAGTTAAAACTTTGTTTTAAAAGTAACAAAGATAAAAAAAAATCATTTTTGTTGATTGAGTGGAGCATTTTTTAGGGGGCGTTTGATATAGAACGAAGATTAAGCCTTCTCTAGAAATGTAGGTTATATTAAAATAATTGAATGTTAATTTAACTTACAAATCCATATCAATCCATAGTCAGATAGCAAATAAAAAAAATGACGTTGTTGAACATTGAGTTATTGGACTAAAACTCCGTTGCAAAGGTCTCCATTAAGCATAACTGATTCACCTTTCATAAAACTGAAATGCGGCTCGATATACACAAGATGGCGAAATTCGATCAAGAAGAAAGATAATCAGATCTTCCCTGAACGAGATAGGATGAATGTCGATCAACGATTTCGAAGTTGAACGTTGTTAACGACCAGAAAAATATATCCTGTGGGAGTTTCTCAGCAGACGTCTCTTCTGCAAATTGTTCGTACAGATGATTCAGTGATGCGTCACTAATTGATGGTGAGAAACAAGCAGAGGATGATGAAGATAGAGATACACTGATACTGATTTATTGTTTTATTTAGGACATGTCCTTGCAAACTTTCTTATCGAACCAATTTTAAACACGTTGGCTGCTCCCTATTAATCTATGCGAATTTCGGAGTCTGTTTTAGATTAAGTTTACGCTGAGCACACACACACACACACGCACACACACACACGCATATATATATATATATATATATATAATATATATATATATATATATATATTATATATATATATATATATATATATATATATATTATATATATAATAATGAGAGAGAGAGACACCACACACTGAAGGAGAGAGATAGACAGGGTGAAATTGCCGCTTTAACTTTTCCGTTGCAGTTCATTAGTAATTTAGACAATTTGTTCAATATATCATAAACATAGAGCTATAGTAATAGTAGAAAAGAAACCGTGATAGACCCATAATTCTTTTCTACTATTGTTATATATATATATATGTGTGGGTGTGTATGTCTGTATATATATATATATATATATATATATATATATAATGTGTGGGTGGGTGTATGTATGTATGTATGTGTGTATGTGTATGTGTGTGTGTATATGTATGTGTGTGTATATGTATATGTATGTGTGTGTATATGTATATGTATGTGTGTGTGTATATGTATGTATATATATGTGTTGTGTATATGTATATATATATATATGTGTATGTGTGTGTGTATTATGTATGTGTATGTGTGTGTGTGTATATTGTATATATATTATATGTGTATGTGTGTGTGTATATATGTATGTGTGTGTATATGTATATATATGTTATGTGTGTGTGTGTATATGTATGTATATGTGTGTGTGTGTATATGTATGTATATGTGTGTGTGTGTATATGTATGTATATGTGTATGTGTGTGTATATGTATGTATATGTGTATGTGTGTGTATATGTATGTATATGTGTATATGTGTGTATATGTATGTATATGTGTATTGTGTGTTGTATATATATGTGTATATGTGTTGTATGTATATATGTGTATGTGTGTGTGTATGTATATATATGTATATATGGGTGTATATATGTGTGTGTATATATATATATGTGTGTATATGGGTGTATATGTGTGTGTATATATATATATGTGTGTATATGGGTGTATATGTGTGTGTATATATATATATGTGTGTATATGGGTGTATATGTGTGTGGTGTATATATATATAGTGTGTATATGGGTGTATATTGTGTGTGTGTGTATATATATATAGTGTGTATATGGGTGTATATTGTGTGTGTATATATATTAGTGTGTGTATATGGGTGTATATGTGTGTGTGTAATATATGTGGTGTATATATGTGGGTGTGTATATATATATGGGTGTATATGTTGTGTGTGTATATGTATGTATAATGTGTATGTGTGTATATATGTGTGTATATGTATGTGTGTGTATATATGTGTGTGTATATTATGTGTCTATATGTATATATGTGTTATATATGTGTATATATGTGTCTATATGTATATATGTGTATATATATGTGTATATATGTGTCTATATGTATATATGTGTATATATATGTGTATATATGTGTCTATATGTATATATGTGTGTGTATATGTGTGTGTGTATGTGTATATATGTGTGTGTGTGTATATGTATCTGTATATATGTATCTGTATATATATATATGTGTGTGTATATGTATGTATGTATATATATATGTGTGTGTATATGTGTATATATATATATATATATATATATATATATATATATATATATTTACCAACCCCTCCGCACGAGCAGGATGCTTAAGCGGAGTTTAATAGGTTTGAATTAAGAGTTTTCCTTCTCCTAGACTGATTACCTAGCCATAGTTAAATAGTCCAGTGTGCCCTGCTATTTAACCATAGCTGGAGGGAGAATTGGATTCATACCTTTCCCAAGGGTATTAGCGCCATGTGAAATTCCAACAGCTTCGTCCAGGAATTGAACTCTCGTTGAAAAGCCCATTTCCTATGACTCTAACCATTAGACCACGCGCCTGCATAATGTATGTATGTATGTATGTATATATATATATATATGTATGTGAATATGTATATTTGTGAGTGTGTGTGTGTGTGCGTCTGTTGTGTGCCCCACTTATGTTGGTTTGAAAAATGCATAAGCGAGAAACTGTAACCAAGCACCGTTGACTTCATGACCCCACAACACTAACTTCGATATACATGCACTATCAACAATATTGAACACTATTTACTCATAGATATAACACTCTATTATCAATATCCAATGTGTTCCAGTTTAAGCAACGTTTAGTAAACAATTGCAGTTTTTTGCGCTTCCTTTGTACTTTCACTATCATCCAATTTCCTTTGATCTCGGCTCCTTGGCATATTGCAACTATTGAACCTAACAGAAACGAAGTCCTACAAAGAATAATCGAACGTTCCTTTGATCAGAGTAGCCAACGTTTACTTTATTTCGATTGTTTCTGCTTTTGTTTTATTTTTATAAATATAGAATAATTCCTAAATAAGAACCACAACCAATAACAGCAATACACGCAAACACATTTCAAGACATAAAAAGAAGGTATCAATTTTTCCGTGTGTCAAAATATTTAGAGGAATATTATGTTTAATTAATATTCATTTTCATTCTTTTCTATATTTTCTTTAAAATCTATTTCATGTCATTTTTACTTTACTCTTACTTTAGATTTATGTTGTGTCCGAAATTTGTTTAATATCTTATTATAATGGAGATAGCGTGTTTTTCTGTCTGTAACCGAAACTATATTACTAATCGAGTCACAATTAACATAGTTATTTTCATCACATTCTTCATGATTTTATTTATATTTAAACCTCAATTATTAATAAAATTGCTTCACCTTTTTATTAGTGTTGTCCATATCTACATATTAATAATGTTATTGTATTTTATACATACAAAATAGCGGTTTGCGTTCAGGGAAGGCTAATTTGCATATTGATATTAAAAATGTGATTTTATTAACTATGTGCTTAGTATTATTGATTTCTAACTGTTTGGTTTTATTTTAATGAATATAAGCAAAATCTCTCCAATGAATCTATGAAATCCATTAACAAGAAAAATAAGTGTAATTTTTATTCTTTATTTCCTAATTTAACTAAATAGTTAAATAAGTAAAATTTCAGCAATGAAAGACGGGAGTGATGGAAGAGTAAGTTTCATTTCTATTTTTCTATTATAAACCCCATTCTCTGTTTCAAATCTTTTTATCTGCATTCTTATTAGACTTTTATATTTAATAGGATATTTCATTACATTAAAACTTAAATACTTGCACCCGGAGGGTGCATATATTTGCTAGTTCTTTTAATTACATATTAGGCTTAACGTATTAACTACATACGTATAACCCGAGCACCTATATGATTGCCCTAACTCTATTGCCTTATGGCAAACCCAGCCCCTATTTATCATATGGGTGCTAGAAGGTGGTGACTGAAGGGTCTATATGTCCTGGGAATGACGTTAAAACTCTATCTGATGGTGAGGTTCCAGTTTTGGAGGTTTGGGGAATGTGGAGCATCCCTTCATCACCATTGCTCCTGGTCCACTCTGACCCGGAGTGGTAGTACCTGTTAGCGTCCCATCTATTGGTTAAATAGAAAAACATGAGTTGATAAAAAAAAGTTGTATTATCCATTAAGAATTGATTCATTCAAAACTTTATCGACATTAAATGACCCCTGAGGTTGATATGCCGTAAAACAAAACAAACCAAACCAAAACTATTTTACATTGCTACGTGTTAATCCAGTCATTGGTAAAATAGCAAGAAATGAATGCGACTTGACATCTGATGAAGAGAGTCTTTATTGTGCAAATTGATTGACAGTGTATCTTGTGATTATTAGCCTCCTCCAGTGTTTGAACCGGGGTCGAAGAGTCCATTGCCTACGACTACAACATTACACCACGCCTTTTCTCTGGTATATAAGACACCTGGGTTAACACAATCTTTGGACTATCCTTTATCGACATTAATAACCTACTGAGGTTGATATGCCACAAAACAAAACATAATTTACATGCAAATGAATTACGGAACATTGAATGAAAATGAAAAACCAGGTTGTTGGAAATTAACGAGGTTTTACTTAAAGGACAGAAATAATTCTACACCAAAATTGACTTAAAAGTCCAACTTGTATACGACCCGCTATCTCGTATACGATATGTGTCGTGGTGGAAGATCCATTCGAGGTCTTAGCTCCCACAATTCATCTATAACTGTAGACTACTCTCCCATTTTGATCAAGGGGAACAGCTCTAAATTTTCATTAGATAGAAACTAACAATAAGTAAGGGTACTTGCCTGCTCATCCCACTTATGAGGGCTGGACACAAGGTCTCGTTTTTACGTGGGCACATAAAAATTGCAATGATCTGGGGGGCATGGCCCCCTTGGATCGATGCTATTAATTGTAATTTACCGGTCCAGAGGCCGAAGCACACTGGACCCCCAGCCGAGGCCGGGTATAGAAGGCAAGGGTATTTGCCTGCTCATCCCACTTATGAGGGCTGGACACAAGGTCTCGTTTTTACGTGGGCGCATAAAAATTGCAATGATCAGGGGGGCATGGCCCCTTGGAACGATGCTATTAATTGTACTTTACCGGTCCAGAGGCCGAAGCACACTGGACCACAGCCGAGGCCGGGTATAGAAGGCAAGGTATTTGCCTGCTCATCCCACTTATGAGGGCTGGACACAAGGTCTCGTTTTTACGTGGGCGCATAAAAATTGCGTCGAACCAGGGGGATGGTCCCCCTGGATCGACGCTATTAATTGTACTTCACCGGTCCAGAGGCCGAAGCACACTGGACCCCCAGCCGAGGCCGGGTATAGAAGGCAAGTCTCAAAGCAAAGAATCTGGAACAGATACTACACTTTGATCCTCCCTTCTAACAATAAGTAAGAACAATAGGGAAAACTAACCTAAACAGGGGTATCTTGTAACATTTTAAAATTAATTTGACTAATAAGAATTTAAAATCGGTTAAAGTGCTTCAGATCGTAGAAACATTTCTTTTTTTCATATCTCTGATTTTAGTGTTTGAGAAAAAAATTATAAAATTCAACGAGATAAAGAAAAAATATCCATTTCCTTGAAAATATCGTTTTGTTCTTTGTCTTAAATAAGTGGTGGGAGGATATTTGTTTTAGAAATATTTTAAGTCAATTTGGATATTTGTTTTTTGATATATTAAGAGTCAAGTTTAAACTTTTTTCCTGTTTCTTAGAATCTTAAAAATATTTGCACTTCTATGGTTCTACCAAACATTAATTTTCACTTTAAAGTCAAAATAGTTTTATAAAATTATTTTCAAAACATAGAAGTAAATTTCTTAAATTGACGGAGAAGTGATTTTTAGAGATGAGTGAAATCTCCTTAAAGACGTTTATACACACACACACATACACACACTGTGTGGTAAAGTGGGGAGTTGGTGGTAGGTGTAGCACTCAATCTTAGATGCAAAATCAATCTGCCTGGTGTAGCACTAGTCTTAATTATGTTTCCAAGTTCCATAGCCGACTTCAGTATTTAACCACCTTTTTATGATATTAGCGAATGTGATAATAATTTCATACTCACATATATAGCAAAGTGTGGCGCCTTATATATATATATTATATATATATATATATATATATATATATATATATATATAGGGTCATCCACAGACACGTGTTTCCACTTATAAAGTCTCTTCAGTGTGGCTAGACATTTTGTAAGCTACCTACAGTCGGAATTGAACTCCGGTCGGTTGGGTGTCAGTTCGACACCTTAACCATTAGGTTGTCTTCACTTACAGAATGGGAAGGGGAGTTTAACTGTTTTATACACACATCGCTTTGTGTGTAAGGCAGTCACAGAGTGCTCCATTCCTTATAGAGAAGTGCGTTGCATTACACTTGAGTTGGCGGCCGTCAGCAAGATCCCCCCAGAGTGCTCAACCCTAGGGGATGGGAAGCATATATAGGCCATCCACAGACACGTGTTTCGACTTATCAAGTTTCTTCAGTGTGGGCTAGACATTTGTAAGCTACATACAGCCGGAATTGAACTCCTGTCGGTTGGGTGTCAGTATATATATATATATATATATATATATATAATGTGTGTGTGTGTCTCATTTACGATGATTAGAGTTGTCTTCATAAGCGCCACACGTGTGGACAAACTATAATCATAGTAAGTAAAGTCATCGGGGAGGCCTAAAGTCGGTGTCAACGAGGGAGTCTACCCCTTTTCAATAGCGCTAGACCAAGGAGATTGTTTTGGCGTCTGAGGTAGAGCGCCACACCTACCACCAGCTCCTTACTTTACCGCACAGATTCCTATGTTACTCATACGCTGAGTTGGCGAGGACCGGTATCGAACTAGGAACCTTGTGGTTTCTAGCCGAATGCTCTACCGACTGAGCTAATCCGGCCCTGTATATATATTTACCAACCCCTCCTCATGAGCAGGATGTGCTAAAAGGTCGATCTTTGAAGGGTAGTTTAACAGGTTCTGATTCAGTTTTCCTTCTACTAGCCTGGTTGCCTAATCAAGGTTAAAGAGTCCACTCCGTCCAACTATTTTCACATAGCTAGCGGGAGATTAGATGGGTGCATACCCTTCCCAAGGGTATTACCGCTATGAGAAATGCAAATAGCCTCATCCAGGATTTGAATTGAAGAGACCCTTTCCTACGACTCAAATCATAACACCGCGCACCTCCATATATAGACATATACGAGAATCAGAATTGTCTGCATAAACTCTACAGGTGTTGACCAACAGTGATCATAGTACTCTGTATACAACTGTATTACTTTTCAGTAAAAGCTCTACACAAAATATCTAAAGACTGGTTACCTATCCAAGGTTAAAGAGACTATTTTCGCGTAGCTGGAGGGAGAGTAGATGGATGCGTACCTTTCCCAAGGGTATTAGCGCAATGGGATATACAGCCTTGTACAGGATTTGAACTCTGATCGACCAGACCGCATGCCTTATATGTTGAGAGATATGTTATATAGGCATTTAAAAACTTATAATTATCTGCATAAACGCAACAGTTGTGTACAAACAGTGATCATAGTACTCTGTATACAGCTGTATTAGTTTTCAGCACCAACTTACTTTACATTGACCTAGCACCTATATGATTTTTCCAAACCTATTGCCTTCATGGCAAGCCCCAACCCCTTTTTATCATATGGGTGCTAGAAGGCGGGGACTGAGGGTCTACATGTCCTGGGAAATGACGTTAAACTCTATCTGATGGTGGTTCCAGTTCTGGAGGTTTTGGGGAATGTGGAGCACCTTCATCACCATTGCTCCTGTCCTCTGACCCAAAGTGTAGTACCTGTTAGGGTCCATCTATGGGTTTAAATAGAAAAACATGAGTTGATAAACAAAATTGTATCATCCATTAAGAATTGATTATTTCAAACTTTTATCGGCATTAAATGAACCCCACTGAGGTTGGATATACCATAAACAAACCAAAACCAAACTATTTTTAATTGCTACTGTTAAATCCAGTTTCGTAAATAGCGAGAAATGAATGCGACTTGACACTGATGAGAGTCCTTTATTGAGCAAATTGAATTGACAGTGTATCTTTAGCCTCCTCCAGGGTTTGAACCCGGGTCGAAGAGTCCATTGCCTACGACTACACATTCACCACGGCCTTTTCTTTGGTATATAAGACACTTGTGTTACAACATCTTTGTACTATCCTTCATTTTAACATTTCCAAGCTCTTATAACAGACTCAGTATTTATCTACCTTTATATATTACCTATCTTTGCCTGCCTTCTCTAGGCTATGCAATGTGACTCGGCCTGTGGGCGGTGTATCTGCAAGAAGTGCAAGGTCATCAGCATAGTCGGCATCTGTGATAGTCTGTGCGGGATATCGCCTGCTTCTTGCCTTTTTTAGTGTGAAGCCTTTTTCTTTTATGATATCTAATGATGTTCGGAGTACATAGTCTAAGCATATTATAAATATTCATGGTGCTAATGTATTCCTTGCTAGACTCAGCGCCGATGTCAACGAAAATTTGTCCCCCATCGGGTGAAGTACCATTGCTTTAGTGTCCTGAAGACATCATTTTATAGCGGCACCGTTTCTTTTCGGAGCCGTATGACCTAGCATTGCCAGCTATGCAAAGATGCTGGATGCTGCGCAGAGGACTCCCTGGCAGTCGCTAAGCAGGAGATATCATTGACCACTGATTTTTAATATCTTAGACTAGTACTCCGACATCATCTAGATATCATAACAGAAAAAGGCTTCACACTAAAAAAGGCAAGAAGCGGCGATATCCCGCACAGACTATCACAGATGCCGCACTATGCTGTGACCTTGCACTCTTGCAGATACACCGCCACAGGCGCGAGTCACTATTGCATAGCCTAGAGAAGGCAGCAAAGAATGGTAATCATATAAGGGTAGATAAATACTGAAGTTGTTATAGACTTGGACAATGTTAAAATGAAGGATACGTACAAAGATGTTGCTAACACAAGCTGTCCTTATATACCAAAGAAAGGCGTGGTGTAATGTTTGTAGTCGTAGGCAATGGACTCTTCGACCCCGGTTCAAACCTGGAGCGAGGCTAAAGATACACTGTCCAATTCCAATTGCTAATAAAGGACTCTCATCAGATGATCGAGTCGCTTCATTTCTCGCTATTTTACGAATGACTGGGATTTAACACGTAGCAATGTAAAATAGTTTGGTTTGGTGTGTTTTATGGTATATCAACCTCAGTGGTCCAATTTAATGCGATAAAGGTTTTGAACTAATCAATTCTTAATGGATTGATCATTGTTATCAACTCATCGTTTTTCTATTTAACCCATAGATGGGACCCTAAACAGGTACTACACTTTGGGTCAGCAGTGGACCAGGAAGCAATGGTGATGGGGGTGCTTCCACATTCCCCCAACTCCAGAACTGGAACCTCACCCATCAGATAAGAGTTTAACGCATTACCCAGGACATGTAGACCTCAACCGTCCCCGCCTTCTAGCACCCTATGATAAAAAGGGGTTGGGCTTGCCCATGAAGGCAATAGGTTTGAAAAATCACTATAGGTGCTAGGTCAATGTAAAGTAAGTTGGGCTGAAAACTAATACAGCTGTATACAGGTACTATGAAATCACTGTTTGATACACAACTGTTGCGTTTACTGCACGATAATATAGTTTTTAAATGCCTATATAACATAATCTCTCAACTTAAGGCATGCGGTCTGGTCGATCAGAGTTCAATCTTACAAGGCTGTATATCCCATTGCGCTAATACCTTGGGAAGGTACGCATCCATCTACTCTCCTCCAGCTACGCGAAAATAGTCTCTTTAACCTTGGATAAGGTAACCAGTCTTTAGATATTTGTGTAGAGCTTTTACTGAAAAGTATACAGTTGTATCAGAGTACCTATGATCACTGTTGGTCAAACACTTAGAGTTTGCAGAGCAATTCTGATTCTGC
>CM042139.1:10638200-10643200 GCA_023376005.1 Doryteuthis pealeii
GAGAGAGATAGCATCCGGGCCTGAGAATAGATAGTAAATAATAAAAAAAGCATGCCTAACATAGATAGATAGATTAGATAGATAGATGTGGGCTGAGATAGATAGATAGATAGGTAAATGAATAAAAAAAAAAGACTACATAAGATAGATAGATAGATAGATTAGATAGATAGATAGAAGTGGCTGAGATAGATAGAAGTGGGCTGAGATAGATAGGTAAATAGATACGCAGCACTTATATAAGAAACGACTTCAACAGAAAATGAATCAATTCTCCTAATCCCTCCAACAGAGTATTTTTTTTTAAGTGTTGTCACTTGAACTTATTTTCTTTATTTTATTTTGTTGTTTGTTGTTTATTTTCCCCCTCTTATTAATCCTGACCTTTTTTAGCCTTAAGTAAAAGAAAATGTTTATTTCATGGCTGTTTACATTCGACGGCTGAAAGGCATTGAATGCTAAAGGACTTGTTTCACGTACGAATGAAACTTGAAAATTTAACTTAATGACTTCCCCATTTAAATTTCAAGGACTTTATGATTAAATTTAAATGTGTAAATAATTGTTGTTTTCTCCCGAAGAATTTTCAAGTTCGATGATCGGTCTATAAAAATAATTACTTTTTAGAGAAAGAATTCATGAACACCTCATATGCATATGCAGTTATATATTGTATATATATATATTATATATATATATTATATATATATATATATAGTAAATAAAGGAAAAACCTCTAAACTTGCTTCATGACAATAATCTATTTCAACCGTATTGCTACGGGCATATTCAGGTAATCAAAGAAACAAAATCTCTCTCTCTCTCTCTCTCTCTATATATATATATATATATATAATATTATATATATTGTAATACAGGTACAAGTAATAACCTACTCGAGATTCACCATAAGGATCTTCAGGGTTAAATCCACTGGACTTAACCCTGAAGATCCTTATGGTGAAATTCGAGTAGGTTATTACTTGTACCTGTATTACAATAAATTTGCTCTACTAAGGTACTAAGCACTTTTTATTTGTTATATCGCTGTCTTACCTTTCTGGGTGCTGTATCAACTAACCATTGTGTTAATCTTCACCGGTAAGTTACCTTTTCCAAAATAACATATATATATATATATATATATATTATATAATATATAAGTGTATTTAGGCAGCATTTTTTTCTTTTATATTATATATATATATATATATATGTAGATATATATATAATATATATATATATATATATATTATATTATATATATTATGTCATCCACAGACACGTGTTCCGACTTATCAAGTCTCTTCGGTGTGGCTAGACATTCGGTGAGCTATCTACAGCCGGGATAGTACTCCGATCAATTCAGCATCAGTCGGACAGCTCTACCGCTCGGCTATCGTCATTCACAGAATGCGAAGGGGATTTTAACTTCTTTAATACACATATCTGTATGTATATAAAGGCCACCATAGAGTGTTCGACACCTTTTATAGGATAGCGTTGTGTTTATACATATATATATATTGGTAATTGGTAATTTGCTTGAAGCATTGTTAAGTATGTTATAATATATTAATGATTTGAAGGCAATTACAATGCGTATAAAAAATAAAAACAAAAAGATGTTATTTTTGTCTTATCGATTACAAAGAAACTTTATCTTCAGAGATGAATATCATCTGAATATCATCTCTGAAGATAAAATTTCTTTGAAATCGATAAGACAAAAATAACATCTTTTCGTTTTTATTTTTTATACGCATAGTAATTGCCTTCAAATCATTATTATATTATAATATAATATATATAAATATATATATATATATAAATTATAATATATATATTTGTGTGTGTATGTGTGTGTGCGTTTAGGTCTATCCTGGCACCGGACCATAATGTCAAAGATCAACATATGTCGAACTCACAATAATCATTATACAACTAGCAAATATATGCACCCCCCGGGACACGTATTTATTTTTTAATTTAATAAGATATCATATAAAATTAGAAAGGCTAATGAAACTAAATAAGAATGCAGATAAAACGATTTGAAACAGTGAGGGTTATACTCGAAAAATAGAACTGAAACTTACTCTTCCATCACTCCCGTCTTTCATTCCTAATTTAATTACTTAGTTAAATAAGGAAGTAAGGAATAAAATTACAGTTATCTCTTCTAGTTAATGGATTAATCCCCCAGATCCTTGCTCATATTCATTAAGATATAACAAAACAATTAGAAATCAATAATGCCAAACACATATCTATTAAAATCATTTTTTAAATATCAATATGTTAATTAGCCTTCTCGTTCAGTCTGTTAACCGCTATTATGTTGTATATATAAATACAATTGCAACATATTAGTGTGTAGATAAGGCCAACAGGATTAATAATGTAATTCAATTTATCAATAACTGAGGTTTAAATGAAAATAATATCATGGAGAATTTGATGGAAATATGGTAATTGTGACTTGAGTAGTAATATAGTTTCGATTACAGACACACAATCTCCATTATAATAAGATATCACTCTGCAAACGACTACTACAAGACGACAGGCTCTTCCAACTACATTTTCTCATGTAATGTGTTGGCAACCTTCTCTCTCTCTCTCTCTCTCTCTCTCTCTCTCTCTCTCTCTCTCTCTCTCTCTCTCTTACAGCTACGTGAGTGGCTGAACAGACCGATCCTCGAATGGCAGTCTCTGGTGCAATGGCTGCAAACAAAAGGTGATGCTTTCTGTAGGTGTTAGGGGTGCTGCTGTTTCTCCTTTCTGTTAGTTCTCTTTTCTGTGGCAGCTTTTTTCCTATATTCTTCACTTCTTTTTGTTCCTTGTTTGACGAGGAGGCGCCAGGTTGTACGATCTTCTGCACAAACCTCCTATGTGTCTATGTCGATGCGGCATGTCTCCAGGTCTCTCTTGCAGACATCTTTGAAACGTAGGCGTGGTCTCCCTGCCGGTCGGGTACCCTCCACTAGTTCACCATACAGTAGATCTTTAGGGATGCGGCCTTTGTCCATCCTCCTGACATGGCCAAGCCAGCGCAGGTGTCTCTCCCAGGTGATGGCGGGCATGCGGTTTATGTTTGCTCGTTCCAGTACATCTGTGTTAGGCACTTTGTCCTGCCAGCGGATGCGTAGAATGCGGCGTAAGCATCTGAGGTGAAAGCTGTCCAGTTTCCTCCCTCACGTGACGTGAGTACGTGATCCAGGCTTCGCTGCCGTATAGGAGAGTACTGAGAACACACGCTCTGTAGACGTGCATTTTGGTTTTCTTGGTACGGCTGGCATTTTCCCATACTCGCTGGCTCAGTTTCGCCATGACTGCTGACGCTTTTGCAATTCTGCTGTTGACGTCATCGTCGGTGGAGACTGAATTGGCAATGGTAGACCCAAGGTATTTGAAGTTCTCCACTGCTTCCAGGCTGTGCCCGTTGATGTTGGGGGGTTGTCTACACCTTGTACCATGACCTTTGTCTTGTTTAGACTTATGGTAAGCCCAAACTCCCTGCAAGCCTGTGTGAGTCGATTGACAAGCTGTTGCAGGCCATTCTCTGTGTGTGACATTAATGCTGCGTCATCGGCAAATAGCAATTCGCGAATGAGAACCTTCTTGACTTTGCTCTGAGGCGCGCGATGTTGAGCAGCTTGCCATCCGTTTTGGTGTGTATTTTATCATATGCACTTGCTATAAGATATGCGTAAATTTAACTTAATGAGTTCCCCATTAAAAGGTCAAAGACTTTATGAATAGATTTAAATCTGGAAAAAAATGTTGATTCCCCCCCACCCCCACCGAAGATTTTTTAAAGTTGGATGGTGTTTTCTCTAAAACTAATTATTTCTTACTAGCAAAATAAAAAGCCCTCCGGACGATGTAAAATTAGATTTTTTGAAACATATTGCCTGAGGGGTGAGAGTTAAAAATTCAATATCAGCGAGTTTGTACCCTAAGTAAATAAAATCATCAAATTCATTAAAGGATTAAAAAATAAAACAATTTGAAATGTAAACTTTAAACATGTATTAAAATAAAACAAACTATATATAGATATATAATACCAGTCATGTATTTAATGAAACTTGTTTTTAAAAAAACAATGAGGACTGTCTAATATTGCATGTTCAAATTTTGAGTGTATTTATTCTATGTTATGACGATTTTGGGTAATGTGACGTAAGCAGTGATGTAGTTTTTGTTACAGGCAAAAAACCGGAAGCGAATCTCCATTATTAATAGAAAAAAGAGAATTAATGAATATCTTAAAATTTTCATTATGGGAGTTAAATGTGTAAGTTGAAAGATTGATTCGTCCAATTTCTTTCTTTAAACTGTCAAGTTCGACGATAAACATTCTTGCCCGCAACAATCTTCTAGCAGTCCTCCTTACACACGCTCATTCAATCCTTCTCAGTTGTCTCTCGTTTTATGTACGACGAGCTGAGAGAAATTTGCATACGTGCAAATTTACTATCATCACGTCTCTTTGCTTAGAACATCACACGTATTCAAATTGTGGTACCAAGGCAACCATATTTTTCGTTGCCACTCATTCTGCAAGCGAGTCAGGTTCGCGCCCGCTTTGCCGAGAGATAACCGTCACTTTGAACTGTATTAACTCAACGCCTATATCCACTACCGCTATGATAACAAATTGTACCCAGCTATGGTTAGCGTAATGAGAAACAGTTTACACCCGTGGATTGAATAAAAGGTTGGGTTCAAAGTTCTGTGAAGGCTCTCGAATTCTAAAATGGTTCGAGAAGAAATATCTGAAGAAGGCCGGAGGGCACATCGGCCGAAACGTTGTATAGATATATAAGCCGCATTCCAATTTTTTTTAGAGAAATAGCATATATAATATATAATTGGATTTTTGGTAGATTTTTAAAATCAGTTTTCTTTCGACTAAAAACATTCGTGCAATTTTCTCACTTTTTATCATGATTTTAATCCGTTTTTCGCGCATAAAGTCTAGTCCATATATT
>CM042139.1:10648200-10655700 GCA_023376005.1 Doryteuthis pealeii
GTGTCTGGTCTTCTATTTCTCTGTTCTTGTTGGTTGGTGGTCCCTGATTCATTTCTTCCTCTAAGTCAGTCTTGTTGCCAAGACATTCATCAACCACAAAACCATATTATTTATGTAAACTTTTATTTACTTAACTAAACATATTTCTCTAACTAAACATAGCGCGCGTATGCAGTGAGCTCCAGCTAAGGCCTTATCTGCCTGACGTCCAAGCTGAAACTGAGAGCCAACCAGGTCCCACGTGACTTAACGTATTTCGCGGGCTTTCTGTAATATTCCATGGAAAGTCCCGCCCGTGATATGAAAAGGGGCCATCCCTTCAGAAATACAGGGGGTTGACAATAATCTATGCATAGATTATGTAACAATAAGAACGTATAAAAGATACGGTTACTTAACTATTTATCTGAATGTTTGAGATGAGGATTTGATGATTAGTATCATCTGCGTTATTCGGGCTATTGTCCTCATCTTTATTGTTATCTGTACAACGTTTTGGGCGATATATCCTCCGGCCTTCTTCAGGTATTTCTTGTCGGACTCGGGAACATTCTCGGACTCGGAACCTTCTTTCGAACTCGGGAACCTTCTTGCTCTTCTAACCCTTTATACCCCGGGGGCATCCTGTTCTCATTCCACGAACCATAGCTGGGCTAGAGGCGTTAAGCTGTGTTAACTATTATTCTATGTTACTGCTGCCCTTGACCAGTTTTGAACCTGCAGTCTAGACTTAACTGTCACTTAGAACTGTCTTAACCCAACTCCTTTATCCACTAGGACATGTGTCCAAGTGTAACAATGAAGATGAGGACATATAAAATCATTCACAGGATTGTTTTAAGGCGTTGGAGAATAAAATAAATAATATTAGAGATCAATAACCTCAAGTAATTATTTATTAAACCCGGTTTATTTAAACTAGTATGCAAATTAACACACCATACATTATTTTAAAAAAAATTATTCCTTAGTGATATATAACACACATTGCAGGATTTTAGACGTACTAACAGTATGGACTGTTTTACGACAAATTTAACTCAGATTTTTATAGTGGCATTTATTCTATGTATTAATGATTTTGACTATGAATTAAATACTTATTGGTTGTCCTGGATATGACTTTAATCTGCTTCTTATAGGGAAGTTCCAATTTTGGAGATTTGTGAAGTGTGGAATACCCTTTTATCGCCAATACTTCCTGGTCAACCTCGACCTGAACAGGTAGTATCTATTAGGGTCCTATCTATGTGTTGATAAGGTCAAAAAAGGAGTATTCAAGATGTGTTTAAAAAAATCAGTTAAAAAAAATGAATATCTATCTGTTGTAGGTGACTCACCTATGACACGAACATAGACTTACCCAAAGGGTATATATTAACAGAGCAAAGCTACTCAAACTAGAAGTAGCAGATACATGTTCTTCGTGTACGCTTTAACAAGGAAACCCTTTCATTGTACGTTGATATATATTGCTGAATACAATCTGTTCTCTACATTTTATCGCCGTGTTGAGTTATTATTTATTGACCCATAAACAGGTCATAACAAAAATAATAAAGATTTTTTTAAACAATATTTAATAAACAAGTCATAACACTATCAAACCTGAATAAAAACAACACATAAAATAACCCAACTAGAGTTGACATGCCGTAAAATCGAACAAACCAAACCAAATAGTCATTGATAAACTTTCGTGTATTTCTTAGGGTATTGTGACGTATGAAGTGACGTGGTTTCTGATACAGACAGACACCAAATCTCCATTATAATAAGATTTTGTGACTATATAAACAATGCAATAGGTAGTTACTTTCTGTTGATAAAATAGGCGACTTGGTTTCTTTGAAATGCGGAAAAGCTCATACGACGTTTCTCGGACTTCGAATAAAAACGAAAGTCTGATCTCTACGTGACGCCTTTTATCTGATTCCGGTTTCCAACTGAAACGACGATTGTTTCGCCTGGTGGCGTCAACTCATTCCAAAGGGCAGATAATCGAATATTTTCTGCACAATACAATTGCGCTTCCTATTTTAGTTTCCTTGCCGACAGCATTTTTAGTGAAAAATGAATTTCTTTTGTGCATTTTTTTTTTGATAAATAATATGCGTGATAACATGAGAAATTAAAATCCAGTAAGTAAATAATCAATTAAAAATACATTTTTCACAAGAATTATCTCATATTGATTTAATTATATCTGCAAATTTCAGGTCGTTTGGTTTGTTTTGTTTTACGGCATATCAATCTCAGTGGGTCATTTAATGCCGATAAAGTTTTGAAATAAATCAATTCTTAGTGCATAATACGATTTTTTTATAAATACATTTTTCTATTTAACCCATAGATGGGACCCTAACAGGTACTACCACTCCGGGTCAGAGTGGACCAGGGAGCAATGGTGATGAAGGGGTGCTCCACATTCCCCAGACCTCCAAAACTGGAACCTCACCATCAGATAGAGTTTAACGTCATTCCTAGGACATGTAGACCCGCAGCCACCGCCTTCTAGCACCCATATGATAAAAGGGGTTGGGGCTTGCCATTAGGGCAATAGGGTTGGGAAAATCATATAGGTGCTAGGGCTTGACGTGACCAGCCATTGATCGGAGGGGGCCTCTCCGACCGCCCGTCTAGCACAAGATAGGGCCAAAGTGGAGTATTGCATATCATGAACTGCTCACCCACCTGGGCTCTATCCTTAAGCATCACGGGTCGCCACCCACGGCCAACAGGTGGCCCCATTGGGGGAGTCTTACCCCCCTGCAGAGGTGCAGCTGGTGCATTATAACGCCCCAGCCGACAGGGCGGATTTTTTCTGTGTGTGTGTGTGTGTGTGTAAATAACACACACACACACACACATATATATATATATATATATATATATATATATATATATATATATATATATATATACTTCTCTCTATTTCTCTGTGTATATATACTTACACACACATATGTTAAATTTCTCTTCCTATCTGTATATATAGATATGTTGAGCTTTGTAAAAAAAAAACTTTTATATTTAGCTTGTACGATAAATTCCGATTAATGGTATTCGCAGGTGAAACAAGAGAAAACATTTTTCACAATTCTACGGTTAAACGTAGAATTTTAGATAGCGATTTATTTATTTATCTATTTTTTAACATTTCAAAGGTGTTTGGAAGAAAACCAATGATCCTTTTTCTTCTTCCTCATCTTCACTTAAAAATGAGAAGTATTTATACAAGTAAATAAACTATCCATCCGTTTATTATTGGTCCTATTAATGTGGGACCACCCACAAACCGAGACGCTTGGGTGGCGGGCGCAGAAAATGCGTTGATCCCGTCGGCATTCTTCCTCAAGGGTGTGCCTCAGGCACTGAGCAATAAACACAATCCTGCATCCTTTAAATTGATGGGACAGGTGTTGCCTTGGGGGAAAGCCCCCTGGGATTAACGATGTTAATTGTAGCCAAGTTCCAGGGCCGAAGCCACTGGACCCACGCCTTGAGGGGTGGGTATATTTCCCTCATACCCCACTTGTATGGGTTGGACACAAGGTCTCGTTTTTACGTGGGCGCACAAAAATTGCGTCGATCCCGTCGGCATTCCCCCTCAAGGGGGGTGCCTCAGGCGCTGGGCAATAAACACAGCCCTGTCCCTTTAAATCAAGGGATAGCCCCCTGGGATCGACGCTATTAATTGTAACCACGGTCCAGGGCTGAAGCCACGGGTGCCCGCCCCGAGAGACGGTTGTGCATTTTGATACAATTGTATTCCTACATACAACAAAATAGCGGTTTACAGTGTTTACAGGAAGGCTAATTTGCAAATTGATATCAAAAATGTGATTTTAATGAATATATGTTTAGTATCATTGATTTCTAATTGTTTGGTTTTATCTTAATTAATATGAGCAAAACTCTCTTCAATAAAACTTAAAAGAAATAATATAATTTTATTCTTTACTTCCTATTTTAACTAAAAAGTTAAATTAGGAAAATTTAGCAATGAAAGACGGGAGTGATAGAAGAGTAAGTTTCAGTTGTTCTATTTTCCGATTATACCCCATCTGTTTCAAAACATTTTATCTGCTTTCTTATTAGTTTCAGTAGTCTTTCTAATTTAACATAACACTTTATAAAATAAATAATTATTTATTTTTATAATTAAAATCGTGGCAATTATTTTTATATTAATACACTTGTTCTTTAATCTTTCGACCGTTATCATCTGGCAACGCTCTCAGGTTGAAAATGATACCATCCAAATCATCCAAGATGAAAATTCTTATTATTTTGTGTTGCTTATCCACTGAAATCTTACTTTATTTAGCTAAATAATGGATCATTCCGTTTTTATCATAAACAATGAGAAGGAAAAAGGACATGCTACATAAAAAATACAAGAAATAAATAAATAAAGTGAGTATAGCAAAAATAGAGAGAGGGTGGGCGCGTGAAAGCGATAATGCTAATCTGTTTTCAATTAAACACAATGAAGGTTATTTCCCTTTCCACCCATGCTACAACTTGCTTCACACGTTTTCTCAGTTATGAAAAAGAGTGAATCAAAATACCAACTTCTTTTATTGGGATTTTCAGAACACCCAAACCCCACTCATGCCTTGGCCGGACTGTATCGCTAAATCACCCCCGGCGACCGGAGACCGATCGAATCTTATGATTTCGGCAAATTTTAGTTATTTGCTGAATTTCGTCGGATGTCGTAGATATAGCATATCTTATTACATCTAGCCTGCCGGACGATATTTTGAAATTTTTGTCAACACTCCTCACTTTCGAATGCTCGTTTTTTAATAGCTTATCTATTTATACCCACGACCACTTGATTACAATGTTACATTTGGGTCAAAATATTCCGACCTTTTTCGGCTGTTGGTTGGTTGGGTTTTACGGCATGTCAACCCATTCAGTTATTTATGTCGAAGACAATCTGTTTTATTAATTTTGATGGGTACTCTCTTTAAAAAAAACTCGATTTTTAACAGATTTTCTTTAAACTCATTTTTTCTGTTTAACCTATAGATGGGCCCTAACAGGTACTACCAGTCCGGTCCGTGTGGACCTGGGAGTAGTGGTGATAAAGGTGTACTCTACATTCCACAAGAGTTCCAGAACTGTAACTTCACCACCAGTTTAAAGTCATACCCAGTATATTAAAACCCACACTCATCGCCTTCTAGCATCTATATCGGTTGAGGGTTGACATCAAAGCAATAGGATTTGGACAACCAGTGCTTGTCGGGATCAGGCGATTGATCGGAGGGGTCCTCTCTAACCGCTCGGCTAGCTGAGTATAGTGGAGAGTTGCATCTCATGGACTGCTCAGTCACCAGGATTTTGTTCTTAAGCATCTCCCCCCCCGGCCAACAAAGATACAGCCGGTGTATTCTACAGCCCTTCTGACATGGCGGTTTAACGGTAGGGATGGAATTATATTTAGTGTATCATACTAAGATGTTGGTCTCGTATTACTTTCAGCTTATTGCTGTTGCATGTTATCCTTGCTGATCAGCATCCTACGAGCTTCAATTATAATTAACAATGCAATATCTAAGAACTTTGAATAGCATTATAGTTAATAATACAAGAGTATATATTTCCTCCAGCAGATTAAGCTCGCCAAGTCAATAAAGAAAATTAAGTTAGCCGAGTAGAACGGTCAATGGAATGTAGAAACTTGGCCTCAACCAATCGACTTTTGGCATATTATTCTGTCAAATATATGCTAGCTAAATCGACTTTGAATATATCTCAGTTTAATAAAAAGATATAACATACTCTTCTGAGAAAATATATTTCAATGGAAAGAAAAACAATATTCTGATATAATACGAGTTCCATATAAACATAAAGTGTGAATGAAATATCCCAACGCAAAAAAAAACAATATTTTTTTTTTAAATATGAACCAGACAAATAATTCCAGTGATAACTCTTTAAGTTTTTTATAGTGTGGTTGAAATTTTGTAGCATAGTCACCCACAACTGCATTGACGATTTTTATAGTTTTCCTCCTTTTTTCCGCGCACATCTCCCCTTCCTTCTTTTCCCACTTTTCCCTCGAAGTTTTTCCTCCCCAGCCTCGCACTTCCCCTCCTTTCTATTTTTCTACACTATGGCCCCCCCTTTTTTTCTTTTTTTTTCATACGCGTGCTTATGGTTTTATCTATAATTTTGCCTTAATAGAAAAACCTTAGTTTAATAAAGTTTTATAGCATTCTCTTCTTCAATATACAGACAAATATATTCTGATATTATAATTGTTTCAACTAAAATACCGTATTGTCAATAGATCAGTTATTTTCAACTTGGTTTTAGTAGGTTGCGTAGAATACACTACCTGTATCCCCTGCAGTGGGGTAAACCCCTTCTCAGAAAATATGTGTCTTGTGTAGGATACTAACATGCGTCTGATGGCTGTAACGTAGGAAAGACTTGATGACCCTCTCGTACAAAATGAATCGAATGCAAATGCCCACCTCGCTGGTCTCTTTATATTTAGATCTGTCCACTCTCTTTTGACTATACACATGGGCAGATTACGCTATCTATATAATGGTGAACCCCCAGACCTGCAGGTTTTGGAAGTGCGAAGTACTGATTTACTGTTATCACTCAAAGGCCCACCAATCAGTTAATCAATGCTAACACTATTATATATATATATATATATATAGATTAACAAAATTCATGAGACAAATAGGAATATTTCTTTTATGCTATCTTTTTGTTTGTTTTTATTAAAAACTTTTCAACTCTTTGCCTACTTTAAGCTACTCACTGTGGCTCTCTAACCACTTTGATCCTACGATAAATCGCTGACAGCGGCTCTCATATATGTCACTTGTTTAAACTGAAAAAGAACTCAAAATACAATAATTTCATTAAATATTCTTTTAAATATATCGTTTTGTCAGGAGAATTTGTTCAAACTCAAACAAAAGTCTACCACAAATTATTTCCTTCCTGTAAAGATTGACAATATTTGAGACACCTTTTACTGCAACAGTTTTTACTATTTGGGTTATCATCTTGCAAAATTGCCTGGTTAAAAATCAGACGGTCCAAATCTTTAGAAGTGTAATGCAAAAATATAAATCCTGATTATCTGGTGTTGCTTATACACCGAATTCTTATTTCTCGTGTCATCACCTCAGCTAAAAAATGGCCAATTCGCTATTTATCAGCACCGAAAGAAAGGGAAGAAAAAGGACATGCTCCAGTGGAAAATATAAGAAAGAAAGAGTAGGGAAAGAAAGAGAGAAGGAGACTGCGGAAAAGATAACGCTAATCTGCTTCAATCGAACATAATAAAAAGACGAAAAGAAAGACAGAAAAAAAAGAGAGAAAGAGTTAAATCAAGATCATCATACTTTTACATATTGAACTATTTTACAATAGCTGTTAAGTAAACATATCAAAGGTTGTAATAATTGAATTGGCATACTGTGGTATATGCACAGGTCCGGCTAGTATTAA
>CM042139.1:10660700-10718200 GCA_023376005.1 Doryteuthis pealeii
ATTCCTAAAACCTTTAAAATTTCGAACCCACCCCAATGTCATTAAATCATTTCAAAAGCCATGACGTATTATGTTTGTTTTTACGTAAACCCGAAGTAATGCTTTTCTGCATCGCAAATTACAACCCTTTATAATTCATAATGCTACAAAAAAATAATTTTAATGCCAATCTGAATTCAATTACACTATTTAATAATAATAATACTGTTATTCTAACGAGTTTAAAATTAAATATTAATTTCTTTATCAAATGATAATTTATAAAATTGAGATTACCACCAATAAATCTCATGTCATTTTAAGTTTCATGAACAATTTTAAATTTCACCGTCAGAATATTTCAATGTAATGGTAACATTTATCTTTCAGAGATTCTACAATTAAGTAATGAGCATCTTTCTATTTCATCCCTAAAAACTAAAACCATCTGTATCGTGGTGTACTATACTCCAGGCCTGCTCGTGCTGAAATTGAGAGACAGAACTGGAGGTCTATTTTAAACATTCTAGACCAAGTAATCAATAGACACCCTAAATCATCAACTTAATGAAACGTTCATATTTTAACTAATCAGTAAATTCCGCTTCCAATTTTTTGTAAACAAATGATTTTAATCAGAAGTTTATGGAGATGTTGAACTCACAATAAATTAAATAAATAGATGGTTGGTACACGTAATCAAATTAAAATTCAATAGCAAAATCTTTTTTTTAAAATAAATACTTTTTAATCAGAAATTTATGAATATTTTTCAACACTTTGATGATGATATAAAAAAAGACAAAAGACATTTTTATACTAAAATAGTTTTTACTTAATCAGAAGAGAAATGCAATTATGTTTACTAGCAAATATATGCACCCTCCGGGTGCAAGTATTTATGTTTTGATATAATAAAATATCATAATATATTAGAAAGGCTAATAAAACTGAATAAAAATGCAGATAAAAAGATTTGGAAGAGAGGGGGTATGATTGAAAAATAGAACAACTTTGAAACTAACTCTTCTATCATTTTCCATTACTCCCGTCTGTCTTTGGTAAATTTTCCTAATTTAACTCTTTAGTTAAAATAGGAAGTAAAGAATAAAATGACAGTTATTTCTTCTTCTTAATGGATTTATTTTAAGATTTATTCCCGAGATTTTTGCTCATATCCATTAAGATAAAACCAAACAATTAGAAATCCATAATACTAAGCATATATTTATTAAAATCAAATTTTTAATATCAATATGCAAATTAGCCTTCCCATTCACACTGTAATCCACTATTTTGTTTTATATATAAATACAATTGCATGTTATTAATATGTAGATATGGTCAACAGTCTTAATGATGTAAATCAATTTTATTAATAATTGAGGTTTAAATAAAAATAAAATCATGGAGAATGTGATGTAAAAAACAAAGGGAATTGTGACTTGAGTAGTAATATAGTTTCGGTTTCAGACAGAAAAATACACAATCTCCATTATAATAAGATTTAAATAAATTTTATATTTTTAAAATAAGGTTTTTACCCAATTAATCATCAAAAATATATGCCATTCATTGAATTATTTAAAAAGTTAAAAATTGCTTAAATTTCAGGAATGATTAAATCATATTTTTAATTAAAATCAATTGGAACGACTATGTTGGGAAATTGATTCGTCTAATTTCTTCCTTCTACTACCAAATTCGACGACAAACTTTCTCATCCGCAATCACCGCTTTTAGTCCTCTCTCCCCTTTCTCAGTTGTCTCTCATTTTATGTACGACGAGCAAAAATTTACTATCGCCACGTCTCTTTGATTAGAAATCACACGTATTCAAATTCTAGTGCCAAGGCAGCCATATTTGTCGTTGCCACTCAGCAAGCAAGACAGGATCGCGCCCGCTTTGCCCCGTTAGGCAAGTCTTTTATCTCGCTACAGAACGTGTAAGATTAAATGTTAATATAGATGTATTATTATAGTACGTGCACAGGTTCGGATTGTTGGTTGTACCGATCTTATGTAAATAAATGCCGATGGTTGAATTTATGAAGGGGTTGAATGAGTTATAAGAAAGAATAAACGCACGAAAAGTGTTTAGTTCCAGTTAACTGACAACCGATTGGTATCAAGTCTCGTGTCAAAAATACTATATTATCCAGTTTGTCATTAAATCCAGAAAGGGTAAAGTTCAAAATCTATAAAGCCAACTAGTAAATCTAACAACGGAAAGATGTTGTCTTCCTTGGAGCAGACGTTGCATTTAAATGGATCACTTGAGTTAGATTCTTTTCATAGCAATTACAAGATTAATTTACCCCAGAATGTTAAGTCTCTATATATATTAATACAGGTGTTCCTTAATTCTACGACCGTTAGGATCTTATAACATCCAATGGTTAAAAATGAGACCGTGCAAATTTAGAAGATCAAATGAAAAATTGGTAAATCCTAATTTATCTGGTGTTACTAATCCGGCTAATTCTTAAATAACAATTCTAATATATAGAAAATACAACAGTTGTTTTCTTAAGAATAAATTTAGGGTATGTGGCTTGGCAGTGGAGTATTGTCAACGATGACACTAGGGATAATGTTGGAATTTCTAACATATTAAACGGTAATACAGAGAATAAACGTGCGAAACGTGTTTCGTTCCAGTTAACTGACAAACGATTGATATTGTTGGACTAATCTGGGTATAGATATTTACTAGTTAGTTAGCTAAGTGTAGCTTAAGGCCAGATGTATGGGGCACCCGGTGAGAATTGAACTCACTAATCATAGTTTGCCAGTCTACCTTGCAAACCATTATATCACGGGGGGTACGCTTAAAATAAGCTTAGATTAGGTTTGGCACAAGGCCAAAATTATGGGACGCACAATGAGGATCGAACTCACTATTCAGTAGCAATAAATCTACAAATCTAGCTTTCTACCCATTACACTGCGATGAGACGCTCTTAGTCATTTACTAAGCTTAGAGTAGATGTGACACACGGCCGGAGATATGGCCACCAGGGGCTTCGACCCTGGGCCGTATAAGTTAATAGCATGTATCCCAGGGGGGATACCCCCCAGGCAATACCTGACCCCGCGATTTAAAGGGGCAGGGCTGGGTTTATTGCCCAATGCCTAAGGTGCCCCTTGAGGGAGAATGCCGACGGGATCAACGCATTTTTGCACCCGCCACCTATGACTCACGGCTTATGGGTGGTCCCATATTAATAGGGCCTTGTGCCTAACCCGTACACGTGGGATACGTAGTAAATAAACACCCAGTGAGAATTAAACTCACTAACAATGGTCTGCTAATGTAGCTTGTTAACCATTAGGATACATGAGGTGCCTGATTAATCTGGGTATTGTTATTTTACTAAGATGTGATACAAGACCAGAAGTATTGGGCACACAGTGAGAATCGAACTCAATAACAATGGTTGCTAATACTAGTTTGCTAACCATTAGGCTACATGAGGTGCCTAACTAAACTGGTATAAGATTCACTCATATGTATGAACTTTCCCATCATCAGCAGCATTTCCGGTAAAATGGGTGAACCCAGAAAAGCACTTGAACAGCCATTTTTTTCTCTGCAGCAAAGGAAAGCAATACGTGTTTGTTTTTTTTCCATCTTACCTAAATTATGGATCTAAGTACGAGACAATTCTTTGCCGCCTCGCTCCACAAGGTAAGTGAATTTTATCGCTATAATATCTGTTCTTAAAGGAGAAAGAAACGATGAATGAAAATATCATAAATTTTGAAATAGGTCTGTCATTATTTCCCGATTTATTTTAGGTAAAATTATCAGCAAAGCTGAGAATATTATTCTGACATACTGTTCAGAAGACAAAGGTTGTTGGAAAACAAGACTAATCTCTTCTGTAAAATAACAGCATTGTTGATGTTATATATAACATCATAAAAAAGGTTAAATTTAACTAGACCAATGTGGTCCCATATGTTTCAATCATTGTGCTTAGACTGATGATCAAGTAATGTTGGTTCCTTTTTCAATTCTTAAATTATAGAATTCATTGAATTGCTGATCCTCAAAATATAAAATTTGAATCGATATTTACTCGATATATAAATATAGATTTATAATCTATGACGAATTTATTTGGCCTTTTTTCAAAAATGGGAAAATAATTTAGTCAGTATATTTTATACAAATTCAAGATATCTATATTAATTTGGAATAAATTCTTTAGAAAATGTAATTCAAAACTAAGATGAAATACAAAATATCGCGCGTGCAAATTTTTTGATAGTTCGTAATTTTACACTTGGATGGAGGCTTGATGTGAGGGGGAGGGGGCAATAGAATACCTGCTTTTGTATGGTGGTCGTCGAACCAAGAAACTGAGAATTTAATTTCTCCTCAACACCAATTTTGATTATTGTAGATCACATTTAATTGAATGAGACTATATTTGTCTTCGATAATGTAGAAAAGGTTTACAAAGTGTTTAACCGCCCCTTCAAGCGCTTGTCTTTTGCCAGCCGGTTAACTCCTCGGTTACCCAAGTTAAACTGTTAATTTTACAAGTTCGGGTGTACGTACGTTGCTTGTAAACAACGAATTAAATGGCAATGTGTTGCAAACTAGTATTGTTAGTTACACAAGACTTTGATATGAAGCGAGTGGGAGATTAACAATTTTCTCCTTTTCATATCCAGTCTATAGTTGGAATGTCACCCCCCCCCCCAACCAGTCGGTTGAAAAAAACCGACAAAACGTATCGTTTTATAGATACAATACATACCTCATCTTACTTTTAAAATATTGGCAATTCTCCTTGATTTCCTGTTTTTTAATTACTTTGTGCAAAAGTCAAATAACTTATAAGAAATTTTTCTGTAAGTGAAAATAAAATAGATAAAAATCTGGGAATTGTTTATTAATTTTGAGACTGTATTTCATGTATAACAATTTATTTTGGCATAGACTTATTTTCGATCTCATTAGATATATGTTTTAATGGATTTTTGGGTGTTACGATATTTAAAAAGGTCAGCGTGATCGCTTTAATAAATACGTTAGATTGGGCGAGATTATATTTGTCTGAGATAGTGTGAAAAGGAAATCAAATGAAAGTGTTTTGCCCCCACCCCTCCAGCGTTTATTTTTCTTGGTTGTTAACTCGTCGGTTACCCAAGTTAACCAGTTAATTCTATAAGGTCAGACTTAGGCACGTGGCTTGTAAACAACGACTAAAAAGTCATTTCGTAGCAAACTACAATTGTTAGTTACCTAAGACTTTGATAAGGAATGCAAATGAAAGATCAACCAACAATTTTGTCGTTTTCATATCGAGTTTATAGTTTGAAGGTCACTGCGTTACCAATAGTTGGAACATCACCCCCCTCCCCAACCACTCGGTAGAAAACATCGTTCTGTAATTTGGAACTGAGATAGAATACAACAAGCGCGTGTGAATTTTTTTTTAGATAGAGCTTTCCCAAAACAAACACATGTCTAATAAACATAGAGCATTCTATTTGAATTTGAATTTGAATTATTTTTTGTGGCAAAGAATTTACGATAATATGTGTTAGAAAAAAGTTCTGAAAATACTTACTTACCTGAATTCTTTTGAAGTGAAAAACAATTTGAAGGCCTTATAGATATTTAAAAAAAACAACATTTTTCTTAACACTTTTCTATCGTTTCGATTGGCTGAAGAGAACAATTTTTCATTATCTACGGACTCTTTTTTTTTTTTTTTTTTTTTTTTCGGTGAAATTATTCGTAATTGTCTACCCGGCCGACAGCAAAAGGATTGGTTCATCTAAAATGTTCCAATTTTTAAATTATAGAATTCATTGAATTTCTGATTCTCCAAATATAAAAGTTGAATCGATATTTACTCGATGTATAAATACATAATATATGACGAATTGATCTGGACTGTTCAAATGAGGGAAACTAATTTAGTCAGCGTATTTGATATTAATTAATTCGGCATAAATTCCTTACAAGGTTTAAATTTGAACTGAGAAAAAAATCGCGTGTGCAGTTTTCTTTAATTGCGTTGAAAAAAATGTATCTCCTGGAGATCCGGAGGTAGAGCAAGTTTATTCAAAATTTTGAAATTTCACAACCACAATGTACAATGGTTATATTATTATTTTAATAGTGTTTTTACAAAGAAATGTTACCACCTTGCATCGTTAACTATTTGTAAATTCCAGATTGCCACAGATTCTGTCAATTTCATATTGAGTTTAATCAAAATGTTGAAATTTTATAGTCCCTTTATTTATCTTTAATGGAAACAGTCTTATTTTAACGGATTTTACAAATAAATTGTAAGATCATTTGGCAAAGATAATCTTACATTTTAAGATTGCCACAAATCTATTTCCTGCAGCCCCAATTTCGAAACTTAAGATTGCCATTGGTTGCATTAAAATGTTTGAAAATTCATAACCAAAATATTTCGGTTTAATGAAAACCAGTGCTATTTTTTAATTAGAATAAATGATACATCCTTTCTGAATCAGAAATTAAAACAACTTATAATTCACAAAACTACCAAAAATATGATTTAATACCAATCTGAGTTATTTAATAATACTGTTATTCTAACGGGTGTACAATTAAATATGAATTTCTTTCTCCAATAGAAATGTATAAAATCGAGACAGCCACCTATGAATCTCATGTCATTTTGAATTTCAGTCACCCAGATAAACTCAAATATAAATAATAATAATAAAATAATAGATTTACTTATGAAAATGTAAAATTATTGCTGCTGATAGGAATAGTATATTTGCTTTCCAATTTACGTCTTAAGGTGACAAACAAATCTACTTATATATATATATATATATTATATATATATATATATATATATCACGGATCTTTGCTAATCCACGAAGCAAACAAATTTACTCCTGGGTTAATAAAAATCGATTTAAAAAGAGCTAAATATACGGTTCTAAAAGCGAATGTTATAAAATATTCCCACTGCAGTTTCTTGTAGCAATTCTTCAGGGAATGATATATATATATATATATAATACAATCCGAAACACTATACTTTCCTAAAAAGGACGCAGTATTCAATAAGATTAGTGGCATAAAAGCATACGGTAGACTCTTTAATATATCTGTATATGATTAGCTTCATTGAGTAGACCGATTTATAATCAGCGAGATATATATATATATATATATATATATATTAGCCGCAATATGTGGGTATTCTATATATAAAGGGCCGGGTTAGCTCGGTCGGTAGAGGGTTCAGCTAGAAACCATGAGGTTCTTAGTTCGATACCGGCCCTCGCCAACTCAGCGTATAAGTAGCACAGGGATCTGTGTTGTAAAGTAAGGAGCGGACGGTAGGTGTGGCGCTCCACCTCAGACCCAAAAACAGTCTCCTAGTAAAAAGGGGATAGACTCCCTCGCTGACCACCCAGATTGATATACATATATATATATATGTGTGTGTGTGTGTGTATTGTAGTAGTAGTAGTGAATCTCAAAGATTCCTTAACATCTAAAAGTCAAACGGCGCTGACTTAAATAACATAAGATTTCGTATAAATTTGAATACGAGCTATTAAACCCTACAAAAAATTAATATAGGGCCAGGAAAACTCTATTGGAAAGTATTTTCTATAACCCAAAAAATAATAAAATATTATCAAAAAATAATCTTCTTCGTCTAGCGCTAGTGAAAAGGGGATAGACCCCCTCGCTGTATGGCTCATACCGACATTAGGCCGCCCCGACAACGACTAGATATAAAAAATTATAGGATACCATGCATTTGTAAGCCAACTACGATCACAAATATCTATAAGAGTATTTTCTAAACACTGTACCTTCCTAAAAAGGACGCAATATTTGCTAAGAGTGGCGACATAAAAGCACACGCTGGACTCTTTAATCTATCCGTATATGATTAGCTCCATTGTTTAAACATATTTGATTCCACGTTTAAAACAACCCATTAGGAATACAACTAGATTAAAGGGTTTTTCGATCGTCTTCGCATATTAATCCAATAAAATCTGCTGATGGCACTTCAAGCCAGGGTTGTGGGCACCAAGCAAGGTTTAACATCTTTCCAATCGCAAATTCTTTGACCGATGAATACAGCTACAAACACATTAGCCTCATTCGACAGTTAAACAGAAGAATGCCCCGCGGTTTAGATCGATGGCATTAAACTCGAACGAAAAGGCCTGTCCGAAGCATTTTATCCTCAGGAGTTGCATTTACCCATCCATTGACAAGAAAAATATGTTTGCATCGATTATTGAATTCTCCCCGCGACAAGCCTTCCTGAATGGTCGTGCTAATGTAAACTTCATCTCGCAGCCTGCCAAGCAGTATTAACCCTTGTAACCTACAAGGCCGGAAAGGCGACAACTATAAGGAAATCGAATGACCCGTATGGTCTAAGTATTGGCTTCTTGCTGCCTTCGCATCTTTACGGACTCCGGGATATTGTAACCTTTGTCCACTCCATGTACCTACGTGTCGGTTTGGGTGTGTTTTCCTTTCAAATCGTCAATATTACTGCAGACTAATATCAACACACTGACTCTTTCTCCTTTTCTGGGGGATAAAATGGTAAAAATAATATAAAACACTAGAAAGAGGCGTAGCTTAAGTGGCGATATAAATTAATTATGAATAGGGTTATAAAAGAAAAACAAAACAGACAGAAAATAATGATTTATTTAGGGAAGAATATATATATATATATATATATATATATATATATTATATAGTGTGTATAGAAATAACCTACTCGAGTTTCACCATAAGGATCTTCAGGGTTAATTCCAATGAATTAATCAAGATATTAATTAATAATTATCAATTGTAATTCATCAATATCTTGATGAATTCATTGGAATTAATCCTGAAGATCCTTATGGTGAACCTCAAGTAGGTTATTTCTATACACACAACTACTAAATCTGCTCTCCTAACGTATTGAGCACTCTATATTTGTTATAATACTGATTTTGGGTTTAACTCAATATTTTTTTTACCGCTAGGCCATTCCCTTTATCGTGTGTGTGTGTGTGTGTGTGTGTATATGTGTATATATATATATCTCCAAAAGTCCAGAGAAGAAATCTTCCTTACGACACAAGAGTTTTATTTAAAAAAGCTGTCGCAGTTTGAGAGCTCAATGTGTGCTCTTAATGTTAGTCGCAGAGCAAATATATTAGTAAAGAAATAACAAAAGACTTAGAGATTTAGCATAATAGTCAATTTTAGGGAGCTTAGACAAAGTGTCTAACTCTCCAGACTCATCAGATGCTTCTGCATCTGATGAGTCGGGAAAGTTAGAAACTAGACGATGGCCTAGTGGATAAGGTAGTTAGGTTAAGACAGTTCTAAGTGACTGTTATCTCTGGATACCGAGTTCAATCCTGAGTAGAGACAGAAAAATAATTAACACAACTCCTACCCCAGCTATGGTTAGCGGAATGAGAACAGGATACCCGAGAAGGTTCCCGAGTCCGACAAGAATTACCTGAAGAAGGCCGGAGAGCATATCGGCTGAAACGTTGTACAAATAACAATGAAGATGGGGACAATAGTCCGAATAACGCAGATAATACTAATCTTCAAGCCTCATCTCAAACATTCAGAGAAATATTCTGGCTATTTTGCTTAAATTTGGTTTACACATAGATATCAGGTTATAGATTACATTTTTCAAAACGAGCAGTGATTTATATTCACACAAATTTCCTGGTGTTATTAAATAGTCTAGAAATAACTTAAATGGGGTGTTTAATCCAATAAAAGAAATAAGAACAATCCTGAAATGTCTTGTTAAATCGGCTTATTGATTCCAACACAAATCTATTAAACGTGTAACAATGGTTTTATAGCCCCACTGCAAAGCATTGACATTCCATTGGTTAGAGAATCCCCTTAAGGTTTTCCCCTGTAGCTATAATGTGATAAAACTCTAATTGTTCGAACGTACCCTGAAGCAATGGAAAATATACTGGAATACAGGGAATCGGAGAATAAAGTGAAAACATAATCCCCAAGTGTGTTTAATTTCCGAGTTGACAAAATGTATCCTCAAAGCAATTATCTATGTTTATCTAACAATGTTTTCACATATTTCCACATCCAGTTTATCTTTACTTCATACTATCATAGCTATATCTTATATATCTATCTATCTATCTATCTATCTATCTTGGTATATGTATGTTTCACAGTTGAAATATCTCATCTATAATGATTTTTTTTAAATTCCATATAGTGAACTATTATTATTATGGGTATGATGTTAAACTTCAAAGTTGTTAGATATTTCTCAATTCAATTAATCATTATATCTCTCTGTATCTCTGTATCTCTCTCTCTCTGTCTGTCTGTCTGTCTGTCTCTATCTGTCTGTCTGTCTCTATCTATATATATATATATATATATATATATATATATATATATATATATCATAACTATAAGTTTCATGCTTACGCCATCTTCAGCAAATGATCATTTATTGTCACGCGATGGAATGTTATAATGCTAAAGTTTTTTTTTAAAACTGTGGCTTGTATGTATATATATATATATATATATATATATATATATATATCCATGTCTGTCTATTTATCTTGATATAATCACAAACGATAGCACTGATAAATTTGGAAATCTTTATTTTACTTAGAATAATTGGTACACTTATTGAGAGTTTATGTAGTCTAGTATTCACGAGTTCTCCAAATGGAAGGTAATCATAAAATAGGGGTGGTAACACTGAATTACTTATTATACTTGGTATATGAATGTTTTACTGTTGAATTATCTCGTTATCTATTCTAACTTTTAAAAGATATTGTTCATCTATTTATTCTTGAATCACCTTGATCACCTTGAGATTGTTTACTGTTATGTCTAATTTTCATTATTTCCTTCTTTAATCTCCCCTTCACTCTTTACAATATACACATATATTGGTTCGATACCGGCCCTCGCCAATTAGGCGTATGAGTAGCACAGATCTGTGCGGTAAAGAAGCTGATGGTGGCGCTTCACCTCAGACGTAAAAACATCTCCTTGTCTAGCCAAGGGAAAAGGGATAGAACCCCTCGCTGTCTGGCTAATACCAACTTTAGGCCACCCCGACGATGACTTATATAGTCTTCCATCATTTTTTTTTATTATACCATTTTTGTTAGCACCGTCTAAAATCCACTATATCTTGGTGGAACCCTTATTCCTCTGAATATGCTCCCATGTTTACCTTAAATTCATCAAGACAGCCCATCTATGGGTTAAATAGAAAAACATGAGTTTATAAACAAAATTGATTATCCATTTAAGAATGAATTTATTTCAAAACTTTGTCGGCAATAAATGACCCACTGAGGTTGATATGCTGTAAAACAAACCAAACCAAACCAAACCAAAACATCATCAAGACAGGTGTTAAGTATATGGGCTTTCAAGAAAAGGGCATTCATCAACTTTTTTTGGAATGTTCTGGAAAATTGTTGACTTTGAAAATCCCATTACCCAGGTCAGCAAAAGCCAAGTCTGAATAGAAAATAAATCCTTTACAATTAAATAAGAAATTAGGAAAAACATTTTCTGCTTTCTCCCAAGTAAAAAGGGAATTATAAATTTAGTTTCCCAGTAAGATTTGTATAAATCCTATTTTCGTTTTAGATTTTAAACAAAAAAAAAAAATCTTGAAAAAAAACCCCACATATCCTGGCTCATTTGTGCACATAATGTTTAAATCCCTATTTCAAAACTTGTATGTTTTATATTAATAACATTTAATTATGCATTTTTCACAATTTAATATACATATTTCATTCTGGAGTCGTCAAAAGACCATTCATGTGAAATAGTCCGCTTAACACACCCGTCTATCACAGACTGTTTTATTTTATAAGGACCGAATATATATGGAAACCTTCGTGTATCATATGACAAAAAAGTTGAGGGGTATGTCAGGATTTTCTTTAAACTTAAGTGAAATTAATATTTTCCAATTTGCCATTAGATTTATTTTAGTTTTTATCATAAATTTCTTCGTAGATTTTCTTATAATCCTGGTCACCATTTTAGGCGTTTAGTTCCACTGTTAATAAATCCAAGTAGGCATTAAGTGTAGATTCAGTGAATATTCCTTCAGGCATAAAGTTTGAATTATTCATTGAAATGCTGGGTAGAAAAGAGTGCAATCTGAGTAGATCTCCTCGCCAGTCATGTTCCTTCTGTATTAAATCCAGTTATTAACGGATTTCAGGACAACTGCCAACAATCTTAAATGTATTCTATGTCGTTTTTCATTTGTCAATGCGTACTGTTGATTTTGCGAATGTCCAGGGTCGGAAAAGCTCGAAGTATCACAAAGTAAAATTGAAATTTTAGGAAATTACATTATTTGCTTAAAGTAGCAAAATGAAAACGCAGTCAGGGCAATGTAAAAATACATTTTAAAAATATATTGCCTGAAAGAGGGGGGATTCATTGTCAGAGGGTTTATATCATATAAATAAAATCGTCAAATTTATTCAAGTATTAAAAAAAATAACTGGAAACTTAGTTCTGTCCCGTTCAAATAAAATGTTGCGTGCATCTATTAACTATTAATTCAATAATTATTTTGAATATTTTACACATAAACTTGGCACAAAATCGTCGGCATTTATTAATGTGTAAACTTTCTAGTTAACCCCTTGATATTGAAAAAATGACTTTCTTGTTTGTAAATAATTTTCTCGTTAGATAACTTAAACTATATATTATTATAAAATAAACTAATATATATATGATACCGGGCATATATTTATTAAAACTTGTTTTAAGAAATCAATAAGGACCGTCTAATTTTACAAACTCAAATTTTGAGTGTATATAAGTTCGTTCTTAATTCTATGTGTTGATTATTTTGTGTAATGTGACGTAGGCAGTGACGTAGTTTTTGTTACAGACAAACTGAGACCAAATTTCGATTACTAAGAGAAAAGAAAATTACAATCTATCTATACAAACACTTATTTTCTGTTGTAAGAAGCTGCATTTTTTTCTTTGAACACGGGATATAAAACATTAATGGAAATGAATTAATTGATCTTCTATTAGAAAAAAAGGTTTAGAAATTAGTTGAATTAAACCACGGAACAAAAGGGATTTAATTAACAAGAGTCATTTTAAACAATACCTCCTTCTTCCTGATCATGTATTTAAGGAATAATTCGAAATAATTAAATTTTTTGAGGGATTACCATCCAACCGTGTTTTCAGCTGTGTATGCTGTTGGCTTGAAAAACAGCAACTAAGCCTTACTGACTGGAGCCCAAAACAGTTGGTGTTTATGGAACAGGAATACTCCATGTATTTGGGTGATTCCATTCCTTGAGTCCTGATTGGCTGCTTGGTTTCTATGATGTTATGATGCTTGAATAATCCTCTGGCATTTGGTAATAGGTAAGATCCGTATTAAGTTACGGCTTCGTTGTTTCCCTGTCTTACCAATTCGACGGTAATTGGAACTCAGTATGTTTATTCTACAGAGAAAGAATAGAAAGGCTAAATATTTGTTGTCGAAAATCAAATGATTTTAAGAGAAACCAAATTCAAACTCGTAAATTACAGATATTTCAGTGACGCCGATTGTGTGTTTTGCTGTCTGTAACCGAAACTGTCACTACTTTAGTCACATTTCTCTTCGTCACTCTCCATTATTTATTTTTATTTACACCTCAACTATTGAATAAAATGTTTTAAATTAATGTTGGAATGAAAATATGGGTTATCCCTTCCTGGCTCGGTACCGGAAGTAAGGGACCGGAAGGATGGGGATGAAGACCCTAGGAATAGAACAGCAACAGTAATCGGAGAGATAACGTCTCTCCTGGGAGCACAGCATCAGTCGTCAGACTACACAGCCGGAATCCTTAGCAGCAGAGATTACTTCAACGAGCACAGACTACCCCCTAACTTTGGGTGAACATAGTAGCACCCAACAACGAATGAGCCTATAACCAAATGTTTCCCCTAAAGGAACTCAACAAAGTGTTCAGACTTGTTATATATATGACTTAAAGAACGCTAAGAACATTAAGTTTTAGAAAACCCTTCACACCGTACACTATATACACCTTTATGCATAATACTTATCTTTTTTTATTCCTTTCTTATGATAGAATTTCTGTTTATTGACCTTATCTATAAACTGATATGTAATTGTATTCATATATACAATACAATAGCGGTTTTCAGTGTGAATGCTAAGGCTAATTTACATATCGATATTAAAAATTTGATTTTAATAAATATGGGCTTAGTATTATTGATTTTTAGTTGTTTTGGTTTTATCTTAATGAATATGATCAAAAATCACGTGATAAATCTTAAAATAAATCGATTAACAAGGAGAAATAACTGTAATTTTATTCTTTACTTTAAAATCTAGCAATGAAAGACGGAGTGATGGAAGAGTAGAATTCAGTTGTTCTATTTTTGATTATACCCCCTCTGTTTCAAATGTTTTATCTGCATTCTTATTTAGTTTCATTAGCCTTTCTAATTTAATATATTTTATTACATTAAACTTAAATATTAGCACCCGGGTGGTGCATATATTTGATAGTTATAATAATCTTTGTAAACGTGAAAATCTTACATCTCAGTTGATTGTGAAGAAAAGATAATACGTTGGAGTTTGTAATCTGCGAACAATAAGCAAGTAATAAGCTATTCAAGAAAATGCATAATATCGCGAATTAGATAATCTAACAAGAAATTAATCTTCATTCTTTCTTGTAATTGAATTAACAGGATTTTCCATAACATTGGTTCACAGGATAAAAAGTTGAGTAGGGAATTTTCATGATGAGGAATCGCATAATACCTTGTTTTCGACAAGGAACAAATTCTAGGGTTTCCGATGCAAATATCATTGAGAAAAGAAAGATGTTGTGTGTGTGATATATATATATATATAGTATAAAATTACCAACCCCTCCGCACGAGCAGTATGTGACTCAAGGTCTATTTCTTTAGCGGAGTTCAACAGGTTTGAATTCAGTTTTCCTTCTCCTAGACCGGTTGCCTAACCAAGGTTAAAGAGGCCAGTTTGCCCTACTATTTATTCATAGCTGGAGGGAGAGTAGGATTCACACCTTTCCCAAGGGTATTAGCGCTAAGTGAAGTGAAATGCAATTACCAAGTCCAGGATTTGAACTAGAGGCGACGAATCCATTTCCCATGACTTTAACCATTACACCACGCGCTTCAAGATGTTTTGTATATATTAATATATATTAATATGCTATTCAAGAAAATGCATGATGTCGGGAATTAGATAATCTAACAAGAAATTAATCTTCATTCTTTTTATAATGTTACATAATTATTAGATACCTAATATTTATGTGCAATAGTGTAGAAATCAAAATGGCCGTTATAAGCTGCAGCCCATGGCCTTGAAGGATTTAAATGACAAGGCTTGACCTGTCCTGATCCTTCCTTCGGGTGGATACCGTGAGAATCGGTGGAGAAGACCCTCTTCCGGTTTAAATTAGAAATAGATTTTAGTCAGACGGCGAGAAACCACGACGGTGGTGAGTCGTGTTATACACGCTCCGACTCTATCTGCGCAGGTAGTCTGGTGGGGCGTTTCGAGAATAAAATATGATCAAAGTAAATCGAAGTCTTGTGTTATTATCTAAAACCTAACAATGACACAGGGCTTCTGATAAAGGGAAATCCCAATAGAAGACCAGACCCGAAGTCCCCAAGAAAGTCCAGACGTTAGAAGAGACCTAGAAGAACTTAAGATGTCAGAAGAATAGAAGTAAGTAATGAGAAGGTTATGAAATAGTAATTGAATTAACGGGATTTTCTATAACATTGGTTAACAGGATAAAAATTAAAGTTGAGTAGGAAATTATCATTAAGAAGAATCATATAAAACCTTGCTTTCGACAACGAACAAATACTAGGGTAAATCAAAAGTTTTGAAATTACCACGGCCAAACAACTCGGCAAACACACTGTGTGACATGCGGAACACTGGACAGCGGTTTCGACCTTACCTTATTAGGTCTTATCAGCGATGATATATATTGCTGATGAAACCTAATAAGGTCGAAACAGCTGTCCAGTGTTCCGCATGTCACAGTGTGTTTGCCGAGTTGTTATCACTGGATAAAAAGCAAAGTTGAGTAGGAATTTTTTAAAGAAAAATCGCATAATACCTTGCTTTCGTCAAAGAACAAATACTAGGGTAAGTCAAAATTTTTGAAATAGTTGCATAAAAGTCCGGGTTAAAAAGCGCGGGAAGGATAATCGGAAGTCGAATTTCTATAGGACATATTTTTCCGATGCAAATAAAAGAAAGACGTTTTGTATATATTGATAAAATTACCAAGACCAAACAACTCGGCAAACACCCTGTGTGACATACGGAAAACTAGACAGCTGCTTCGACCTCATTAGGTCTCAGCAGCAGTGTATACCTTTACTGATGAGACTGCTGATAACTTAAAATTGGTTGACATTAAGATTATCCTCCTTCCACTATTCCCCTCCCCTTCTCACAAACTCGTGACCCCCCTCCCACCAAATCTCTACTGAATCGTTCGTTTAAACTACTACCAATTCCTACTACCTCCCACTACCAATTCCTACGCTACTGTTTATTTTTCACAGATATTTATTTAACAAAGGACACGAGTGGTGCAATGGTTAGAGTCGTAGGAAATGGACTCGACCCGAATTCAAATCCTGGGCGAGGTTGATTGGATTTCATAAACCACTAAAACCCTTGGGAAAGGTATGCATCCAACAACTTTCTCTGGGGGGAAGGGAAGGAAGTTTTTTGTGGTGGACTGCAATTTTGTGGTAGAGATTGGTTGAAGTATCTATGTTTAAATTACATACATAAATTTAAGCCGTATGTGTGAATTAAAATGAACTATCTATTTGGTTTCCTTTTTGTTTAAGGTTTTGAGTTAATGGGTGCATTTTAAGTTGTCTAGTATTGAAGTCAGTCAGTCAACAATTGGTTTGAGCAATGTGACTGGCCAAGCACAACTGAATCAGTGTCAAGACAACTGGTACTTATGGGAATTTAGAACAGTCCACTCATGCATTTGGGTGATTCTATTCCCTGAGTCCTGATTGGCTGCTTGGTTTGTATGATCCTCTGAGGCTCCATAAATCCTGCCACTTTGCAGTGGTCTTTACAGCATAGCAGAATCGTATTGGGTTACGACTGCTTGATGTCTTGTCTTGCCAATTCGACGGTAATTGGAATTAGTATGATTATTCTACATCTAGTATGTGTCGTGGTTTGTTGAAATGCTTCGCTACAGGTGTATATTGGGACTCTTGTCAAATAGTTTGTTCGATCTATGTGTAAAAGCTGTATGTGTCTCTTCTATGTTTGGTTTGGTTTTGTTTTACGGCATATCAACCTCTGTGGGTCATTTAATGCCGATAAAGTTTTGAAATAAATCAATTCTTAATGGATAATACAATTTTTTTTATAAATACATTTTTCTATTTAACCCATAGATGGGACCCTAACAAGTACTACCACTCCGGGTCAGAGTGGACAGGGGGCAATGGTGATGAAGTGGTGCTCCACATTCCCCAAACCTCCAAAACTGGAACCTCACAATCAGATAGTTTAACGTCATTCCCAGGACATGTAGACCCGCGGCCACCGCCTTCTAGCACCCATATGATAAAAAGGGGTTGGGGCTTACCATAAGGGCAATAGGGTTTGGAAAATCATATAGGTGCTATGGCTTGACGTAACCAGCCGATTGAATGGAGGGGGCCTCTCCGACCGCCCGTCTAGCCCAAGATAGGGCCAAAGTGGAGTATTGCATGTCATGAACTGCTCATTCACCTGGGCTCTATCCTTAAGCATCACGGGTAACCACCCACGGCCAACAGGTGGCCCCATTGGGGGAGTCTTACCTCTCTGCAGAGGTGCAGTCGGTGCATTCTAACGCCCCAGTCGACAGGGCGGTCTCTTCTATGTATCTGCTACCATTGCACTTTATGCAAAAGGTGTAGTAGATGATTTTGGTATTGTCGCAGGGAAGCTGGAATTTTGATCTTGATGTTGGTGAGTGGTATGTGATTTCACAGACCAATCCCTCCTGTTATTTTAGCATTAACTAAGGGGTCGGGATTTGTTCGTTTTCCTAACCAAAGATACGTGAAGGGAAACCTTCTGAAAATTCTATTTCTCTTGCATTAACCCAAGGTCACCAAGACCTCCATATTGGCACCAGATTTGGGCATAAATAAGTTAGCGAGGTAGATAAAAGCTTCAGCTTAGATAATGGGAGTCGTAATTATGTAGACAGAAGTATGTAAAGAAGAGAAAAGAACAAAACGAAATAAATCCAAAAATATAAACTTATATATATATATATATATATATATATATATATATATATATATATATATATATGATTAAGATAATTTGCTTTAGAAGCATTGTTGAGTAAAGTATATTATCATTTATATTTTTTTTGCTTGAAGGCAGTTACAATGCGTATATCGTATAAAATTCGATAATTAATGAAAATATTCATGACAAGTGAAGGCAAATATCGCCTCTACGTAGAACATCGTACAGCTGTTTCAACTTTATTAAGTATCATCAGCGAGGTATACTTACGATTTCCCTCAGACAGAACTCGAAACCGGGAAATCAGTACGCAGTCAGACTTTACAACTGGGCCACAGATACGCAGCAAACGATACATGTGAAATAAGCTTGCCGTGGGTAAATACGTCACTATTACTACTACTATACAAAGTAGAGTGGACGTTGAGAAGATCGCAAATTTAGGCCTATGCTCCGGCGTGAGGAATGAGATTAAGATAATTTCCTTTAGAAGCATTGTTGAGTAAAGTATATCATTATTTATATTTTTTTCGCTTGAAGGCGGTTTCCTTAATTATCGAATTTTATACGATATACGCATTGTAACTGTTTTCAAGCAAAAAAAATATAAATAATAATAATATAAAAAAATCATATATATAAGTTAAAGAGGCAGTTCTTCCAGACCGTTGTCGTATCAGTGCTGCTGTATGGCTGCACCACTTGGACCCTAACGAAGCGACTAGAGAATAAACTAGATGGGAGCTGCACAAGAATGCTGCGGGTGATTCTGAACAAAACATGGAAACAGCACCCTACGAGAAAGCAACTATACGGCCACCTACCACATATCACCCAAACCATCCGAGTAAGACGGAGAAGACACGCGGGACACTGCTGGAGAAGCAAGGACGAACTCATAAGCGACGTCCTCCAGTGGAAGTCATCACATGGGCACGCCAGTGTGGGCCGACCAGCAAAGACGTACATTGATCAGCTCTGTGCGGATACAGGATGCTGCACAGAGGACCTCCCAAGAATGATGAGCGATAGGGATGGATGGGGAGAGACTGTCATGGATATCCGTGCTAACAGCGCGACATGATGATGATATATATATATATATATATATATATGCATACATAATGTTTGTGTGTGTGTGTGTGTGTGTGAGGAAAATTAAGGGAAAGGTGAATAATAACAATTACATTGAATTAATATTTCACCTCTGTTGGTCCTAGAATCTTCATCAGAATAATTCTGTTCTCTGTCTATATTCTTCATCTGCCTCGTTTTTTTATCGTTCCATCGCTTAGAGTCAGATTTTAGCCCTGAAGAGCTTTATATAATAGTAGGTATAGTAGATTATCTTTATATATATATATATATATATATATATATATATATTAGGAAAAATGAGTAAAGAAAAGAAATGTAGATGGATAAAATGAATTTAATCGATATCACTTACACATGTGTTTCGGTCAGTTTTTGTACCATAACCCCTAGAAAAACCAAATATCCAAATCATAACGGTCTATCTCAACGTTCTATTTTTCAGCGTCCCAAATTTTTTAAAAATTCGATTTTCGAATATTTCCAAAAATCTCTGTTGTTTTTTCCCAACGAATTTTTTCATTCAAAATAAATGTTTACTCTGAAGGTCGATTCTTCTGTGTGCGAAATATTTTCACACCATAAACTGACCGAAACACGTGTAAGTGATATCGATTAATGTGATATCGATTAAGTTCATTTTATCCATCTACATTTCTTTTCTTTACTCATTTTTCCTCATATTGTCGGATTCAATTCCTTTTCCATTTTCACACACACACACACACATATATATATATATATATATATATATATATATATATATATGAATTTAACATTTTGAAAAAACAATTAGTAATTATTATCTGCTGACAGAATCTGTTTCGACGCCTTAGTAGAAGGGTCATCATCAACGAGCAAAAAATATAATCTCTTACACTTTTTTATATATTTACACCAAACTCTTTTTGAGTTTATTTTTGGATTAAAAATGCTTCTGATTTTTTTAAATAAAATTTATTTTATTTTTGAAACAGTATGCGCATTTTAAAAAATTCAAGCATTCCAGCGTGTGTTTGTACCCCCTATTCTCTTCCAACGGTTTTTTTTATCCCTTCTCTCTTTCATATATTTTTTGCTCGTTGATGATGACCCTTCTACTAAGGCGTCGAAACAGATTCTGTCAGCAGATAATAATTACTAATTGTTTTTTCAAAATGTTAAATTCATTCTGTCGGATTAATTTCCATTTATTTACATATATATATATATATATATATATATATATATATATATATATATATATATATATATATATATCTGTTTTAAAATGATATTCATTCTGATGAATCTTCTAAGATCAACAGAGGCGAAATATTGATTAAATGTAATTGTTTGTGCTTTTCCTTAATTTCTCCTCACATTTAGTCATATTTTCCTTGTCTGTCTGTCTGTCTGTCTGTCTGTCTGTCTTCTCTCTCTCTCGTATATATATATATATATATATATATATATATATATATATATATATGAGAGGGACAGACAGAGCGTATAGAGAGATGTTGGTATGACTTGAATGAGGATGTGTTGCTGTAATCTTATCTTCGCATTATAAAGTAATTTGCCAGATAGTTTACGATTGAAATTTTCTGCCTGTATAAAAATCATGACAAATGCATTAAAAAAAAAAGTGTTTTTTTGCAACATGATCACATAATTGTAAATATGCGCACATCATATTCCTAGATGGGTAGGACCAAGCTAAATGTTTTATTAATTGCTTATTCCCCCGCTGCTATAATTAATCAGGGTTCAAGCTCGGTTAAAGTCTGAGAATCTAAATAGTTTCAAGCCCTGTCGGTAGCTCTTAAAATAAGTTGATCGCCTTCCATGCGCTCACATAAAAGTTGTACTTTGTATATGATATTAATTACATACAGTGTTGAGAATCCAGTTGTGAAGATCTGTGGAACTTCTAGTGTGCTTTCTTCGACATTACTCCCGTGTCCACTCTTTTTTTTTCTTTTTTTTTTTTTTTTTTTCTTTTTTTTTTTCGGTGTGGTAATACCTAGTAAATATCTATGCGTAAAACAGACCTTTTCGAAAATCGCTTTCTTCTGAACAGAAATGCAAATTATTAGTATTAAATAGGTATGGTTTGAACCCCACACACATACATATATATATATATATTATATTTATGCACGTTGAATTAAACAAAAGAATCATCTGTTCAACAATTTTATTTGTGATTTTTTTTTTACATTGATTTACGTAGATTGTAGTCTCGGAGAAAATGGAAAGACCTACATCGGTTTTACTTCAACGACATTGTCACGTCGTCTAACTCCCCATTTAACAGATAATAGCTCCACTTCACAACACCTACAATTACATTCATGCCCCCACTCTAATTACCGAAATATCTTAATAGAAAATACACACATTCTGCACAAAGTAAAAAATAAACAAACTCCAAATACGAATTCCACCCAAATTTTTAAAAGTTGGCCAGAAAACTTGAAAAAAAAAAAAAAATTGTTAAACAGATGTTTTTTTTGTTTAATTCAACATGCTTAAATGAAAAAATGCTGCCCAAATACAACACACACACACACACACACACACACACACACACACACACACACACACACATACGTACATATATATATATATATATATACTTTGTTAAATCAACTTTTTAAGCGGGGTTTGATAGGTTTGAATTCAGTTTTCCTTCTACTAGATTGGTTACCTAGTCAAGATTAACGAACCCAGTCTGCCCTACTAGTTACCCATAGCTGGAGGGAGTATAGTTGGATTTATACCTTATCTAAGAGTATTAACGCCATGGAAAATGCAGTTTGGTCCAGGATTTGAACTTACCCCTTCGTGTCCATTTCCTATGACTATTACCATTACACCACAGACCTCCATACTTTGAAACCATATAACTGTGCACAGTATTTGTGTCAAATCCCGGCATTGAATAATCCATAACGGTTGATAGAGCCTAAAACTAAATAATTTCATATTTTTGAAGATTGCTATAATTTATTGACAAGGTCTCTATTAGTAAAAACCTTGTCACTATTTTATATCAGTCTGGCAAAATTATAAAATTAGCAAAATTAAGAGGATGTTCCCCTTGACTTTTTATAAGTGACAAGACACAAAATTCAATTTATTTGATGACTGAAAAATTCTGGCTTCATAAAATATAACTTAAATAAACTATATTGAATTATTTAAATTAAAGGTAGGATTTCCTCCAAGCCAAACAGATAAAAAAAAAACATTACAGAAATATAAATCTATACATATAAAAAGGGCTGTTTGTTTGTATGTATGTATGTATGTATGTCCGGAGGAAAATAAGAAAATAAAGCTATTAATGACAAAGTAAATATATATACACATTCACTATCACTACATCTTGGTTTGTGAGCAAAAATGATAAAGATTTGATTTATATTCATGAAGATAATTAGAAAATCAAAATTTAAATGATAACAGCATGGATTTTTTTTTTCATTTAGTATTTTGAATCGGAGACATTAATTTTTCTTTTCACAGTTTCTGGATCAACGCAAGGTCTTTCTTTACGTAAGCATTTAATGGGAATTCTTGTGAATATCCAATCCGCCCTGTCGGCTGGGGCATTAGAATGCACCGACTGCACCTCTGCAGAGGGGTAAGACTCCCCCAATGGTGCCACCTGTTGGCTGTGGGTAGCTCCCCGTGATGCTTAAGGATAGAAACTAGGTGGATGAGCAGTCCATGAATTGCAATACTTCACTTTGGCCCTATCTTGGGCTAGACGGGCGGTCACGATCAATCGGCTGGTCACGTCAAGCCCTAGCACCTATATGATTTTCCCAACCCTATTGCCCTTATGGCAAGCGCCAACCCTTCTTATCATATGGGTGCTAGAAGGCGGTGGCTGCGGGTCTACATGTCCTGGGAATGACGTTAAACTCTATCTGATGGTGAGGTTCCAGTTTTGGAGGTTTGGGGAATGTGGAGCACCCCTTCATCACCATTGCTCCCTGGTCCATTCTGACCCGCAGTGGTAGTACCTGTTAGGGTCCCATCTATGGGTTAAATAGAAAAAATGAGTTGATGAACAAAATTGTATTATCCAGTAAGAATTGATTTATTTCAAAACTTTATCGGCATTAAATGACCCACTGAGGTTGATATGCCGTAAAACAAAACAAACCAACCAACCAAACATTACAAAAATCTTGAGTTATTAATTCTTGTTTTGTTTACTTGTTGTTGTATACTAATTAGGCAAATGATTCACTTTATTGATTAAATGACTTATATTACCTTCCGCTAGAGTCGTGGTTAGAGTCGTAGGAAATGGACTCGTCCACGCGAGTTCAATTCCTGGACGAAGCTGTCGGCATTTCACATAGCGCTAATACCCTTGGGAAAGGTATGAATCCTACTCAAAATTGTATTATCCAGTAAGAATTGATTTATTTCAAAACTTTATCGGCATTAAATGACCCACTGAGGTTGATATGCCGTAAACAAACCAAACCAAACCAACTCAACAATAATCGATCTGCAAGACTACACATTTTACCCCCTCCCCTTTACCCAAGAGAGGCTGAGTAGCCACTTCTAGTGATATATAATAGATAAATGTGTTGCGTCTTATCGGTTAATAGTTTATAGGTTATGATATTGATGAATATTCTCCAGATATTTAGCAAGTATTTATGACTTTATTCCCCAGGAAATATTTAGTTGGTTGGTTGGATTTTACGGCATTTCAACATTTGTTGGGTTATTTTATGACGAAGACCTATTCAATTTGTTTTTAAACTCTCAAGTTTTTAAACACATTTTTAACTAATTCTTTTCTATTTAGCCCATAGATGGGGCCCTAAAGGGTACTACCACTCCGGGTCAGTGGACATGGGAGAAAGGGTACTCGACACTCCCCAGAGTCCAGAATTGGAACTTCACCATTAGACACAAGACAGAAAATATTTGGATGAATGGAGATTGTTCTTGAAAATGCAAGACTTGTCTATAACAAACCTTTTCCTTGAATTAAAAAAATGTTTTCATTCACCGTTAAATGGGGACATAATGGATTAAATATATTTCAGCAGGACACACCTTTTTGAAGAATTAATCAATGTTGTTGTATTTATATGAAAACTATCAAAACCTATGGATATACCACAGTATGATAATTTAATTATTACAACGTTTGATATATTTACTTTAGAGCTATTGAATATTGTTCAATGTATAAAAATATTTTAATATTGATTTAACTCGGTCACTTTTCTTTTCATCTTTCATGTTCGATTGAAAAAGATAAGCCTTATCGCTTCCGCGCGTTCCTCCCCTCTCTCTATAATCCCCCTACTCTCTTTCTTTCTTTATATTTTTAACTGCAGCATGTCCTTTCTCTTTCTTTTTTTATATAAACAAAAAGAAACGTCCATTATTTCGTAGAGGTGATAATTCTCATAAAAAACAGGAAATCGATGAATAAGCAACACGAGATAAGGATTTACATTTTTGCATTTAATCTTGGATATTTTGGCCGGTGTCATTTTTAAGCGGCAGGCCCTATCACCCACCCACTTCAATATTTCTGAAATTTTGTAAAAGCGTGGGTCATAATAAAGTTAGCCAATGTCGATTTTTAGCTCTCCAAATTTGAAATGAGTCGCGAACAATGGCGACTTTTTGTAAGCTATTTTTAGCTTCGCTTCTGAGCAAATATCAAACTATTTTTTTTTTGTACAAATAATGTTCAATATATGTGAAATGATAATAGAATTAAAGTTTAACTTTAGATGCAGAGCCACATCAGGATATTGATCTTGCTAGGTAAAATCAGCAATTGCTTAAAATCGATTGACTTCAAAAACTTTTGATAGAAATTGTGGATTTCTTGTGCCTAAATGCTTATATAAACCAATATTTAGTAGTAGGGAAGTTCTAGAACTCATTTTACAGACAAAAATAGATTATAAAAATCGCCATTTTTCGCCAACCACACCAATATTGGAGTGGTAAAAATCGACATGACTCCGCCAATTTTTTGAATTGAAAGCACAAATTTGGGGGATTATCTAATGTTAACATAGTCCACAACTGGAAAAAAATATTCAGAAAGATTGAAGGAGGTGCATGACAATTATATTTTTTCTGGATGATTTGACATAGAATTACCCCGGTGGGGGGTAGTTTCAAGACTATAACGGTCGTATTTTTAAGGAACAGCAGATTATACGAAACAACGAATCTACATTAAAGTTTGCAACGAAACTTTCAGTGTTAAAATAATTTATTATCCATGTTGCAATAATCAGTTCTATTGCCTTAAACTGGCTTCATCCCTTCAAAGACGGGAGAACATCGGTTTAATGGGATGAGCTTCCAATGAAGGTCTCCACCAAAAGAATTGTTGAAACTGTTGCGAAGTCTGATATAGGTAAATAGAATATTGAACTCTCAGACCGGCTTTTTGATGAGATTGCCATTTCCGTTGGGTCATATAAAGTGATTCTTGCGGAAGATTTGGGGATGAAAGGAAATGCATCAAAGTTAGTTCTATGGATTCACTGCACGTTGCATTTTTTTTTATGGCTTCTGCAAGTTAAAGAAATTTGATATTTGGTGGGCTTTTTATCTTTTGTTGTATACTTATCTTTAAATTGACGTGGACATCTACTGCTCTAAGTTGCTGGATCTTATCTTCTGTATCAGTTATATGTATAGCTGTTATTTTAAATTCCATCTTGGTATCTTCCATCTTGGCTTGATTTATCTCTTGGGTAGTGGTTGGATTTCCTAATCTGTGTACTGGTAGATTTTATCGTTGCTGGATCTTCTGTAATTAATTAACGACACAAAGAGGGGTAAGACTCCCCCAAATGGGACCACCTGTTGGCCGTGGGTGTCGACCTGTGATGCTTATGGATGGAGTCTTGGTGGATGAGCAGTCCATGACCAGCAATACTCCAATTAGTCCCTTACTTAGGCTAGAAGGGCGGTCGGCTGTTCACGTCAAGCCCTAGTCCCTATGTATATTTACCAACCCCTCCGCACGAGCAGAATGCGACACAAGGTCAATTTCTTAAGCGGAGTTTAACAGGTTTGAATTCAGAGTCTTCCTTCTCCTAGACCGGTTGCCTAACCAAGGTTAAAGAGTTCAGTCTACCCTACTATTTACCCATAGCTGGTGGGAGAGTAGGATTCATACCTTTCCCAAGGGTATTAGCACTAAGTGAAATGCAATTACCACGCCCAGAATTGGAACTCGGGGCGACGAGTCCATTTCCCATGACTTTAACCATTACACCACACGCTTCCTAGCACCTATATGATTGCCCCAACCCTATTGCCCTTATGGCAAACACCAACCCCTTTTATCATATGGGTGCTAGAAGGAGGTGGATGAGGGTCTACATGTCCTGGGAATTACGTTAAATATCTGATGGTGAGGTTCCAGTTTTGGAGGGTTGGAGAATGTGGAGCACCCCTTCATCACCATTGCTCCCTGGTCCACTCTGGCCCGGAGTGGTAGTACCGTTTAAGGTCCCATCTATGGGTTAAATAGAATTAGAGTATCCATTAAGAATGACTTTTATTTTAAAAACTTTATCGGCATTAAATGACCCACTGAGGTTGATATACTGTAAAACAAACCAAAACAAATCTTTGCTTTGTTTATAGTTTTTATTATCTTCTAAGATTTAGATCATTTAAAAATCGCGGGTGGCAATTTGGCTTCAATGGACAGAGCATCATTGCAGTCTGTCACCTTCAACGCCCAGCCAAAATATGACTTTTCCTGCAACTTTAACAGGGTTCGCTCTGGCGAACCGAATGATGTGAACCACTGGTAAAAAGTGTCAATCATCTTTCCAGTGATTTTTTTTTTCCCCCACTAAATTGTTTGTTGAATCTATCCTACACATACCGCACATAATTAATAGGCTACCTATCAATAAGGTAACATTTTGAGCTGATGTTTCTCCATGCTTTTAGGCTAATTTGCAGAATTGGCACTTTGTTGGGGTTTAAACAGGTGTACGTTATTTTTCATAACTATCTAATAAGCACCAGCATTATACCTTCGACAGAAATATAAAGTATATATATATATATATATATATATATATATATATATATATATATGTAAATAAATGGAAATTAATCCGACAGAATGAATTTAACATTTTGAAAAAACAATTAGTAATTATTATCTGCTGACAGAATCTGTTTCGACGCCTTAGTAGAAGGGTCATCATCAACGAGCAAAAACAAATATGAAAGAGAGAAGGGATAAAAAAAACCGTTGGAAGAGAATAGGGGGTACAAACACACGCTGGAATGCTTGAATTTTTTAAAATGCGCATACTGTTTCAAAAATAAAATAAATTTTATTTTTAAAAATCAGAAGCATTTTTAATTCAAAAATAAACTCAAAAAGAGTTTGGTGTAAATATATAAAAAAATGTGTAAGAGATTATCAAAAATGTTCAAAATATGATCCAGCTATTAAGTTGTTTACATGTCCACAGCACAATTGAAAGGAGATGTTAAGTTTCAAAAAGTTTGTGGTGTAGGTAAATTTTTTTTTGTAGTGTTCGTAGAATAATCTTCGGAGGTGTAAAAATCCGTATATTTTGTTTTTTCAAGCATTCCAGCGTGTGTTTGTACCCCCTATTCTCTTCCAACGGTTTTTTATCCCTTCTCTCTTTCATATTTTTTTTTTGCTCGTCCATATATATATATATATGGTAACTGTTCAACGCACTTTGTCAATAGACCAGAACAAATCTTGCTTTGATATTTAAGGTAGTGATTAATGAAGCATTGGCTTCGGATGTGAAACCTAAAAAAAAACTGTACCGTATGTTTTTTTTTTTTTGGGGGGGGGTCGGGACTATAATCGATGCAATAATAACTTAACGTCCTAAATCAAAGGGGAATTCATCTTTTAAAGATACCTAATGTCATTAACTCTTGTTGTAGCTATAACCTTTTCGGATGGGAGAATGAATCGTATTAATAATTGTGTTAATCCTATTTCATCTCATAAGAGGAGGTCGATAATATCTAAACTTGTACTCTGACATTAATTGATCCTTAAAAGTTAAAGAAAACAAGGGATATGATTTAGGAGAGGACAAACTTAACAGAAGGTATTTACAAAGTAGGATGCCTTTTTTTTCTTTTTAATGTGACAATTCAGTAATAAATTACCCCGCGAAAAAATGTGGCAAATGTTATTTAAAAACAAGAAAATATGCTGATTTATTAAGTTAGTACATATAACAATTGTACTATAAGATATATCTTGTATACATGCTTGTGTGTGTGTGTGTGTGCGTTATCAAAAAATGGTGGACAAACAGATAAAGCACAAAACAACCTCATTTAATTTATATTTCGCCTCGGTATCTACGGATATCAATTGAGTGAAGTTGTTTTGTGCTTTATCTATTTTTCCTCAATATTTTGTCACTAATATATATATATATATATATATATATATATATATATATATAATTTGTGTCGGTGTTGCTATATGGTTGCACCACCTGGACCCTAACAAAGCGTCTTGAGAATAAGTTAGATAGGAGCTGCACAAGAATGCTGCGCGCAGTCTTGAACAAGTCATGGAAGCAGCACCCCACAAGGAAATAGCTGTATGGTCACCTTCCCCCCCATCTCATAAACTATCCGAGTGAGACGGACAAGACACTGCTTGAGAAGCAAGGATGAACTCATAAGCGACGTTCTCCTGTGGAACCCAACACATGGACATGCAAGTGTGGGGCGCCCAGCAAGGACCTACATTGACCGGCTATGTGAGGATGCTGGTTGCTCCACAGAGGAGCTCCCAGGTGCAATGAATGATAGGGAAGGTTGGCGAGAGATTGTCATAGATACCCGTCCTGTATACGCGACATCATGATGATGATGATGATGATGATATATAATATGTGTCCGTGTGCACGCGCGCATGATGGATTCTTCCTTCGATCTCTGCGTATGAGGGCAATACAGTTCAGATAAAAAAAAATTAAAACGTTGGACTACCTAAACATATGACTTGTTTATAATCATGAAGGCCTGTGTAAAACGAACCAGATTTTTGGATTATCTGAGAACATGAATGGAGCCTCATTTGATTCTTCTGAACAACACTCCAGAGACTTTGAAATCATTTTTTTTCCTTTTTTCTAGACTGGTTGCTTTATCAAGTTTTATGTAAATAATTTTCTATTTCAATAAACATTTTAATAAGCTATTTCTGGAACATTCTCACGGACAATACAACAATATTAGAACAACAAAATTCGTAAACAAAGACAACATATACTTGAAGCTCTACATATCAGGCATAAAGATCCAAACCTAACTAAATGTAACTTTGATTGTAGCACTAAAATACTTTATTGCCGAAAAACATACCAGCATATATATATATATATATATATATAATGTGTGTGCGTGTGTGTGTGTATTTGGGCAGCATTCTTTCATTTATGCATGTTGAATTAAAAAAAAGACATATCTCCTGTTTAACAATTTTATTTGTGATTTTTTTTTTCAAGTTTTCTGGCCAACTTTTTAATATTTGGGTGGAATTAGTGGATTAGTGCCAAAAGTACTCGGGAAAGGAATTTTGGTGTATAAAGATACCAGCATAAATATTCCATGAAGAATATTTATTCGGTAAAGAAAAATGATTAGTCTCTTCTGTTATTAGTTTATTTACTGCTAAATACGAAACCTAAATGGATATCCTCTAAGCATTCTATTTCCATAATTTCTCTCGCAAGCAATTTAGTAATTTATTTTGCTAGTTTATTTTAATTAACATGAAACTAATACGTTTATATTTGTCGAAGGTTCTGGTGGTGTTTACGAATAATTTCCTAATAATTTAGCAACTATTTATGAAATCCTTTTAGAGGAAATTTTCGTACCCAGATATTTTCCTAAATGGAGATTTGGCTTCAAAATAAAATTTGTCTTTTATTAACATCTAGCATCAAACACGAAATCTTCAGGGTTCCTTTTAGCCAATAAATATGGCGTTACTGAAATAGATAAATGGAACATGATGTATCAAAATTTAAAAAAATAATTGATTTTATGTTTTCTTTCTTTCATTTATTGTTTCTTTTTCGTTTTCTCACCTTTTCTCTTTTTCTCTTTTATTCTCTCTCTTTTATTATCTGTCTTTTATTCTTTCAATTGGCGAGGGAGTCTATCCCCTTTTCAATAGCAGTAGACAAGGAGATTTTTTTGCGTCCAAGGTGGAGCACCACACCTACCATCAAGCTCCTTTACCGCACAGATCCCTGTGCTACTCATACGCTGAGTTGGCGAGGGCCGGTATCGAACTAGGAACCTTGTGTTTTCTAGCCGAACGCTCTACCGACTGAGCTAAACCGGCACGTACTGTGAATAATTATGCAGCTTATACAATGGAATATTTAACACTTATTAAATGTGAACTCCTCACTGAGGCCCTACTCTTTTTCGTTCTTTCTTATTATATTTTTCTGTGTAGCATGTCCTTTTTCTTTCCTTTCTTTATTCATGATAAAACTGTAATGGTCCATTCATGAGCTAAGGTAACAGGACTCGTTAGAAATAATAATCTGGTAGATAAGCAACACCAGATAATCAGGATTTACATTTGAATTTCCTCTTGAGAGAGTATGGTAATCTCATTTTTAATCAGTGTTGCAAGATGATGACGGTCGTACTTTTAAGGAACACGAGTATTGATATATATAGATTTTAAACTCTACAAATTAAAGCAACTAACACTGTTATCCCAGCATATATTCATATAGGTTGTGTGAATTGAATAGCTTGATGCTGTTCGACACTTTCATGAGATAATTTAATTATGCAGTTTATACAAAGGAACATTTAACAGTTAGTGAATTTGAACTCCTCGCCGAGGCACAGAATACTACGAACGAATTGGGAAATTATTTTTTATGCTAAAAAAAAAAATTCTGTGTTGAGATGGGGTCCGCAATCAAGTCCGTTGTATATATGTCCACTGGTCTCTAGTCCGACAACTATGCTCACTAGTCTCTCTAGTCCGACGCAAATGTTCACAGGTCTATCAGGTGCGTTCGTCGCTCTTTTATGTTCTCCTTAGACTCCCGCTACTTATGGACGTAGCTTTTCAATATCCGGGCACCTGAGTCGAACCTCGCGTCCGTCCAAACGCCCAAGTCTTTTTTTTTTTTTTTTTTTTTTTTTTTTTTTTTTCATTCATGATGTAAGACAATGTCTTGCTCCTTTTCTCAGTGAATACGGTAGTTGCCGTGTATTGCTGCCAATCAACTCTCGTTCTCCATCACACTTTCTTACTGCGGTGAAGATTGTAGATAAATTAATTTCAAATTTGATTTCAATCTCTATTATTTATTCGCAGTTGCTAACGGGAGATTTGTATGTGTTTTAATTACATTTAATTATCAGATACTAATAATTCACACACAATCGTAAGCCTTCAAGTAACAAAAGATGATAATCATGTATAAACTATTCTTAAAACAAATAATTAGCACATCGTTATCAGGTTGCAAGTATTCATATTTGATGATGATGATAATAATAATAGTAGTAATAGTTTGCGGAGTAGCCTATTGTTGATATTAGCTGGACAGCGAGGGAGTCTATCACTTTTTTGCAAGCGCTAGACCAAGGAGATTGTTTTTGTTGTGTAGCACCACACCAACCATCAGCTCTCGCTTTACCGCACAGATCAGATTACCCAATCTGCTATTCATGCGCTGAGTTGGCGCGGGCCGGTATCAAGCCGGGAACCTTGCGATTGTTGGGCGGGTGTTGTACCGACTGAGATAAACCCACCCCTAAAATGTAATCAAATTGATATATATCATCATGACATACATTTGAAGAATTCATCAATGAAAGACTTCCCGAAATGGAGATTGTTCTTCAAAATACCGTCTTTGCTTACTTTAACCTGCTCACGGTGGTTTTTCCCAACACTCTGATCCTAACGTAAGTTTCTGTCAGTGGGTCTCGCACGTGTCACTTGTTTACACAGAAAATGATTCAAATTACAATGATAATTGGACTTTATTTGAATAGAATGAGGTCTGAGGTGAATAGATTGGGAACATTGAAACATACAATGAACATTTGTTACCACTGTTGGTGAAATTAGGTAGGCAAAGAGTTGATATTTTATCCTAAATTCACCCCCCAACATTCAGCTATTAAGAAAAACGTGCGATGCATCATATGTTATTATTACTAGCAAATATATGCACCCTCTGGGTGCAAGTATTTAAGTTTTAATGTAATAAAATATTGTATTAAATTAGAAAGGCTAATGAAACTAAATAAGAACACAGATAAAAAGATTTGAAACAGAGGGAGTATAATAAAGATTTGAAACAGAGGAGTATAATAAAAAATGGAACAACTGAAACTTACTCTTCCATCACTCTTGTCTTTCATTGTTGTTTTTTCTAATTTAAGTATTTAGTTATAAGAGGAAGTAAAGAATAAAATGACAGTTATTTCATCTTGTTAATGGATTTCATTTAAGATTCATTGAAGAGATTTTTGCTTATATTCATTAAAATAAAACCAACAATTAGAAATCAATAATACTAAGCACATATTTATTAAATTCGATTTTTTAATATTAATATGCAAATTAGCCTTCCCGTACACACTGTAAACCGCTATTTTGTTGTATATATAAATACAATTGCATGCTATTAGTATGTAGATATGGTTAACAGTATTAATAATGTAAGACAATTTTATTAATAATTGAGGTTTAGATAAAAATAAAATCATGGAGAATGTGATGTCAATAACTAAGAATTGTGACTTGAGTAGGAATATAGTTTCGGTTACAGACAGAAAAACACATAATCTCCATTATAATAAGATATATACTGCTACATGAAATACCTAAGTGAACATTCTATAAAAAAAATGTAAACTCGTCTAGGTGGCCTAAAGTCTGTATCAGCCAAACAGCGAGGGAATCTATCTCCTTTTCACAAGTGCTAGACCAAGGAGATGGATTCTGCGTCTAAGGTGGAGTGCCACACCTACCTTCAGCTCCTCACTGCACCGCGCAGATACCTGTGCTACCCATACCCTGAGTTGGAGAGGGCTGGTATCGCACCAGGAATATTGTGGTTCCTTATCAAATGCTCTACCGACTGGGCTAAAGGGGCCATGTAAGTAAAGTCGTCGGGGCGGCCTAAAGTCTGTATCAGCCAGTCAGCGAGGGAGTCTATCCCCTTTTCAATGGCGCTAGACCAAGGAGATTGTTTTGGCGTCTGAGGTGGAGCGCCACACCTACCATCAGTTCCTCACTTTACCGCACAGATCCCTGTGCTACTCATACGCTGAGTTGGCGAGGGCCGGTATTGAACTAGGAACTTTGTTTCTAGCCGAACGCTCGACCGACTGAGCTATCCCGTGTAGTAGTTATGAATTACATCTGTTGCTGCATGATCACAAAAGATAGGGATATCAGTTAGGATAGATTTCATTACTCGGTCGTTAGGATTTAAAGAAAGAGAGAGAGAGAGAATGGAAAATCAGTAAACAGCCACATGGCATTTATTCTACTGGTCAAGAAGTGTAACGTGGCGAAGTGGGACAGATGAGGGAGCGAGATGTGAGAATGTTCGGGGAGTTTGGATAGATGCGTTGACAAAGTGAGACGTTGTTCTTACTTCTCGTGACTTGGGTGGGGGTGGGGGGATAAAAAATCTCATGAGAAAAATAAGTGGCTTTGTGTTATTACTAAAAACTATAGATGGCGCCAGGCAAGAATGTCTCCCATCTTCCCAAGTTTGTTTACAGACTCCATACATCACATAATTGCCAGTAAATTCAACATCAGCCCAACAACCGGATTCGAACCTCTCCAATGTAGTACCGGTCCATAGATAAGTATACAACTATTATTTCTATATCAACACGTCATCATTCCATTCCGACATGAAAGCCGTAACGTTCCAAGAATCTCCTACACCGGCTAGCCAAACATTTAACAACCGTCACAAGCAACCGCTTTAAAGAGGGCTATTGTTACGTGCTTGTTTCATTTCTGCTTGTTGACTGATTCCTGCTAACTTGTCTGGCCGCCATTGCTCTTTGGGCTGACTTCTATCAATTGTTAATGGTTGATTTCTTTCTTGATTCTTAATTCTTTGGGCTGGGCTGAACTGGTCATTGTCTTAATTATTTAATAAACACAATAAGACCTTGTTTGTTCTTGATCAAGTTTTAGCCCGTGTTGATTACTCTGCCGCGGGAATGAGACTGACCCGGTGCTGATAATACGTCTACACTCTCTCAAAGGTGGGTCGAACCTGAATAACTAATTAAACTATATCCCGTGTCTGTCATAGCGACCAAGTCCTACGCCTCTAGGGGGTCAAGGGTTATTAACAGTCACCGGTAATTTTCCATGCGGACTCCTTGGTTCTAAATCAACAGAACTTATTTTAAATATTCCTAGCTACAGGTATGTTCACAATTTATGATATCTCATGAATTGTACACTATATGTACATTTTGAACTTTTGTATAAGATACCTATGGACTTAGGAATATATATGAATATAGATTCTCTAAAATTAAACTAGAAATTATGCTCGGATAAAAATGATTTGAACCCCCTTATTTTGTTGCTCTTTACCCGTAGGCATACGGTGAAAAAGTGGGGGGGGGTCTTTTCATGACATGGGGTACCAATTCAATCCTTTTCTCTATAAATCACCATTAGTTAGCACATCGATCATAGGAGAATAAGAGCTGAAATCAATAGTTTTCTTTCGCTAGAATCCCACCTAAAGGTGAAACACGTACAATAACCTGATCCTTAATCAATCTTATCGTGTGCTGATTTAAATTGTTCTCCACATGATTAAAGGTTAAATCAACTATGGAGGAGTCGGAAACTTAATATACCAAATGTCAAAACCGAAGATTTAATCTAGTGTACATGCTTACCTTTTACAGTAACACAGCAGATCATTACTTGGGAACTAAAAGAAATAGTGGACGGCTTGGTGACTTAGGTAGTAGCGGTTTTATCTACCGTCAGATTATAGTGTAACATTGGCTAAAACTAGATGAATTACTTTCACTTAGAATGCATCAAGAGATAAATATGAACAGATTTGGATAGATTGATAAATAGCTATGGACTGATTGTGATAGACAGATATGGACAGATTAAGATAGCTATGTAGGTAGACATGGACAGAATAATATATATATATATTATTTTGCTTGAAGGCAATTACAATGCGTATATCGCATAAAATTCGATAATTATAGAAAATAATCATGACAAGTGAACCTCGGCAAAGAATTGTGTGGTGTGTAGAACATCGTACAGACTGTTTCGACTTTAGGGAAGTCGATAGTATACATCGCTGATGAGACTTAATAAAGTCGAAACAGTCTGTACGATGTTCTACACACCGCACAATTCTTTGCCGAAGTTCACTTGTCATGATTATTTTCTTTAATTATCGAATTTTATGCGATATACGCATTGTAATTGCCTTCAAGCAAATTTAAATAATAATACATACTTTATTCAACAATGCTTCTAAAAAACAAATAAAAAATGTTATATATATATATATATATATATATTAGATAGATATGGACTGATCAAGATAGATCGATCGATAGATATGGACTGATCAAGATATATATAGATATGTTACATACTCATACACATATACCCATGTTCGGTATATACACGAGTTTTCTTTTACTGGAGAGTGGAGAGAGATAGACATAGGTAGACAGAGAGATGCATATGCATTTTGCATTACTTACTTCTTTGGCCATTGGTGATCTCTAGTCGTTTCTATTCTTTCTCTCCATGTTGACTTATATTTCTAGATTCCTGTTGGTTGTTCATCTTTGGTTCATTCCTTCTTCTTGGTCGGTCTTTTTGCCAAGACCTTCATCAAGCAAGAACACCATATTATTTCTTTAAACTTTTATTGCTTAAACTTCTTCTAACTAACACAACGCGCGTGTACATTTGATCCCAGCTAAGGCAGACATGCTTTCTGCCTGACGTCCAAGTTGGAACTGATGGGTTAACTCGGTCCCACGTGACTTCGCGTATTTCTCTGTGTTGTGAAAGAGAAATGTCTTACATCATATAAACCCTTTTCGGGTCATTTATTGCCAAATAAATCATTGTAATTAAAAATAAAAAAGGACCCATGTTTCTTACAGCACCTGCTGTTGATTAAGTGTTGAGCCAATTAAATATTGAACAGGCTCATTGCTGCTAAACTTTGGGAATCTAGCAGCAAATGGCGCTTTCATTTTGACTTGACCGTCATATAAGGGCAAGTCGATCTCCCTTTTTTCCCAACGACTTGACAAAAACAAACCATGCGTTACATTTAGACTCAATTAGAAGTGTGGGCAACGTTGTTCAGAAAAAAAGTATTTCAAACACGTGCCAATCATTATGCATGTTTTGTGTATATATATATATATATATATATATATATATAAAAACACAAAAAATTATTTTTAATTCCCCCCCACACACACCAGACTTCTTTCTTCTCTTAATATAAAAAATAAAAAATTCTCCTGACGCCCATGACACCTCATCTTCCCCACCTCTTACCAATACACACACACACACACACACACAATCTTAAGGTTTATTTCCGCTGTCGTTCATCGCAAAAAAAATTATACACACACACACACACACAACCACATACCAAAAAATGCACAATGTTTCCTTTCGATACAAACACATACATCGTCCCATACCCACGCCGTAAAATAGAATTTTTGACGTCATATTTCAAACCGTCCTTTTTTTCAAACCTCAAAATTTTTTAAACAGACTGAATAACAATAACTACCACTCGTTTTTCTCGTTATTCTGTGATAAATAATTTCTTATCACCTTCCATATACCAACAAATGCTCTGAAGATGGTCTAATTGATAGATCGAAACATTGCAGCGTCGGCCAATAAACTCACCACTTAACCCATTTAAACCTGTTTTTTTCATTTTTACCTAATATACTACATACCGTCGGATTCCCTTCCTTTCTTCACACACACACATATATATATATATATATATATATATATATATAACCCCTCCGCACGAGCAGGATGTGACACAAGGTCAATTTCTTAAGCGGAGTTCAACAGGTTTGAATTCAGAGTTTTCCTTCTCCTCGACTGGTTGCCTAACCAAGGTTAAAGAGCCCGGTATGCCCTACTATCTATATTTATCCATAGCTGGAGGGAGGATCTGAACTCGTGGCGAACGAGTCCATTTCCCATGACTTTAACTATTACACCACACGCTTTATGCATGTGTTATGGAGTAGAAACCTACCCGCACAAGATGGACTACCCAGAGGATTATTTAGCGGCCAGCTCTCTGAGCTGAGAGAGCAGCTTAAGAGCAATGTACGACTAATCGCATTTAACCATACCGTATTTCTTCTCTGAAATAAACCTTCTTTTAAGATGTAGATGTGTGTCGACCTTCAGTGATTCCACGACACAACAGCCTGATATATGCCTTCAGTTTCTTTTGACTATCTCTTTAGATTAATGCCAGTAAAAGCAGGTACTGCGATTTTTGAGTCGTTCGTTCTTCATATCACATTTGTTATCATTCTGATATGATTTTTAAAAGGTTTATGTCCATGCCATTACACAAGGCATAAATGGAGAAATATCAATTCAGTTGGACAAAGAATGTCCTTTTGGGCAACATTTATGGAATTTCAGCGGGTGACATAAGTGCTTTTGTAAGAGCAGCCGAAAGCAGTAAACGCTGTCAAAATATATTGGAATCATATGAGATCACACCGCAATCATACATTGTTGATTTTTTTTCTTTTTTTTGTAATTCTCTCCTTTTTATTATTATTATTTTTTCTTTTACGATGCCAACGTTTTAAAATCTTTTTACTGGGAAGGGATATCTGTGAAATATTCTTTAGTAGGTCGAATATTCCTTTTAGTAGGCATAGAAACAGAGAACAAAAGTACATTAGAAAAGGGGTCTGAAATCCTAGGAATCAAAAGGGGCCATACGACCTGGGGGGGGGGCACAGTGGGCCAAAAGTGGTATGAATAAGGCGTGATTTCTACCAGTTGTAATGTTAATCTGCAATATAGCTGATAAGTGAATATTTTTATTATAGCATGTATTTACCCAACCCCTCCCCACTAGCAGGATGCCACACAAGATACATTTTTGAACTTAATGCCGTGAAAGCAACCAAAAATATTTGTTGAGCGCCAGGTGTAAGCTTGTAATTATAAAGGGCAAACAAAAAATTAAAGAAGTTACGTGTAGATAATAGTGGAAAGAAAGACTGTCGATTTTTTATTGGTCAACAGGTGCCAAGGAGGGGAAGAGAGGTAGTAAGAGGAGAGAATGAGCAAAGTTTGGCCGAAGCTGTGTAATGGGAACAGATGCGTGTCTGTTTCCCAAGGCATTTTGACTTGGGAATAAAAATAAATCAGCCCATGATAAAAAAAAGTCTTGTTTTTATTAAAACTATGAACGGCACATGACAAGATATCCTCAAGTGAATCCCAAGTTATCCCAGACTCCAACATCCACCCCAACAACCAAACAAGTACCAGCAACTCTGATCCATCCTCAACAAGAGAATAGAAGATAATAATTATTTTAGGATTACTATTAACACCTCATCACTCCTTTCAAATTGACACCGCAGCGCTACATACAAGCTCGGCTGATCACAGTTCATCAATCAGACAGTTCAAGAAATTTGGCACGGATTGCCAGAACCTCAAGCAAGCTTCTCTCCGCCCTAAAACCGTGGATTATCTGGCTGTGCCGCGAGCCATAGAGTTAAATCTTGCAAGTACCACTCGATGAGTTTGAGGAGAAGACGGCATTTCCCAGTCCAGTGTGGTTCATTGCCTTCACAGCCTTTGACAAACTATCAAGCCTCATCTAAAGAAATTCAGACATATAAGAATAATATTGATTTGATAAAAAAAACCTGAAAAATGGACAAAAAAAAAATGACAAGCAATTTAATCAATTAGGATTTGATTAATACTTTTTTGTTGTTGATTTGAAACTCATTATTTGGGGTTAGGAAATCTAATAAAGAAATTGTTTTCTCAAACCAGAATCCCTTACTGCATGAAAGAGAAGGGCAGTTGATAACATATAGAGAATTACATCAGCACTTAGTATATGTGGCAGCATATTTCTTTCAATTCCTACAAAAAAACAAAAACAATATTTTATTTATAACTCAACTTTAAACTTTAATTTACACCTGATTATAGAAATACATTTTTCAAAGTATCAAATTCTATGATTCAATGAAAACAGAAAATAGACTAATTTTTGATCTCTAACATTGTTACAGGTGTTCCGAAAGTCATGTCACCCCAACATATCTTATTATAATGGAGATTATGTGTTTGTGTGTCTGTAACCGAAACTATATTTCTACTCAAGTCACATTTCTCTTAGTTATTGACATCATATTCTCCATGATTTTATTTTTATCTAAACCTCAATTATTAATAAAATTGTCTTACATTATTAATACTGTTAACTATGTCTACATACAAATAACATGCAATTATATTTATATATACAACAAAATAGCGGTTTACAGTGTGAACGGAAAGGCTAATTTGCATATTAATATTAAAAAATCGAATTTAATAAATATGTGCTTAGTATTATTGATTTCTAACTGTTTGGTTCTATTTTAATGAATATAAGCAAAAATCTCTTCAATGAATCTTAAATGAAATCCATTAACAGATAAAATAACTGTCATTTTATTCTTACTTCCTCTTTTAACTAAATACTTAAATTAGAAAAATAACAATGAAAGACGAGAGTGATGGAAGAGTAAGTTTCAGTTGTTCCATTTTTTATTATACTCCCTGTTTCAAATCTTTTATTATACTCCCTCTGTTTCAAATATTTTATCTGTATTCTTATTTAGTTTCATTAGCCTTTCTAATTTAATACAATATTTATTACATTAAAACTTAATACTTGCACCCGGAGGGTGCATATATTTGCTAGTTGTTTTAATTTTCATTAGTTTTTTTTTTTAAAATAATATGATATATACATATTTACCAACCCTTCACACGAGGTCAATTTCTTAAGTGTAGTTTAAATTTTGCCTCATGCTACCTTATAGTGCAAAACATTTTGACTCCCGCTAATTGACCAGTGCGTTGAAATAGATTTAATTATCAAAACCTGTGCCTATACTCTAGAATGATAATCTAATTATCACAACGTTTGATATGTTTATTTAAGAGATATTGCAGTTTTTCAATATGAAAAAGGTATAATATTATTTATTCAACTATCTATCACTCTATTTTCTTCCTGTCCTTGTTTTTTCCGCGCGCTCACATCATCTCTATATTCACCCTACTATCCTGGTAGATGTATTTAATTAGACTAGCAAGACCTGTGGATATCCCTCAGTATGATAATTTAATCATTACAACGTTGCATATGTTTACTTAAGAGCTATTAGTTCGATACGTAAAAAGTATAATAATCTTAATTTAACTCTCTCTCTCTCTCTCTCTTCACACACACACACTTTTTTTCTCTTTCTTTTTGTTATGTTCGATTGAAACAGATTAGCGTTTCCTACTCCCTTTCTTTCTTTCTTATAATTTCTGTGTAGCATATAATTTTTTTTTCCTTTTAATAATAAAAACAGAATGATCATAAGATATAAGAATTTGCTGAATTAGCAACGCCAGATAATCAGGATTTACATTTTTGTATTTTCTCTTGGATGATTTGGACGGTCTAACTTTTTGAAATGGCGTTGCAAGATGATAACGGTTGTACTTTCAAGGAACACGGATAATTATATATATATAACAACCTATGATGAGTCAAATCAGATAGGAAATATTGCTTATCTTTTCTGCAATATATTCTACCATAAGGGACAGCCAGTGCATTATGGGAAATTAGTGAAATTAAAGAGTTTCCACTTTTTTAAAAATCGATCTTATAAACAAAAGAATACGTCAGATTGTGACAGGTAAGGGCAAAGCAATCGAAGAAAATATCACAAGGAGTTGACAGACAGCGTTTTTTTTTTCTTTTCTTTTTATTGAATCAAAGATACTTTGAAAATGTTCCCACACCGTAGATAGTTTTCACACGGAAGAAAAGTTAAAGAAGAAATGTCACCGGATAACTGATGCGATTGTGTTTCGGTTTTTCTGCATAATTCATTTGGAAAATAATTAAAAATTCATAATTCATTTTTAAAATTCATTAAAAATAACAAAACTTTCTGTCGCTTTTATTGAAGGGTGATACCTCCTCTGTCGTGCTTCATCATCATATCGCGCTAGTAGCACCGATATACATGACCATCACTCGCCTACAGTCCCTATTATTATTTCCACTTGGAAAGTCCACTGTGTAGCATTTTAGTATCCGCACGAAAAAAGATAATTTACAAATATTTAGGAATCTTAGAAGCAGACCCCATCATGCAAACAGATGAAAGAAAATGTTTAAAAAAATATATTACCGAAAAGAACGAGAAAACTCCTAGAAACCAAGCTCTGCCGCAGCAATCTCATCAACGTTACAAATATCTTGGCCGCCCTCTTTATAAGATACTGTGGACAAAGTAATAAACATTGGAGGAGGAGTGAGAGAAGCAGCTCTCAAAGTAGGTTTGACTTATATAAAGAGATCCATACTAAGGTTATTGTTCTGATCAATTTTGTGCTGGTTCCATCAAGGGAGAACGTCACTTAAGAGTTCGTTCCCGCTTCTCCAGAAGTTCCCTGCATGTCTTGTTCATCTCATCGGATGGTCTGTGTGATAATGCGCAATTGGTAATACAGCTGCTTGTCTAGTAGTGTTGTTTCCACAATTTTTAAAAATATAGCACGCAACATTCTTGTGCAGCTCCTATCTAGCTTATTCTATAGTCGCTTCGGTCGAGTCCAACTGGTGCAGCTATACAGTAGCACTAATACAACTACGGTTTGAAAGAATTGTCGCTTTAACTTGTCAGTAAAATCGGATGTACAAATGACTGATAATCTATATTATCTGCGTTATTCGGACTATTGTCCTCATCTTTATTGTTATTTGTACAACGTTTCGGCCGATATACCCTCCGGCCTTCTCAGGTATTTCTTTTCGGACTCGGGAACCTTCTGTTCGGCCTGGGGAACCTTCTCTTCGAACTCGGGAACTTTCTTGTCGTAATCGGGAGCCATCACAGAACTTTGAATTTACTTGGACATATGGCCTAGTGGATTAGGTAGTTAGGTTAAGACAGTTCTAAGTGACAGTTATCTCTGGATTCCGGGTTCAATCCTGAGTAGCGACAGTAACATAAAAAATAATTAACACAACTCCTACCCCAGCTATGGTTTTCGGAATGAGTCCGAAAAGAAGGTTCCCTAGTCAGAGAAGGTTCCAGAGTCCGACAAGAAATACCTGAAGAAGGCCGGAGGATATATCGGCCGGAACTTTGTACAAAAACAACAAAGATGAGAACAATAGTCCGAATAACGCAGATAATACTAATCATCAAGCCTCATCTCCAACATTCAGAGAGACTGATAATCTGTCTATTGCAGATTGTGCCTTCCCTATACGTGCATTAAGATCGCTTTCTGCAGATGAGATATTACTCCCTAGGTACGTGAATTGTTCCACTGTTTTTAGAGGCTTACTGAGGAGTGGAGAGATGCCTCCTTTATTTAAAAACGATAATGGCTTACTTTAAAAATATGTTCAATGTTAAATCTCAGGGGCCTAAGATCGCACGTATATCTACCAACACCCACAAATAAATAGCATCTATTTTCATGGTGTTTTTAAAAGAATCCATAACATTTGAGTCCCAACCGTATTGATCCCAACTCTTTTTATCATATATATGCTAGAAGATGGTGGTTGAGGGTTTTATTGTCCTGGGTAAGACGTTAAATCTGATGGTGAAGTTCCAGTTCTGGAGAATGTAGAGTACACCTTCACCACGATTACTCCCAGATACACTCTGACCTGGAGTGGTAGTATTTGTTAGGGTCCCATCTATGGGTTAAACAGAAAAAATGTGTTTATAAAAAAATCATCAAGAATGAATTCTGTGATCTAATAACTTGTTTAAATCATCTCCTATTTTAAAAGCACTAGTACAAATAAAAAAAACACCCTACGGGCGATGTAAAAATACATTTTTGTAACATATTGCCTGAGGGGTGAGAGTAAAAAATTCAATGTCAGCGAGTTTGTACCCTAAGAAAGTAAAATCATCAAATTCATTAAAGGATTAAAAAATAAAACAATTCATGTATTTATTAAAACTTGTTTTAAAAAAACAATGAGGACAGTTTAATGTTGCATGTTCAAATTTTGAATGTATTTATTCTATGCTATGACGATTTTGGGTAATGTTAAGCAGTGATATAGTTTTTGTTACAGACAAAAACCGGAAGCGAATCTCCATTATTAATAGATTTGTAGAATCAACCCAAAACTATTTAAACGCCTTTTTTTTATTCGGGGAACGACATTTCTAAACGTGAAAAGAAAGCACGAAAAGAAAAGAAAAATGTGTATACCAAGTTAATTCTACAAATGCTTTCAAAATTTGAGTTCATTTAAACGAGAAATATTCAAGTTGTTCGATTGTGGCAAAATCCACGAAAGTCTTCTTTTTCTTATTATCAACACGAGGTATTATTATTTATGTTGTATAGTTGACTACTGGGCTTCAATGAAACCACAGACACGTGTATATAAAAAATAGTACCCGTCTTTATTTTCTTCGGTGTGTGGGTGGAGAGGGGCACAGAGCGTTCACAATGAAAATACCCGAGCGGTTGGTGAGGGCGGCGACGAGTGTTCACAATGGAAATGCCCGAGGGTGGCTGATGACGGCGGGAGGCGACGAGGTTACCTTCTCGGCTGCTCGCTGGGGATTCTGACACCCTTCATCCGCTAGCCTTTGTATACAATAGATATGCCCACGCATTTTTATCTTTTGATCTGATAACGCACATTTTTTATATATTTCTTTATCTTTCTCTCCGCCTTTTCACTGGTAGAGGAGTCTTCCGTTTTCCTTTTTTCTTTTATCTATTTCTTCATCTTCTCCCTGTTTCTTGACCGGAAGACCTCTCTTCCGTTCTCCCCCTTTTTTTTAATATATATTTTTCTCTTTCTCTTTGACTTTTTGCCGGAAGCTTCCTCTTCCGTTGCACGATATGCAATATTTAGAGTTTTTCACATCAGCGTTAGCTGATGGCCTTTCACTGGAGTCTGAGTGGCAACAAGTCTCCTCAGATCTCCAGGACTCTTCTGGGTATTCTGGCAGATTGCAGCAGTGCAGTATTTTGGATGGTCTCAATTCTTCCTCTGATTTCTAGATTTCCCAAACTTTTTCCAATCTTTTTGGGACCGTTCCAAATGCACCAACTACAATTGGTATCACTTTGACTTTTATATTCCATAACTTTTTCGGTTCTCTGGCAAGGTCCAGGTTTTTGTCCTTTTTTTTTTTCGTTTTCCAGTTGATAAGTTCTTTCATTTTTGTTAATCAACACTAGGTCGGGTCATCTTGCTGGAATAAGGTGATCCGTTTTTATCTTTATTATTATAATTATTATTATAATTTTTATTTTTATTATAGTTGTTTTGGGTTTTCTTTTTTGTACTAGATGAAAGCTTATGATTATGTTTTGTCAGAGCCCATACTATCTTAAATCGATATTTATGATAAAGTGTATGAAAACATCTAGCCCAGAAATATCTCGAGCAAAATATATGTATTTAGAATTATTTGCCATTTAATAGTAATTCTAAATAGTATTTCTATGTGACATTCAACGTAGTTTTAAGGGGATTATTTTTAGAAGAAAAAAGATTTGACAATGCACTTATTCTCTACCTCCCCCCTCTTTAACTATGTATCTCTCTATCTCTATCCATCTCTATCCATCTCTCTCTCTCTCTCTCTCTCCATCTCTCTCTATCTCTCTCTCTCTCTCCATCTCTCTCTCTCCATCTCTCTCTCTCCATCTCTCTCTCTCTCTATCTCCATCTCTCTATCTCTCTCTCTATCTCTCTATCTCTCTCTCCATCTCTCTCTCTCTCTCCATCTCTCTCTCTCCATCTCTCTCTCTCTCTCTCTCATTTATATATATATCCATCGATCTCTTTCTCTCTATCCATTCATCGCTCGTTCTCTTTCTCCCTATCTCTCTCTCTCTATCCATTTATCTCTCTCTCTCTATCCATTTATCTCTCTTCTCTCTATCCATTTATCTCTCTCTCTCTATCCATTTATCTCTCTCTCTCTATCCATTATCTCTCTCTCTCTATCCATTTATCTCTCTCTCTATCCATCTCTCTCTCTCTATCCATTTATCTCTCTCTCTCTATCCATTTATCTCTCTCTCTCTCTATCCATTTATCTCTCTCTCTCTCTCTATCCATTTATCTCTCTCTCTCTCTATCCATTTATCTCTCTCTCTCTCTCTCTATCCATTTATCTCTCTCTCTCTCTCTATCCATTTATCTCTCTCTCTCTCTCTCTCTCTCTCTCTCTCTTCTCTATCCATTTATCTCTCTCTCTCTCTCTCTCTCTATCCATCTCTCTCTCTCTCTCTCTCTTCTATCCATATCTCTCTCTCTCTCTCTCTCTCTCTCTCTCTATCCATTCATCTCTCTCTCTCTCTCTCTCTCTCTCTCTCTCTCTCTCTCTCTCTATCTATCCATTCATCTCTCTCTCTCTCTCTCTCTCTCTCTCTCTCTCTCTCTATCTTCTCTCTCTCTCTCTCTCTCTCTCTCTATCTATCTATCCATTCATCTCTCTCTCTCTCTCTCTCTCTCTCTCTCTCTCTCTCTCTCTCTCATCCATTCATCTCTCTCTCTCTCTCTCTCTCTCTCTCTCTCTCTCTCTCTCTCTCTATCTCATTCATCTCTCTCTCTCTCTCTCTATCTATCCATCTATCTCTCTCTCTTATATCTATATCACTATATCTTTCTCCTCCGGCTATGAGTGTCTCTCTGTGGATATGCTTGTTTGTGTCTGGCTGGTGTGAAGGTCGATCACACAAGATAAAAACAGAATTCGAATGACAAAATTAAATTTGTTATTCATATCGAAAGAAAACCTTATCTCCAATCTGAGAAGTTGATGAGGCCGCTTTATCGACACATTTTGGAGCCTATTATAACTCTCTTAAATATGATGAATCAACCGGTCGAACGAGAAGTGAACTCCATTTTCCATCACATTGTCGAAACCTGATTCTATCCATTGCAAATAAACTTTCTCTCGCGAAGAGTTTTAGCTTAAACATTTTTCAAATCAAAATTTTCTTCGTGTAGTCATCGTAGGAATAAGTAGTCATAAAAAGCTGCAAAGTGTCCGTCGTTTTAATATATAATAAAAAGCAAACTAATATCAGTAACTTTTTCCTATTCTTACTTCTAACTGATACATTAAATACAATTGGCTGGAATCATCCAAGTATAAACTGACAATAGAAAAGTATTAAACAAAAAAATAAAAAGATTAAATGTATATTGCAGTCATCATAAATGAAGACCCAACTTATCAGAAGAGAAAAAATTTCTAAAAATGAAGAACAACAAGAGGCTGAAAATAGAACAAGTTCAAATGAAATACAATATTTGATTATTAACCCATTCACTACAAAGTGTTTTTGGGGCTTTTTTTAAGTTTTGGATATGTAAAATTATGCTTTAAATACAAATGTTTTAAGGCTTAAAATGAAAAATCAACAAGGACACTGGTGTTCTAGTGGGAGTAAAAGGGCCAATTTCTTTCATAGAGAATTTTATACAAAAGAAAAATACATCAATAAACTCTGTCATAAATAATGCATAGTATGGTTAAATGTATAGACTTTTATATTCTATGGTATTAGCATTACCAGTTAATTTTTTTATTTGACATAATTGTTATTTAATCACATTAGTTATATAGTTTTGTAAATGAAGTTTAAAACCGTTTGAATTATGCAAATATCCCAAGTGATTCAAAAGTTATGAGAATTTAAAAAGCCCCAAAATTGGGGATACAAAAGTGGACATGATTTAGTTTAAAAAAATGTCAAATCATAGACTAATTGAAAAGAAGAAATTTAGTAATTTCTTTACCATTTCTTTATTTTTGGAACAGTTTAGGTTGGTAGAGCATCTGCCTAGGAACCACAAGGTTTCAGGTTCAATACTGAACCTTGCCAACTCGGTGCATGAATAACACAGCTGGGATTTGTGTGGTAAAGTGGGGAGCTGATGGTAGGTTTGGTTTTGTTTTACGGCATATCAACCTCAGTGGGTCATTTAATGCCGATAAAGTCTTGAAATAAATAAATTCTTTTGGATAATATAATTTTGTTTATCAACTGTTTTTCTATTTAACCCATAGATGGGACCCTAACAAGTACTACCACTCCGGGTCAGAGTGGACCAGGGAGCAATGGAAAAACTGGAACCTCACCATCAGATAGTTTAACGTCATTCCCAGGACAGGTAGACCCTCAGTCTCCGCCTTCAAGTACCCATATGATAAAAAGGGGTTGGGGCTTGCCATAAGGGCAATAGGGTTGGGAAAATCATTTAGGTGCTAGGGCTTGACGTGACCAGCCGATTGATCGGAGGGGACCTCTCCGAGGGCCCGTCTAGCCCGAGATATGGTCAAAGTGTGAAGCTTTGAGGGAAATGATTCCACTCGCTGGTTGTCTGGAGTACTGTTGGAAGTTTGAGGAATGTGGAGCACCCCTTCATCACCATTGCTCCCTGGTCCACTCTGACCCAGAGTGGAAGTACCTGTTAGGGTCCCATCTATGGGTTAAATAGAAAAACATGAGTTGATAAACAAATTTTATTATCCATTAAGAATTGATTTATTTTAAAACTTTGTCGACATTAAATGACCCACTGAGGTTGTTATGCCGTAAAACAAACCAAACTAATCAAAGCTTCACCCAACAAAACCATTAATTACACCTCTCAAGATAAGTCTGGTAGCGAATGCGAATAAATTTGCACTTTAAGAGCTCCCTACAATTCCCGTAATTCCTCTTAAAGTGCAAATTTATTAGCATTTGCTACAAGACTTATCTTGAGAGGTGTAATAAATGGTTTTGTTGGGTGAAGTTTGCAAGAAATGATTCCACTCACTGGTTGTCTGGAGTACTGTTGAAACGCGCCCCTCCTGGTCGGATCTCGTTCGATAAGTGATGGGGTTTGATTTTGCCGCCAACATCGTATGTTGGCGATTCGCCCCCTAGCGGCAGGGGGAGATAATCAGTTTTCTGATTGTTGAAATAATCATTTCGTGAAATAATCAATTTAATCACACGAGGAAAACGTAAGAATAATAAGTAATGTATCTGTATGTTTTTTTTTAGGAAAATACTAGTCCCCTTCTCTTCTACAGGAAGAAAATTCTAAGTCTTCAATGATTTTACAGTAGACTTCTGTTTTTTTAAAGACTCAGTATAAATAAATAAATACATATCAAAATCCAGAGAAGTTTCTTTTTCCGGAGCAAAATAACTTCCACAACGTTAATCTCTCAACAGTTTTCTCAATCTGACAGTCCTAACATTGACTCTTTCTTCTTCAAAATCCTCTTTCTCTACTGAAAATCTACTGTTTGCCAAAAGTATATCGTCTATCTTCATTCAAATATCCCCTCTCTTGCCGTTCATTGGTTGATTCAACGATTCGAGGAGGAAGAACTATTAATGTTCTTTTTAATTTGATTGTTTAAAAATTAAAATGTTACCGCGAATTAAATGTTCTTTTCATAGATTTGTTAATTTTTAAACATTTTTAAAAAAAGTTATGACACAATCCTCTATTACATCTTTAGGTTGCAACAATGCCTTTTTCAAAGTAAGCTCTTGCTATGAAAATTATATAGGCAAGAAACCGGCAGGAACCAAGCGCTATTGTCGCCGTGTTCACACTACCATAACTTTTTTACGTTTTGATCATGAAAATGCATTTCTTTCATTTTTTTTTTTTTTTTTTTTTTTTCATCGTACAACGTGTGATAGCACGTGTGATACCCTGCTCTCATCATCCACTAACTAGGAGTGATAGCACAGTTTTGGTAGCTCAAGGCGGGACTGCAACTCCCATCGCCCGCATGCAGTTTCTACAACCGGACAGGGTATTAAAAAAAATGCAGAGAAGAAATTCTAAGATCTGTTCGTCTTAGGAGTTTTGTTATCAGTGCAGTTTGTGATTTAAAAACGCGTTTACTTTCGGCCGTTGATGTCATTACGCGCTTGCAGAAACCGTTTGTTATGTAATAACACTGGAGTGATGATTCCGCGTCATTATATACTAGCAACAGAAAACACCCTCCAGGCGTCGTAAAAATTAATGTTTGAAAGACATTGCCTTGGGAGGGTGGGAGTTAAAAATTCAATGTCAGAGGGTTTGTATCATAAGTAAGATAAATCCTCATATTTATTAAAGGAGTAAAAATAAATAAAACAATTTGAAATGAAAACTGAGCCCCGTCCCTCTCAATAAAATGCTGCGTGCATGTAATAATCAAACGATTATTTTGAATATTTTCCACATCAATTTTCCACAAAATCGTAGGTATTTATTTATTTGTAAACTTTTTTAGTTAACTTCTTGTTGTTGTAAAAAAAAAAAATTAAAAAAGGGGACTCGATTAAAAAACAATTTTTAAAATTGCTTACTCAAATTTTGGGTGTATATAGCATAAGAATATTGTGACATAATCTGTGGCGTGGAGCTATGGCGTAGTTTTTGTTACAGACAGAAATACAGACATATCTCCATTATCAAAAGATATGAAAAAGCTTCGCTAAATACAGAGGCGAAATATCAATTGAATTTAGTTGTCTTGTTATATCCACTTTCTCCTCTATTTTTCAACCACATATGTGTTCGCGTGTGTGTGTGTTTGTATGTGTTTTTGTTGATACGTGTGTGTATGTTTTTTGGTGTGTGTGTGTGTGTGTGTGTGTGTGCTGTTTATGCGCCTGCTGATTGATGAAAATATCTTACCACAACAGTAAAAAATACGGCTTTGCCCTTCAAGAAAAAAAAATCACCAAAATAATTCTGCCCTCCTTGGCGAACAACATATTGTCGTTTCGTAACGTCTCCCCCCCCCCATCTCCTCTTAAAAAAACTGGCTGTTGTTGTGAACGCCTCAGAAAAGCAATTCACGTAGAATCACGTCAAAATCTCAGCAATCATTTCTCACATTTGTCAACGTCAGCTTTTAGCAAACCTGTATCCCTTCCCACAATACTTTTCAAAGATGTTTACAACTTTTACTTCAGACTGACACACTACGACATTAATGACCCACATTGTCAAATTGAAATTCATATCAGTAAATTGTGGACTATCATTGCTCTAGCAATAGAGGCGAAATAAGTGCTTTCTTTCTACATTTATTTCTCTAAAAATTATTTTACCAGTGTTTATCTCCATTTATATTTCTACCTATACATGTTTCCTATTTAGGTTACCTATCTATATATAAATACTCGTGTTCTTTAATTGTACGACCGTTATCATCTTGTAAAACCCTCTGTTTAAAAATGACATCGTCCAAGACTTAATGTAAATCCTGATTATCTGATGTTGCTAATCCATCGAATTCTTATTATGAGTGTCGACACCTCACTTAAATAACGGACTATTCTTTTTTTTTTATAAAGAACGAAAAGAAAGTAAAATGACATGTTACACAGAAACATATACGAAATAATTAAATAGAGTAGGAGAAAGATTGAGGCGTCACTGCTTACATCACAACACCCTTATCAATTGCATAAATTTATCAATGAATATTTACTTTATAATCAAAATCATTAATAAATGGAATAAATCTTATTTATAAAAAACGTTTCTATGAAAATCTGAGTTAGATTTGCCTCAAAACAGTCCATGTTATTAGTGCGTTAAAAAAAAGCAATATGTCTTATATATCACTAAAAGTAAAGGTTTGCATAATATGGTGTGGTTAATTTGCATACTGGTTTTAAAAAAGCCGGTTTAAAAAATAATTACTCGGTGTTATTGATCTTTAATACAATTATCTTATTCTCCAAAATATTAAGATAAATCCTATGAATGATTTTATATAGAAACCAATCAAAATATAATTAAAATAAGTGCGATCTTTTTATATGCGTCCTTATTTAATTTCATTTGTCTGTATGGATTGACTGCCGTCGAGTTTGCTTTACTAAGAGCGATATGACTTATAGGGTAGAGAGAAGTGTGTATGTGTGTGTGTGTGGTGGAGAGAGAATTCGTATCGTCGGCACACCTTGATGGTAATGTTAATTAATCTATTTTTTTATTTTTTATTTTAGTTTTGTTTTACGGCACATCAACCTCAGTGGGTCATTTAATGCCGATAAAGTTTTTAAATAAATCAATTCTTAATGGATAATACAGTTTTTTTTTTATAAATACATTTTTTCTATTTAGTGTTGAAGGGGTGCTCCACATTCCCCAAACCTCCAAATCTGGAACCTCACCATCAGATAGTTTAACGTCATTCCCAGGACATGTATACCCTCAGTAACCGCCTTCTAGCACCCATATGATAAAAAGGGGTTGGGCTTGCCATCAGGGCAATAGGGTTGAAAATCATATAGGTGCTAGGGCTTGACGGGACCCACCGATTGATCGGAGGGGGCCTTTCCGACCGCCCTTCTAGCCCAAGAAAGGGCCAAAGTGGAGTATTGCAAGTCATGGACTGCTCAGACACCTGGTCTCTATCCTTAAGCATCATTGGTCGCCACCCACGACCAACAGGTAGCCCCATTGGGGGAATCTTATCTCTCTGCAGAGGTGCAGTCGGTGCATTCTAAGGCCCCAGCCGACATGGCGTGTTAATTAATCTAGTGTGCTTAAGTAATACTTTTGAAGACAGAATATTCAGCCACTAAAAAAATTTGTTGTCTCTTATCCATTTTTTTGTTTGTTTATTTACTGCTAAATAAAATTACAAGAAAACAAGATGAACATCCACAGAGGCAGCTTGTCTGGAATATTTACTATCAAACTCTTTCAACTGTCTCTGAAATCGAGCAGCTTCGCAGGATGATATTTGAAAGATACAGGGTGTCCAGAAAAAATTGAAACCCTTTAAAATTTGAATATCAAAGTCCTAAGCACACAAACTCAAATAGGCTTCATGTTGAATAATAAGATTTATTTATCAAATGTCAAAAAGATACTCAGAAGGAAATAGATTTTATAATCGATTTCCCAAAGCCTCACGCAGTTGTTAGACTGTTTTTAGAATATTCTAATAGAAAATGCTTTTCCATTACTTGTGAATGTCATCGTTACTCGTGGGAGAAAAAAGATTAAAACTATAATTTAAATATAAATTTGAAGGCAATTTACAATGCAATGTAATAGGTGTTAAATGATGTTTATTTACCTAAATATTTTCGAGAAAGTCTCATCTTCAGAGGCAGAAGCATCCGTTTTTTTTGTTAAGCACCGAGCCGGCGTAATCTTCTGTTGTTATTAAGTTGGAGGAACGCCAGATATTTGAAATCTTCGGGATGATTTTTATAATTTAGTTTTTTACAGACTCCATTTAAATTTGAGATCATTTAAATGGGAATTCGCTTTATTTTTAGATTAAGTCACATTTTTGGGACAATCTGTATTAATAAGATTTCTTCCAAAGCGTATAACTGTCATTTCCACTGAGTTAAATCTCAAAACATTATTGTATTCTTAGCTGCTATACGTATATATATATATATATATAATATATATATAATATATATATATATATATATATATATTCTTTGTTGGGGTACCAAGTTTCTTGATACAAGGTGGTTCTAGGCTGGTCTTATTCTCTACCAGTAGTTTGTTGTAGAGTTCAGGTTCCGTATGAGAGCTCAATGTTTAATTTTTATAAACAGAGCAAATTTATTTGCGAATAACAAGGCCTTAAATATCATTGGGTATCGTGATTATGGACCATTTCCATTCGTGGGTATATGGGGCCCACTGAGCTTCGTAACGTGTCTGACAAAGCTCGGTGGGGTCCCAGATACCCACGAATGGAAATGGTCCATAATCACGATACCCAATGATATTTAAGGCCTTGTTATTCACATATATTGACTTACTTACCAGAGTATCTGATGTTTAATTGAACCACTTTGTTTTAAATTCGCATAGGTGAGAAACTGGCCGCTAACTTCATGATATCGCTGCCATAACTTAAATTTGCATGGTCTATGACTTTGAATTTGAGCCCTATTTACTTATTAATAATCACTCAATAAAGAACAGTGTGTGTAATATATATATATATATATATATATATATGTGTGTGTCAGTCGTTTCTCTAAACTTACTGCTGAGAATACATACCTAACTACCTTATCAGTATCATTTTATTCAAGAAGGACCTGTAGATATACCACAGTATGATAATTTAATTATTACAATGTTTGATATGTTTACTTAAGAGATATGTCAAAACAATACAATATGTAAAAAGTATAATAATCTTGATTATTCTTTCTTCCTTTCCTTCATTTCATATTTTCATCATGTTTGATTGAAATAGATTAGCCTTATTGATTCCTTGAATTCACACCCTCACTTTATAATTCTCCTACTTTTTCTTCTTATATTATTTATGTGTAGCATGTCCTTTTTCTTCTGTTTCTTTCTCCTTGAAAAAAATCGAAATGTCCATTATTTAGATGCGATGAAGACACTCATTAGAAATGATTCGGTGGATAAGCAACACCAGCGAATCAGTATTTAAATTTTAGCATTTCATCATGGTCGATTTTGACGGTCTCATTTTTAACCAGAATGTTTTGCAAGACGATAACGGTCGTACAATTAAGAAACACGAGTATTAATTGTAGAGGTTTGGGTGGCCAGCTGAGTTACTAAGCTGTTGGTTTGAACAACATCATCTACGCACTACTGAGCTGGTGCCCAAAGCAGCTGGTATTTATGGAACTCAGTAATACTCAATTCATGCATTTGGGTTATTCCATTCCTTGAGTCCCGATTGGTTTCTGTGGTGTTATGATGCTTGATAAATGGTCTGGCATTCTGTAGTAGGCTAGCAACAAGATCCGTATTGAGTTACGGCTTCCTTAGTGCCTTGTCTTACCAATTCGACGGTAATTGTGATTCTTCTACAAATATGATATTTATTCTACATTGATATATAGATTCTACATATTTATACAGAATCAGCTAGTGCTTTATACAATGTTGATTTTTCGACATTACTATTGCATCACTGTCTGTACACATACACAAAAGATAGAAAATTTTCAAAACCAATCCATTTTTCATATTATATTAATCTGATCAAATATATATATATATATATATATATATATATATTATATAATGGTCGTTTGTGCTTCTTTTTCTTCTCTTTTTTTTAATTGCTAGCGTTGACTCAAAAATAAATATCGAATGGATCAATGAATTATTTATTTGCCTGCTCGCTGCTAAAGCTTGGGGAAAGTGAATAAGAGAGGAAACGGCATATCGATCTGAACAGGTGCCTGTGCCTGCACGTAGGAATTGAATGCAGCGAGTGACATAGAGATTGATAGACAGACAGTCGGACGGACTTCCAAGTGAATCAGTCCAATTTATCGATTTCTCTTTCTTTGCATTAGGCTTCATTTTTTTTTTTTTTTTTTTTTTTACATTCAATTTTTTTTATTTTATATGTGCGTTGCTGTTGCTTCACGTCTTGCACTTGTGATTTCCCCACCGCCGAGGCTTCTCTATCTAGGTTTGCTGCGTAAAAAAAAATAATTGATAATGAAAAGCAGTGGTTTAGAATTAGATAGCCTGTCTCTTTAACAAAAAAATGCCCATCAACATCTCGCAAACAAACTGCCGTTTAGTTTTTCTTTATTTTTCTTTAGCTTTTTTTCTTTTTTTTTTTTTTCTTTTTTTTTTTTTTAACTCAATTTTTTAAAACTCGATTTTCACTGGGATTTTGAAATTTCTGACTGCACTTTTTTGCTCGTTTGTTTGTCTTTGCTTTGCTTTGTTTTTTGTTTTGATTGTTTTTTTGGTTTGTCCTTTTTTTTTCTTGTTTTTTGCTTTGATCTTTTTTTTTGTTTCGTTTTTGTGTTTTTAAATTTCCATTGTTTTCACACTTACTTATTACTTTAAAAAAATTAGTTTAAAATAGTCTGCTTTCTCATTGTATGTAAAGTCGAATAACCAACAATTTATTTATAAAGTTAAGATTCTTTTTTACGGCATATCAAACCTGTCCGGGTCATCTAATACCAACTTTAGTCCTTTTTTTTTTTTTTTAACTCAATTTTCATTGGGAATTTGTTGAAATTTTTTACTGTATATTTTGGCTGTTAGGTTGTTTCTTTTTCCTACTATTTTTCATTTTTTGATTTTTTATTTGCTTTATTTTGCCTTGTTTTTTGTTTGTTTATATTTCTTTTTTGTTTGTGTTCTTTTTTAATTCCTCTATTTTCACAATTACTAATTACTTTAAAAAATAAGTTTAAAATAGTTTGCTTTCTCCTTGTGTGTAAAGTCAGATAACCAGCAATTTATTTATTAGGTTAAAATTGGATCTTTGTTTTTGTTTAGGCATATCAAACCTTTCCAGCCATTTAATTCCAAATCTAGTCATTTTGATACCAGGCTGCTTAAATGGTCACCCATCTTAGTATTGAACAAGCTCAAAAGTTGGACGTGAAATAGTACAATATCAAATAATTATTACAATCACAACATTATTCGTTCTAAGACAAGAGTTTATCAACCATTGCGTAACGGTTATCGTCGTATAGAATCAGTTACCCGTGTTGAAATTCTGGACGAGTCTGTTTGCGTTGCACTTCGGTTTAATATTCTTGGGAAAGCCACAGATGTATCTGTTCTTCCCGCCGCTACGGATAGAGAATAGGTTATTTCGTCTTTAGCTGAATTCAACTCATCCCTACCCAGGAATTGACCTTGTGTCACACACTATTCATAAAGGAGGTTTTGGGTAAATAAATATTAACCATTGCACAGCGTATTTAATATGAATTAGGTCGATAAAAATTTTCCAGTTACATAACGTAAATACAACATGAAAACATATTCTTTAAGTTTATTATTTATCTTGGTATTTTTTTATTTTTTTTTTTAGTATTAATTAATTGAAAACAAAGTGCTCGGTTACGGGTGTAAAAGCTGTATTTATTCATTCATTGTAGTGTACAATACATTTAATGTGAAATTCTTACCATACGCAGAGAAATACAAAAATTCGGTTCACAAAAATATACATACAAATAAATGAATTGACATTCCTTGCATTTCTTAACAGACGCGTTTGCTTGTTGAAAAGTGGTTGTCCTGCTGCTTGTAAACAAGTGGTAAGAATTTCATGGGACACTATAATGAATAAATATATATATATATATATATATATATATATATATATATATATATATATATATATATATATCAGATTAAAAATAGCACAGCTTGGATCTGTGTAGTGAAGTAGGGAGCGGGTGGTAGGTGTGATGCTCCACCTGAGATGCAAATACAATCTCCCTGGTATAGCGATGGTGAAATTATATATATATATATATATATATATATATATATATATAATATATCAAGTTAACTCGGCGGAGTGGCCTATTGCGGATATCAACTGGACACCAAGAGTCCGTCCCCTTTTTCACTATCGCTATACCAGGGAGATTGTATTTGCATCTCAGGTGGAGCATCACACCTACCACCCGCTCCCTACTTCACTACACAGATCCAAGCTGTGCTATTTTTAATCTGATATATATATTATATATATTATATATATATATTATATATACTAGCAAATATATGCACCCTCCGGTTTTTTTTAGTTTTTTAGTTTTAATGTAATAAAATATCGTATCAAATT
>CM042139.1:10723200-10740700 GCA_023376005.1 Doryteuthis pealeii
AGAATATGTAAGGAGATACGTTTTCCATTTGAAATATGGTTTGGAAAGCTGCTAAAATAACCGGACTGATTTATTAAGATATTAATGGTGTCTTTTTTGTTGTTGTTTTTTTGCCCACTTCTTTTGTCGCTTCAGATCAAGTAACCCATTTCGAGTCTATCTGTGACGTAACATTATTCACTTGTTTTCAACAGAAAGGAATTGTTTTACAGTTTTTAATAAACAAGATAAAAGCCATAGCAGTAAGAAATGTTATTCGTTTTAGCTCGCTGTGAACTGCTGAAATAAAAAAAAGGAAACATAAAGTGAATTAAATAAGATAAAAATAAAATACCAAATTACCCTTGAAGGAGAGCCACACAAAAATATGTTTAACACCTACCCACAACTCACTAAAAAAACACAAAAAAAACAACACCAATTAAATATCCCTTATATAACAAGAGTCAATTTATCTTGTTTTTCTACCTCCAGTGAAATGATGTAGAACCTTTTGTAATAAATCATTTGCCTAAAAATTTCCCCAATGCAACTCCTTGTTAAACCTTCACAGCAAATAATAAAAGTTCTTTTCTCCGAGTCATTTTTATGAGTTTCGTGTGTTGTAGAAAAACAGTAATAACTATCTACAGGGTAAATGTAAAGTAACTCCGATTCCCATTCTAAAAATCTTATTTATTTCTGAATCATTATGTTTAGAAAAAAAAGATGAGTATGAAAAGAACTCGCATAACACTGAGTTTTATTTAAAATTCTATATGGGTACCAGTATTCGCCTCCATCCTCTCAAGCCGATCGGGTATTGTAGCGGCTTATCTTCCCAGGAACTCTTGTGGAATGGCGGAAATATCTTTTCGTATTCGTCATACAAAAATGAGTATGAGAAAAACTCAAATAACACGGTGTTTTATTTAAAATTCTGCATGGGCACCAGAATTCGCCTTCAGCCCCTCAAGACGCTCGGTATTTACATTAACTGATCTTCCCCGGGATTCTTGTGGAATTTTCGTATTCGTCTTTCAAGTTCCTCCAAAGTCGTTGGTTTTGTAGAGTAAACTTGCTCCGTCAACCAACCGCAAAGAAAAAGTCACAGGGTGTTAAATGAAGGTTTCTGGCCAGACAATCATTAGAACCACATATATCCATCCATCTCTCAAAAAATGTGGAGGAGCACAGATTTAATTGCCATTTGTTAAGGGACACGCATAAAAGAATTGAACAAAATTAACTGCAGATGTAAAATTACAAATAGTTTAAAATAGGAGTTACTTTTTAATCTCTGTATATAAAATGATTCAAATGATTGATTTTAATACGTTGGAGAATAAAACAGTTACAGGGTGTAAATCAAGGGCTTCTGACCGGCCATTCAAGTGGACCACGTCCTCCCATTCATCTACCAGGAAAATGATGATTCCGACATTCACGAACAACAATAGCAAAATGTGGTGGAACACTATTAACAAACACAGATTTAATTGCCATGAATTAAGGAACATACATTAAAGTATTGAGAAAAATGAAACTACATTTAAATAAAACTATAAATAGTTCAGAATAGGAAGTTACTTGTCGAACCCCCTTTATATACAGGGTACAGAATAAATTCTACAATATTTCTCTGAATGTTTGAGATGAGGCTTGCAGATTAGTATCATCTGCGTTATTCGGACTATTGTCCTCATCTTCATTGTTATTTGTACAACGTTTCGGTCGATTTGTCCTCCTGCCTTCTTCAGGTATTTCTTTTCGGACTCTGGAATCTTCTTGTCGTAATTGAGAACCGTCTTGTCGTAATCGGGAGCTCTCATGAAACTTTGAACCTAACCCTAACTCGCTAACATTGAATTTTTAACTCCCACCCCTCGGGCAATATGTTTCAAAAATCTATTTTTACATCGCCCGGAGGTCGTTTTTTTTTTTGCTAGTATAAATAATGCATATAATGTATATAAATATGTGTGTACGTATATAATAATAAATAAATATTTACAAATATAGATTATCTTTATTCTTATTACTCTCACAGATGTGGAGTACTCTCCTAATAATGATGTATGTTGTCTTACTACTGGCTCTTAAAGTGTTAATGATATATATATATATATATATATATATATATATATATATATATATATATATATATATATATAAAAAGATAATCTAATGAGTCGGACGAACCTACTATTAGTTTCGCATAAAGCTCTTCAGGGCTAAAATCTGACTCTTTATTATTGGCTCTACTTAGGTATCGAGCACTTTTTACTTATTAGCTTTCTCCTAGCGGTTATATATATATATATATATATATATATATATATATATATATATTATATATATATATATTTTTTTTGTTTTGTTTTTTGCCAAATACTGTACCAATAGATTATTTTTTGTTGCTACGAATATCTGGGTCCTTTCTTTTTTTTCAAAATTTTTTTCTCCCTGGTTGATGTTTGGTAGTATATTTTTACAATCAAACTATTCGCTGGGTATATATATATATATATATAAATATATATATAGTGCGTGTCCGTCCGCGTGTCTGTATTTTCGTGGATTACACACCTCTTTACGGGAAACAGAAGGATTATTGAACCAACTGGTTAATTATATAATAATAACCATAATTTATTGGAAACAAAAATATTCATAATGAACATTTTCACTCTACCCAGCTGGAGACGATAAAATAAAAACCTTTGATGAATAAACAATCGCAATTAAAATGATTAGATCCGTCGCAATCAATAGTTTATTAATCATCTTCTCTCGTAGAAATAATAAATTCAATGCAAATAATTAAACATCACTTATAATATCATCGAGAAAACAATAAATTGAATTAAATGATTCTTCGTTTACTTACTTTATGATTTTCAATTATACAAAATAATCATAAAACTAACTGAATTAATATTTGGCTGTATTTTAGATGACTCTTAATGTGAATAATTTTGATGTTTCGGACTGTTGTCCTTATCTTTTATTGTGTTATATAAAAAAAACAAAGTTCGGGCCTCTGTCTTATCGAGCCTTCTGTTGTTCCTTATTTGCCTTAAACTAAACAAATCATTGGGCGATAACCTTGAGTTCAAGTGTAGTTCCGGAGCTTTATTAGCTGTCATTTTCTTGCACTTGCAAACACCTTCAACTAGTTATTAGGATATTAAAGCTCCGAAACCACGCTTGCAATACATTAACTTTGTGTGTAGTAATGTAGAAAAACACGATGTTTCAAAGGACGAATGTTTAATCTTGGTAGTAATATCGACCCTATAATGTTTCGGTCTTTATAACCTTCTTCATAAAGTGAGAAGAGGTCTTCTGTCGGAGACTTCGAGTTCTCTTTTTGCCTGTGATGGGTACATATAGTCGCGTATAGGTGGAGGGTAGAAGTTCTGGTTTTCCCACGTAACTGCTGTTAATTTAGGGTGGATGTGTAAGAGAAGGGGGAGTTGATTAGGAGGGGCAGTTTGAGTTAGGACAGTAGGAATTGGGCCGCATGGTAATAGTGAGAGGGGATTTGGGTCCTGTTTAATGCTGTGTTGTGTAAGGAATTATTGTCTTCGTTCTCTTACACATCGAAACCAAATTACCAGCAGCCACACTGGACCATGATGACTACTACCCTCCAACTATACGCATCCAAGTATATTCATCACAGACAAAAAAGAACTCGAAGTCTCCGAAATAAGACCTCATCTCACGTCCTGAAGATGGTCAAAAAGACCGAAACGTTATAGCGTCGACATTATTTGCAAGAATGGATATCTATTCATTTAAACATCCGTATTTGTTAACATTTTTCACATACTCTCGCACTAATTTTCTTATTTTACTCCCAGATAGATTATATATATATATATATATATATATATATATATATATATATATATATATATATATAATGTGTGTGTGTAATGGTTATTCAATAAATACAGTGATTTTTTTTCTTAAAGTGTTGACAATAGAAGAAACGTTCACTGTTCCACCTTTTGCAAGGAAATATAAATCCTTTCATATCCCAAAAATTGGCGGCATTACTTTCACTATTGACCGCTGCACCTAGAAATTTTTCTTTGCCGAAGAGTCAGTGAATTTTCACTCCATAGTCTTTTTTTTTTTTTCATTTTTTTTCAACCCAACTTTAGCCAATTCTTATTTCTTTTCTTTTTTTAAGCATGATTTTCACTTTTCAGCCAAAAATAATTTTACGACAAATATCAGTTTAACGCCGGAGGACTTTGATTTGCTATAGCCTAAAAACAAATACTTTTTTGCAAAGTTTAAATATTGTTTGCAATAAACAATTCTAAAAATATATTTCTAAAAAATATCTATTTTGATTTAAAAGAAAGAAAGAAAAAAAGCACAAACTTATTCATTGAATGACCTATATGCCTCACACCTTCCGGCGCATCCTCCTTTTGTCTTCCATTTCGTCTACCCTTCTCTAAAATTTGTCACTATATATATACAACAGTCCTATATCAAAATAAAAAATCTGATCCGTATATTCACTAGGCGAAATATGAATTGATTGAAATTGTTTGTTATATTGTGTGTATGTGTGTGTGTGTGTATATATATATATATGTGTGTGTGTGTGTGTGTGTAAGATGATCCAAATGACTGGTACATAAGGGATGATTCTATTTGGGATCATCGAAATCCTATTGTACATCCATACAGTATGCTCATGTAGGTGCAAACTTTAGATTCGTATAAGGATTTTTATAAATCCTTTTGTGAGCTCAATGTATAATAACTAATGCATTAATTATATACAGAACAATATATAACTTTCAAAGAAAGAAAAACTTAACAAACCGTAATTTAACTATAATACATTTATTTCGGCCAGACTCAAAATGAGTTTAGTCTCATCAGTTGAGTCTGGTCGAAATAAATTTATTATAGTTAAATAACGATTTGTTATCTGCGTTATTCGGACTATTGTCCTCATCTTCATTGTTATCTGTACAACGTTTCGGTCGACGTGCCCTCCGGTTTACTTCAGGTATTTCTTGTCAGGCTCGAACACATCAGCCGAAACGTTGTACAGATAACAGTGAAGATTATAACAATAGTCCGAATAACGCAGATAATACTAATCATCAAGACTCATCTCAAACATTTAGAGAAATAAATGACGGTTGGTTAAGTTTTTCTTTCTTTGAAAATTATATATATTAAGAAATTTGAAAACGAAGTGTTCCGTAAATAAGATGAATTTATATATATATATATATATAATATATATATATATATATATATATATATATATATGGTAGAATATGTGCTTAATTGAAGTCATACCTAATTTGAAAATTAATTAGTTGATAATTAATGAATTAGGCGAATATATCTGTTCAAATGTAAGGCGTAATTAATTAATTATCAACTAATTAATTTTCAAATTAGGTATGACTTCAATTAAGCACATATTCTCCCAAAAATTGTCGGCTATCGCCATCTCAAACAAATTGTTTGTTACTTTCATATATATATATATATATATATATAACATAAAAATGACTTGTATTTGCCCCAGTTATCAAGTGCATCTTATGTTATTTTTTTGAGAAGCAGCAAAAAGACTAGATAATCTGTATATATATTTTTTTTTCAATTCAAAATGAGTAAACACCATTTTGTCTCGATATTGATTACCGTCTCATCTATCGGTCAAATAGACCCGCTTTAAAATTATTTCTACTAAAGAGGAACACTTGATACCATATAATTGTATGCAAATCATTTGTATAAAGAATTTATACTAGAATTATTAGGATGATGAGATAGGAAATCATATAAAAATCGCAAATTGTTTCTATTAAGAATAGTTTTATTTGTTTCTCAGTATTTCTGAGATAAGGCTTGAAAATTAGTATTATTTGGATTATTCGGACCATTGTCCTCATCTTTATTGTTATCAAGTTCGAAAAAACGTTTCCGAGTTCGAGAAAGCTCACGAGTCTGACAAGAAATACCTGAAAAAGGCAGGAGAGCACATTGGCCGAGACGTTGTACAGATAACAATAAAGATGAGAATAGTCCGAATTATACTAATAGTTTATTTGTTTGTTTGTTTTTTTTTTGTTTGTTTTATGGCATATCAACTACGGTAGGTCATTTAATACTGGCAAAGTTTTTGACCGATTCGTAGCGATAGTTTGGTAGAAAATTATTTAAACACAATTTTTTTTATCAAGAAAAAATTCTGTTTAACCTAATGCTAACGGGTACTACCATTCCGAATCAGAATGGACCTGAGAGCAATGGGGATGAAGGGGTGTTCCATATTCCTCAGACCCCCAGAACTGGAACCTCACGATCAGATAGTTTAACGTTATTCACAGGACACGAAAACCCTCAGCCAACTCTTTCTAGCACCTATATGATAAGAAGCGTTGGGGCTTGCCGTAAGGACAATCATATAGGTGCTAGGGCTTGACGTGACCAGCCAAGTGATGAAACGGGCTCTCAAACCACTCGTCTAGCCAAAGTGAGGGCCAAAGAGATTAAGAATAGTTACTAGTAAAGATAATTCTTACTAAATATTAGTATTAGTTACTTGAAACCATATAATTAATTGCATATTACTGTTACATAGGAATATTTAAAACCGGACAACTATAGGCAAGTAAATTATTGAGTTGGATTAGTTACTGAAAACCATATAATTCTGTATACAACATTGAGTAGGAATATTTAAAACTATAAAACTGTGCAAATTATCTGTGTTAGAAAGAAGACGTATAAATAGTTATGACTGTAATAAAAAAATTACAAATGAATTAAATGTTGGCTTTAAATAATCGGAAAGGAGTTGATATGACGTTAAATTAATAAACAAAAGCATATTGCTTCGATAGTCAGTTCTTCCGAATCCATTTTATATCTCTATATTAATACTCTTGTTCCTTAATCTTCCGACCGTTATCATCTTGCAACAGTCTCTTGTTAAAAATGAGATTCCTAGATAAAATGCAAAAATTTAAAACCGGATTAACTAGTGTTGCTATCCATCGAATTCTTATTTCTTAAGTGTCGTCACCTCAGCTAAATAATGTATCAATCCGGTTTTATAATAAAGAAAAGGGAAGAAAAAGCATATGCTACACAGAGAAATTAATAAGAAAGAAAGAGTGGTGCGAAGATAGAGAGAGGATGAGTGCACGGAAGCGATAACTCTTATCTGTTTCAATCGAACATAATGAAAAGATTGAGAGAAAGTGTTTAATCAAGATTATTTCACCTTTTCCATATTGAAGCATTTGCATTAGCTATTATGTAAACCTATCAAACGTTGGAATAATTAAATTATCATACTGATGTATATACACAGATCCTTCTAGTATTATATAATCGATTTAAAAAAAAAAGTGGAGAAATATAAAGAGGGGTGAGCGTTCGGAAGCAATCACACTCAATCGAACATAAGGAGAATATAGAAGGAAAGAGTTAAATCAAGAGTATCATACTTTTTACATATTGAAATATTTAGCAATAGCTCTTAAGTAAACATATCAAAGGTTGTAATACGTAAATTGTCATAATGTGAAATACGCACAGGCCCTGCTAGTCGTTTTTAACATTTCATTCTAAAAAAATAAAACATAGAAAGAAATAAACCAAACTTGTGGAATATATCTATAAAAAGTAAAAAAAAGTCGTCGAGGCAGCCTAAAGTCGGTATCAGCCAACCAGCGAGGGAGTCTATCCCCTTTTCAATAGCGCTAGACCAAGGAGATTGTTTTGGCATCTGAGGTGGAGCGCCAGACCTACCATCAGCTCCTTACTTTACCGCACAGATCCCTGTGCTACTCATACGCTGAGTTAGCGAAGACCGGTATCGAACTAGGAACCTTGTGGTTTCTAGCCGAACGCTCTACCGACTGAGCTAACCCGGCCCATAAATATATATAGTAATATATCTATAAAATGAGGCTAATACAGACAATGTAGGGTTAATTTCATTAGGTGTCCGTTGCCTGCGTTTAAAAAAAACAAAAACGGAAGAGGTAAAAAGAAGAAAAAAAAAATAAGGTCAGGTCGAATCTGTCTGAGATGTGCTCACTGAAGCGAAGTAAGCTGAAATAAACGAATAAATATGATATTCACCGATGCGACCCGAGTGAACCCCGGAAATTCTCCACAACTCGCATATCTCTTATAGCAATTTAGTGAACGACACTACTTTCCCATCTACACAAGAAGCCAAAACATACGGGAAAAATAATCTCGCTTGACCTGCTAATATTCAAAGCGAGGCTAAGATTTAAAGCGAGGCTAATGTTTCATTTAATTCAGATTGGGTTCACAGAATTATTTCTCATCAGTTGATTGATTCTAAGGAACTTTAATTCTTTTTTTTTTCTTTTTTCTTTTAAATCTTTTTTTTTTTTTTTAATTATGTTGATTTACTAACAATTTCCTTAAATAAATTATTAGGTCAATCCAAATTTGATAAAAAAAAATAAGATGTTTGTTCTTTTATTCTATTCTTTGACTGAAATTTGTTTTTAACCCAATTATTATCATATCGATTTTTTTGGAAACAATTTCCACGTGTTCTTTTGTTTGGTGTTGTTTTTCATGACACATTTTTATTTGATGTACTTTGCGACCTTTCTTTGTAGTCTATTTCATTTCGTAATCTCCTGGGAATATTGACGAAAGTATTTTGCATACATTTATCAATAAACCTGCAACCTGATATTTAAAACAACATTTCTTTAAACATACGCTCATTTCTTTTTGGGCGCCGGTGGTTGTCTTCAGTGATGTTTTTATGCAAAGTTCATTGGGATGTTTCGGGTCTTACAACATCATACATCCCTCGCATTGCAGACCCCACCAGAGGCGATCTAACTCTGGTGCAACCACCTTTTCTTAACCGCTAAAAAGACATGATTTTTTACACAGCAACCATTTATTTATTAGTAATTATATACCAGTCTCTTCGCACGTGTATGTAATACCCCAACTCCCTCGACATGCAACACAAGGACGGTCTTTAAGCCGAATACAGTAAGGTTTGAATATACAGCTGTCCTTCTTGTAGACTGGTTCTTTAACTAAAGCCAAAGAAATCGGTGTTGATTTTCAAGTTGAAATTATTTACACAATGCCTCCCCTAATGGCAGGATGCAACATGATTTTTAAGAGTTTCATCAGATTTTTCGGACCATATGACCTTTAGGCACCCCTTTTGCGATCTCGTTTCATAAGAACATTTTTTTCATTTACACCATGAACATCCGGTTGTTTGTTAACAGATAATTTTTTTTTTATAATTATAAAACTAACCCTTAACAAACAACCAGATGTAAATGAAAAAATGTCCTTATGAAACAAGATCGCAAAAGGGGTGCCTAAAGGTCATATGATCCGATTTTCCCTCTCCTAAATTGGTTGTCTTATCAAAGCAAAATAACCTAGTCTCTGACTGGATTCCTTTTGTGTTTCACAGAAAATGAATTATCTCGAGTACCAGTAATAATTTTTAAGTTGACAGTGGCCTAGTGTCGGTATTAGCCTGGCAGTGAGGGAGTCAATTTCCTTTACGTTACCGATAGACCAGGGGGATTGTTCTTTTTGAGTTGGAGCGCCACAAATACTATAAGCTTTCCACTTTACTGCACAGATCAGATTACCCAGCCTGTGCTGCTCATACGCTGCATTTCTAGGGACCGGTATCGAACCTGAAACCTTGTGGCATCCTAAGCGGATGCTTTACCGACTGAGACCTGCATCTATAAAAAATTCACCACCATGGGTACGATGTGATATAAGGTCGATCTTTAAGTGAAATGCAGCAAATTTAAATTCCTTTTTTCGCAATTTGTTGATGAATGGTTAATGCCATGTCACCCACCCGTTCAATTTTTCTGAATTTTTTTCCAAGTGTGGGTATTGATAAAGTTAGATAATCCCAAAAACTCGAACTTCCAATCCCAAAAACTGTCTATTTTTTTAGCTCTCCAAATTTGAGGGAGTTCGCGAAAAATGGCGAATTTTTTTACATATTTTTATCTGTAAAATGAGTTCTACAGGTTTCCTATTCGTACAAATTGGCTTATAAACGCATTTTGGCCCAGGCAATTATAGAATGCTATAAGAAAAGTCTTAAAGTCGACCAATTTTAAGTTATTGATGATATCTGACTTTTCATAGCAAGATCAATATCACGATGTGGCACTGCATCAAATATGACAAATATTTTTCTATTTTTATTTCACATATATTAAACATTATTTGTACCCAAAAGATAGTTTGATTTGCTCAGAAGCGATTTTGGGGATTGTCTAAAATTAACATAATCCAGACCTGGATAAAAGTACAGAAAAATTGAAGTTTACTTTTTTTTTTCATTTGACATGGCATTACTCGAATGTTGTTGCTGGTTGGCTAACACTGAAATGTCTACGCGTTGGAATTCATAGAACATCGTTTATGGGTGTGCCCTTACAATACAGCAATATTCAGTATATCTTACTTGGATGGTCTGTGAGATGGGTGGTAAGCGGCCGTACAACATCAACATCTGGAATGTGTTCAAACAGTGCGCAACCTTCTTGGGTAGTTGCCATGTAACTTTTCTCAATGTGTTTGGTTAAATTCCAAGGTGTTTAACCATACAGTAGTACTAACACAGCTACAATTTGTATATTTACCATTTTATTTTATCACCAAAATCAGATTGTATTGTAAGGTAAGATATTTCCCCTACAAAATATTTGCACTCGTCGAACAGAACACATAAAGATACGAATACGCGAGGTTATTATTGGTCAATTTACATCGTAGAATTCGTTGTCGAGTTACAACTAGTCGAGGAGTTAGTCAAACTGTAGGAGAATTGCGTATTTATATTCATGTACAGAAAGTAATAGACTTTTCCCAGATTTTCATTGTTGTTATTTGATAAATTCAGTCACAACAGGTTGAACTACAGCCGATAACCTGTATAAGGATGTCATCCCTTATCTATGCGTATATTGGGTAGCTTTCAATAGATGAGATATTGCTACCACATTATCTAAAGTTGTCTAATAATTTCAAATGTTCACCCTTTAAGGAAATGGCACCATTTTTGTTGAAATACATGAATTCTATTCTATATATATGTTTTCCAACCCCTCCGCACGAACAGGACACGACACAAGGTCAATTTATTAAGCGGAGTTTAACAGGTTTGAATTCAGTTTTCCTTCTCTTAGCTGTGTTACCTAGCCATGGTTAAAGAGCCCAGTCTGCTCTGCTATTTACCCATAGCTGGAGGGAGAATTGGATTCATACCTTTCCCTAGGGTATTAGTGCCATGTGAAATGCAAACAACTTCGGATTGACGAGTCCATTTCCTACGACTCTAACCATTAGACCACGTGCCCCAATGAAATTTATTCTATAAGTTCACGTATAGACCAATGATTCTTACTGCATATGCCAGGTTATGCCGAAGAAATTCGGTTAAAGCAGGTATATTTTCCAGAAAAGCTAGATCATCTGTTTTTGTTTTTTTTTTTTTTTTGTTTTTGTTTTTTTTTGTTTTGTTTTGTTTTACGGCATATCAACCTCGGTGGGTCATTTAATGCCGACAAAGTTTTGAAATAATTTCATTTTTAATGGATAATACAATTTTGTTTATCAACTCATGTTTTTCTATTTAACCCATAGATGGGACCCTAACAGGTACTACCACTCCGGGTCAGTGGACCAGGGAGCCATGGTGATGAAGGGGTGCTCCACATTCCCCAAACCTCCAAAACTGGAACCTCACCATCAGATAGTTTAACGTCATTCCCAGGACATGTAGACCCTCAGCCACCGAATTCTAGCACCCATATGATAAAAAGGGGTTAGAGCTTGCCACAAGGGCAATAGAGTTGGGAAAATCATATAGGTGCTAGGGCTTGACGTGACCAGCCGATTGATAGGAGGGGCCTCTCCGACCGCCCGTCTAGCCCAAGATAGGGCCAAAGTGAAGTATTGCAAGTCATGAACTGCTCAGCCACCTAGGCTCTATCCTTAAGCATCACGGGTCGCCACCCACGGCCAACAGGCGGCCCCATTGGGGGAGTTAGATCATCTGTGTAATCTGCAATAGATAGTGTAATCTGCAATGGATACTGTTGGATGTCATTGGAAGGTAGAGGATTATTTAATTCCTCTACATCTTTCAGAGTTTCATCAATGAGTTTCTACTCATTATTATTATTATTATTATTATTATTATTGTGAAAAAGGAGGTTGAGTTGGGTTGATGTCATCAATACCTTTCGGTGGCTGGTTTGTTAACTCCTCAATATACGCTAGATTTAGTGATTCATCCAAACCATAGTTTTATCAGTGCTACTGTATGGCTACGCCAATTGGAACCTAAGGAAGTACTTAGAGAATAAGCTAGATGGAAGTTGCACAATAATGCTGCGTGCGATAAACAAATTGTGGGAACAACACCCTACAAGAAAGCAGCTGTAAGGCCACTTGCCCTTGATCATACAAACCATCAAAGTGCGAGGAACAAAAATGCTGAGCACTGCTGGAGAAGTAAGGATGAACTCTTAGACGACGATCTCTGTTGGAAACAACACCTAAGCCAGCCTGCATGGGTTGTCGAGCAAATACCAACATTGACCAAGTCTGCACGGATATTGGATGCTGCGCCGAGGACCCCCGAGAGAGCAATGTATTATAGGGACGGTTGGCGAGGGTTTGTTATGGTTATCCGTGCTACTAGCGCGACATTATTATTATTAGTAGTATTAGTATTATTGTGGATATTTGAAATCTATCTGATGGTGAGGTTCCAATTCTGAAAGTATGGGGAATGTGGCGTTCCTCTTCATCACCATTACTCCCAGGTCCACCCTGACCCAGAGAGGAAGAGTATGTTAAGTTCCCATCGAGGAGTTAGAGAGAAAAAATGAGTTTAAAGAAATTGAGTTTGAAAAAATGATGAAAACCCATCAAGAATGAACAAAACAAAACATTTTCGGAATAAAATAACTCATCAAGCGTTGACATGCCGTAAAATTTATCCAACCAAAAAAAGTAGATAATCTGCGTAGTCTGCATCTGTGGATAGATTCTGTTGTATATAGTTGGCTTATTTCTTTAAATCCACTATCTCCTTTTTTTTAATTTCATCTGAAGGGAGATTCTACCCATTATTTGTTGTAGAGTAGCTAACACCCCTTCAGCACTCTACCAGATGGACTGGCTCACAGCCATAAGATAGCCTACGATTAAAGTTGATTAACTTGGTGAATGATATTCAGACTGACTTTACTGCGTTGGCTATACCAAACAGACCCTCCTCTTTTAGTGTGAGTTTGTCTTGTTAATTGTTTGTACTTATTTGTTCTGTTTGTATGTATCTGTTTAGTACCAGATGCTGGTGCTTAATGAATGTGTTAAGCACATTATTCTTCTGTGTATCTTTCCATCTCGCGATACCACATTATTATTTTGGATATTGGAAGTAACAGAATTCAATACGGAACACGAAATCGGGCAAATGAATTTGAAATCTGATAGATTCTGCTTAAATCACTTTGAAAATAATGCTCTTAAGAAAGCCAGGAATCTAATTCTAGCCGCTCCTGGCCTCATCAACATCGCTTTCTCACTGTCATGCTAGGATTGTAGACTAAGAAAAGATTCGATGAGTAAATATAATTACCTTAATTGGACACTAATCATATCGATTTACAGCCTTGAAAGATTGAGGACAGCGATAACGGAAATTATTAAAACACTGAAGTTTTTTTTTTCTTTTTCTTTTCATTGTTTTTTGGGTTTTTTTCTCTTTTTCATTTTTTCTCTTTTTTGTTATCTTCATATTTTACACATTTAGCTGAAGAAATTTTGCAACGAAAGAGATGATATGGGAAATCAATTAGATTATTTTTTAATGACCATTTGATAATCACTGTAAATTCTTTTCTGTAATATTCGAGATTTATTTGTAGAAGATAAAACTGTTTTCTGATTCTCGATCCAACATTTGCAAATAAGCTTTGGTATCAGTTTCAATTTCGGTCTTCGTAGGTGTACGTAAATGTGTAATATTTATGGTTTATTTCCTATAGGTCAAACAAAAAAAGGGGAACCACCCTTGACTTATGAATTATCTATTTACTATACCATTAAACTAACCCTAACCCAGTCTTTTTTCCTAGTAGATCAATAAATAAATAAATAAGTAAATAATCAATCAAGAGTGGTTCCCCTTTGTTTATGTTAGACTTATGGGAAATAACCTTTTTGTTTGGTGTAACGGCATTTCAACCTCGGTGGGTCATTTAATGCCAACAAAGTTTTGAAATAAATTAGTTCCTAATGGACACTCAATTCTCCTTATTGACATGTTGTTCTATTTAACCCATAGATAGGACCCTAATAGATACTACCACTCCGGATTAGGGTGGACCAGGGAGCAATGGGGATGAAGGGGAGCTCCACATTCCTCAAACCTCCAGAACTTGAACCTCACCATGGGATAGTTCAATGTCATTCTCAGGACATGATGACCCTCAGCCATTGCATGATAAAAAGGGTTGGGGCTTGCCATAAGAGTTATAGTTAGGGCAATAGTTATGTGCTAGGGCTTGACGTGACCAGCCGCTTGATCGGCGGGGGCCTCTCCGACCGACCGTCTAGCCCAAGTAAGGGCCAAATTGCGGTGTTTGCTGTCATGGACTGCTCAGCTACCTGGGTTCCATCCTTAACATCACGGGTCGATGGAAAACGCTCTTAAGTATTAATATCAAACGTAATGATTAAATTATCGTTATACCCGACTAGCAAAACAAAAAATACCCTCCTGGTGGTGTAAAGGTTAATTTTTGAAAGACATTGCCTGAGAGGGTGGGAGTTAAAAATTCAATATCAGAGGGTTTGTATCATAAGACAAATCCTCATATTTATTAAAGGAGTAAAAAAATAAAACAATTTGAAATGAAAACTGAGCCCCATCCCTCTCAAATAAAATGATACATACATCAATTTTACACAAAATCGTAGGTATTTATTTATTTGTAAACTTTTTAGTTAACTTCTTGTTACTGTAAAAAATAAAATAAAATAAAATAAAGGACGAGAGTAAAAAAAACTATTTTTTAAATAGCTTACACAAATTTTGGGTGTATATAGCATAAGAATACTGTGACGTAGAGCTATGACGTAGTTTTTGTTACAGACAAAAACACAGACAATCTCCATTATTAATAGATTATATCTGGAATACCATAGATTCTGTTACTTTTCTGTATTATCTGAAGAGAACCCGTAGAGTGGAAGTTCATATATAATTTAAACAGCGAGAAAAATAATCACCGACGTCTAAAATATTGTCGGGTAGTTGAATAAATCTCATGTGAAAATCCCCTTGTATTTCCCAATGTATCTGACCAATCAGTCAATGTCATTGGCCAGTACTTATCTCATCAATCAAAATGCTTCATCAGCATTTTCTAATAATGAGTATAATTATCCTGAACAACGCCAAGGAAAAGTCCAACTTATATTTTACGCATTTCTGACGTTGGGGCTTTTCGCCATGATTTTGAAAAGAGCTTAACTCTTACAACAATAGAAAGGGAAAGAATTATTAACTTTGTGTCAATAGAGAATATCCGAATTTGTCAGCGAAAGTCAATGTAATCAATCTTCTCAACAAGCCTCTTGACATTTGAATCTTAAGTAGTTTTAGGTTGGTTGGATTTTACGGCATGCTAACCCATTGGGTCATTTTATGCCAAAGCACATCTGGCGGCTGGGGCGTTAGAATGCACCGACTGCGCCTCTGCAGAGGGCTAAGATAGAGCCCAAGTGGATGAGCAGTTCATCACTGGCAATACTTCACTTTGGCCCTATCTTAGGCAAGACGGGCGGTCGGAGAGGCCTCCTTCGATCAATCGGCTGGTCACGTCAAGCCTTAGCACCTATATGATTTTTCCCAACCTTATTGCCCTTGTGGCAAGCCCCAACCCCTTTTTATCATATGGGTGCTAGAATGCGGTGACTGAGGGTCTACATGTCCTGGAGATGACGTTAGACTCTATCTGATGGTGAGGTTCCAGTTTTGGAGGTTTGGGGAATGTGGAGCACTCCTTCATCACCATTGCTCCCTGGTCAACTCTGACCCAGAGTGGTAGTACCTGTTAGGGTCCCATCTATGGGTTAAATAGAAAAATGTATTTATAAAAAATTGTATTATCCATTAAGAATTGATTTATTTCAAAACTTTATCGGCATTTAATGACCCACTGAGGTTGATATGCAGTAAAACATACCAAACCAGACATAGAGAGGTTGCGTTAACAAGTCTTAAGGATCCAGTCTGCCCTATTATTTTCCCATGACTGTAGTGTAGGTTGGGGTGGTTAAGTGATGGATTCACGCTATTTTCTAAGTACATTAGCGTAAAGTGAAACGCAAGCAGCAGGATTTGAACTCTCTATGTCTAGGTCGTCAGTTACACTTTAGTACTACGATAATTATGCTAAACCTATGTCTAAAAACACATGGAATATTTTTGAGTTAAATCTTTGTTTTAAATGTAACGAAGGTACCAAATCATTTTTGTCGGTTGGGTGGGACATTTTAGCGGGTGGTTAATATTGAACGAAGATATATCCTTCTGTAGAAATGGAGGTTATATTAAGATAATTGAATGTTAATTAATCTTACGCTAAACGTATGTCTAGAAACACAAATATTTTCGAGTTAAAACTTTGTTTTAAAAGTAACAAAGATATACCATCATTTTTTGGATTGACTGGGGCTTTTTAAGGGGTCCAGAAATTCAAGGTAATATCAATCCTTTGAAAGTCTCTCCAGCAAACGAAATGAAATTCCTTTCCCAACCGAACACGCCACTCTTACTTCAAATAGCAGTCGTCAGATTTCACTTGCCGTCCAAACACTTTCTACCTTTCTCGCCCTGTCAGCGACAGTCCGTCTTTATTTCTGCTCGTTCGGCTGCTATACTTTATTTGTGTCTCTACTAGCAATACCTCAGCTACGAGGAGGTAGCGAGTTCGAGTATCCGTAGCCGCTCGCCACACTCTTCCCCCTCGCCTCAGGCCAAATATATCCTGACGCGCTTTGTTTGTGGGGGCTGGGAATCCGCTTGTTCATACGGCTGCCTTTCAGTCTCGTCACTGCGTGGTTAATATAGAACAAATATTAATCCTTCCCTAGAAATATGAGGCATATTAAAATAATTGAAAATTGATTTATCTTTATAATCAATACGCTAAACGCTTGTCTAGAAATACATAAAATATTTTTTAGTTATAACTTTGTTTTTAAAAGTAACAAAGATAAAAAATCATTTTTTGTGGATTGACTCTGGTTTTTTTAAGAGATAATATAAAAAGAAGACAAATCCTTGAGTAGAAATATAGGGTATATTAAAATAATTGAAAGTTAATTTATCTTATTGTTATGGCCTGTTTAAGGGTCAATAAATAATGACTCA
>CM042139.1:10745700-10887438 GCA_023376005.1 Doryteuthis pealeii
ATATATATATATATATATATATATATATATAATGTGTGTGTCATTTACGATGATTAGAGTTGTCTTCATAAGCGCCACACGTGTGGACAAACTATAATCATAGTAAGTAAAGTCATCGAGGAGGCCTAAAGTCGGTGTCAACGAGGGAGTCTACCCCCTTTTCAATAGCGCTAGAGCAAGGAGATTGTTTCGACGTCTGAGGTGGAGCGCCACACCTACCATCAGCTTTCTACTTTACCGCACAGATCCCTATGCTACTCATACGCTGAGTTGACGAGGACCGGAATCGAACTAGGAACCTTGTGGTTTCTAGCCGAACGCTTTACCGACTGAGCTAACCCGGTCCTGTTTATATATTTACCAACCCCTCCGCATGAGCAGGATGTGCTAAAAGGTGGATCTTTGAAGCGGAGTTTAACAGGTTCTGATTCAGTTTTCCTTCTACTAGCCTGGTTGCCTAATCAAGGTTAAAGAGTCCACTCCAACTATTTTCGCATAGCTAGAGGGAGATTAGATGGATGCATACCCTTCCCAAGGGTATTACCGCTATGGGCTATGCAAATAGCCTCATCCAGGATTTGAATTGAAGAGACCCTTTCCTACGACTCAAATCATAACACCGCGCACCTCCATATATAGACATATACGAGACTCAGAATTGTCTGCATAAACTCTACAGGTGTTGACCAACAGTGATCATAGTACTCTGTATACAACTGTATTACTTCTCAGTAAAAGCTCTACACAAAATATCTAAAGACTGGTTACCTATCCAAGGTTAAAGAGACCAGTTTCACCTACTATTTTCGCGTAGCTGGAGGGAGAGTAGATGGATGCGTACCTTTCCCAAGGGTATTAGCGCAATGGGATATACAGCCTTGTACAGGATTTGAACTCGGATCGACGAGCCCGCACGCCTTATATCTTGAGAGATATGGTATATAGGCATTTAAAAACTTATAATTATCTGCATAAACGCAACAGTTGTGTACAAACAGTGATCATAGTACTCTGTATACAGCTGTATTTCTTTTCAGCACCAACTTACTTTACATTGACCTAGCACCTATATGATTTCCCCAAACCTATTGCCTTCATGGCAAGCCCCAACCTCTTTTTATCATATAGGTGCTAGAAGGCGGTGACTGAGGGTCCACATGTCCTGGGAATGACGTTAAACTCTATCTGATAGTGAGGTTCCAGTTCTGGAGGCTTGGGGAATGTGGAGCACCCCTTCATCACCATTGCTCCTGGTCCACTCTGACCCGGAGTGGTAGTACCTGTTAGGGTCCCATCTATTGGTTAAATAGAAAAACATGAGTTGATAAACAAAATTGTATCATCCATTAAGAATTGATTTATTTCAAAACTTTATCGGCATTAAATAACCCCCTGAGGTTGATATGCCGTAAAACAAACCAAATCAAAACTATTTTACATTGCTACATGTTAAATCCAGTCATTCGTAAAATAGCGAGAAATGAATGCGACTTGACATCTGATGAGAGTCCTTTATTGTGCAAATTGAATTGACAGTGTAGCTTTAGCCTCCTCCAGGGTTTGAACCCGGGTCGAAGAGTCCATTGCCTACGACTACAACATTACACCACGCCTTTTCTTTGGTATATAAGACACTTGTGTTACAACATCTTTGGACTATCCTTCATTTTAACATTTCCAAGCTCTATAACAGACTTCAGTATTTATCTACCTTTATATATTACCATTCTTTGCTGCCTTCTCTAGGCTATGCAATAGTGACTCGGCCTGTGGCGGTGTATCTGCAAGAAGTGCAAGGTCATCAGCATAGTCGGCATCTGTGATAGTCTGTGCGGTATATCGCCTGCTTCTTGCCTTTTTAGTGTGAAGCCTTCTTCTTTTATGGTATCTAATCATGTTCGGAGTACATAGTCTAAGCATATTATAAATATTTATGGTGCTAATGTATCTCCTTGTATGACTCCAGCACCGATGTCAACGAAATTGTTACCATCGGGTGAGCGTACCATTGGTTTTAGTGTCCTTGTAGAGCATCATTATAGCGGCAACCGTTTCTTTTCGGAGCCCGTAACGACCTACATTGACCAGCTATGCAAAGATGCTGGATGCTGCGCAGAGGACCTCCCTGGGAAAATGAATGATAGGAAAGGTTGACGAGAGATTGTCATGGATATCCGTGCTAATTGCGCGACATGATGATGATATTATACCAGCGAATTCTACTCTCCCTCCAGCTATGGGTAAATAGTAGGGCAGACTGGGCTCTTTAACCGTGGTTAGGCAACTGGTCTAGGAGAAGGAAAACTCTGAATTCAAACCTGTTAAACTCCGCTTAAGAAATTGACCTTGTGTCACATCCTGCTCGTGCGGAGGGGTTGGTAGATATATAAATACCAGCGAATAGGATGACTTTTGGATACTACCATTGAATTATTCAGATGTCAAATGTGCGTCTTGAAATACGGTATACTAGTACTTACGAAACTAAAAATTCTTCGCACAAACAATATAGGTGTGTACAAACAGTGATCATAGTACTCTGTATTAAAATGTATTACTTCAACCTACTGGACATTACTACGTGTTAAATCAAATCATTTGTTATATAACGAGAATTGTAAGCGAGACTTTAATTTGACATGACATCTGATGAGAAAGGCTTTATTGTGCATTTCTGAATAGACAGTGTCTCTTGCGATTATTCACTTGGCCTTGATATTCCCCCCCCGAATTCTATGTGACCGTTGTATTCACAAGGACAATGCATCAAGTGTTGCTGGAAATTTAGACATTCGTTGGCAGAAAATATTCAAATGATTATGAAGGTTTACAAGGATTATTGAAAACGCCAATTCCAGATAGAATTTCTCTCTTCAAACCGCATCGTTCATCTGTTGAAATGTGATTCACGTTCCAAAGCTCTTTAACACTGCAGAATACTTGAAAAATTTGAATGCATGCCTGTTGAAGAGCTGATCAGCCATTGACAGTGTGAGGACTACAACCCCTGGGGAAAATATGGGACCAGGAAAATCTTAATCGACTCCTGAAAAGAAATGTGAGCGTTTCTTTTTTTTTTATTGAGTTTCACTGGAAGAGATTACTCTAAACAACTGGTATGACAGGGCTCTGCTTGCTGGCAAGTAGATTCCCTTGATAAGGGGTTACTCTTGCAGGTCGATTGATTGATTTTAACCTAAAAAATGGGTGTCATTGATATATTAAACTGCATCGGGGGGTGAAGTTTCAGTTCTGAAGCACTGCTGTAGTGTATCACTATATTGCGATTAAAACCAGGTTCACTCTAGCCCGGAGTTGTAGTACCAGTAAGGTATCCTATATGGACTGAATATGTTTACAAATTATTTGTATTAGTTAGGAATACTTCATATCGTATAACCTTGTGACCAAAATTTAAGGAACTAACTAAAAGTGTAAATATATACATACAAAGTACGCAATTCCCTAACCTCTCGACAGAAAATGATCCCAGATGGGTTGAGACTTTAAAATCAATCAATAAAATAAATATCCATAGATACTACACACTTTAGACAAAGATCATTACATTTTCAATGTGAGTATTCCTTATTGTCAAGTTATTTCATGCGTTTTAGAAAAAATAAATAAAATTAAAAAAAGAAAACATGAGTTATCGTACGCAATACATTTCCGATTTACGAAACCATCATTTAAAGTAATTTTTAAAGAACAATTACAGGGTGTTTGGGATGAATTTGACAGTTTCATAAGGAAAAAGAAAAAGTGCTTGGTAACTACAAAATTTAATGGATTGTAAAGAAATTCAACAGGTAGGAAAATTACACTATTTACTCAAAATATTTTGATGGTGGACGCAGATCATCATGATACAAGTTATTCTCTTCCATGATGCAGGTGGGTTCCAGTTATCCATTCTGTCATCAACTATATGAATGATGAAGGGTCCAAGCTTTTAAATGATGCGTAGTGTGCGTTAATACCCTGTATGGTTCAAAGTTATTAATTTAACAACAGCTCCGACACATTGTGAGACAAAACATTTAATAGGTGTACAGCACATGGTAACGATAAGATACATAAGTACATAGATACATAAGATACAAATAAGATATAAGAGTAGAGATAAAAGGACACATTCATGAATGGTAAATACAAGATACAATATTTAGGTATAAACGAGATACCCAAATGAACATAAAATATAAATTTTACAGACATGGAACTAAAGGATAGTCCATGCTGTATAAAAGACTTACAGTAATGTAAAGGGGGGGCAAAGCCCACCGAGAAGGGGGGTATATAGACTCTAGCCCATATCAGTTCGTTGAGAAGATCTGGCTAAAAGAGGAAGACAAGTTAAAACCAGGCGCTTAAATACCAGAGGTCCCCTAGTGGGAACAAACGGCAATACAGCAGGAAGATAACTCTTCCAGGCAAAGGGAAGATAATTCCCTACACCCCAACCCACGGAGAAAAATAACCAAATATAAGCATGTTAAATTTATCCCGATCATCCTGTATATTGGCCTACCTCGTATCTAGTTTTCTGATCTCGAGATAATGTAAGAATATAACAGATAATTCGTGAAGAATAGACCAAGAATAGCGGAAAACACAAAATACTGAAAACAAAACATCACGTAAGGCAACATTACAACGTCTATGTTAACGTAAGATGTGGGAAACGATATCTATTAATAATGGAGATTCGCTTCCGGTTTTTGTCTTTAACAAAAATTGCGTCACTGCTTACGTCACATTACCCAAAATCGTCATCGTAAAACATAGAATAATACTCAAAATTTGAACATGCAACATTAGACAGTTCTCATTGTTTTTTTTAAACAAGTTTTAATAAATACATGACTGGTATTATATATCTATATATATTTTGTTTTATTTTAATACATATTTAAAGTTTACATTTCAAATTGTTTTATTTTTTGATGATTTTACTTACTTAGGGTACAAACTCGCTGACATTGAATTTTTTACTCCCACCCCTCAGGCAATATGTTTCAAAAATCTATTTTTAAATCGCTCGGAGGGTGTTTTATTTTATACTAGAAGAGTTAATAAAACAAATCATGACCGAAACGAAGTTTACATTTCCATTAGAAAAGAATCACGAGTGAAAAAAGGCAAGATAAAAAATGAAAAGGTAAATAAATTGATATCCTAACAAACTAAACGACCTAATCTATGCATGAGAAAAAATTAGAATGTGATAAAAAAAAAAAACGGAGCGCTAAACAAAATCGCAGGATGTGAAATGATGCGAGAAGGACAAATAAGTAAACTATGTAAACAAACAAAAGCACAGATGAAAGATAACGACACAAAACACAATTGAATGAAAAGACCTAAACGCGACAACAACAACAATACTGACAATACAATCGGAAGAAATAAACCAAAAGATATTGACAAAGAAATGGACTCAAAAGATAAAAGAACCAAGCATACAAAGAAAACAGGACCTTCCAAAATAACGAAAGAAAATTCTACTAGCAAGTCGGTGGAGAAAGTATAAAGAAAAAAAAATATCACTTTTGGAGTAGAATATTGGGAAAGAAAGGTATAAATGCAGAATAGCGCGCATTAGCTAATATCATTAGAATCGTATTTTACGTATAAATAGCATCAGATTACAGAAACTCCCAAGTAACTAATCTCTGACCCTGACATTATCCCTTACCCCACCCTATACTAATCCTAACACCTACCCTAACCCTACTAAATTAACCCTAACCGTTACGAATTGCAGAATGGCGATTCGTTAGAATCTCATTTTACGGATAAATAACATCAGATGACGGAAACTCACGAAGTAGCCTAACCCTGACCCTACCCCTAGCGTCTCAAGTTTTGGGTATTTCAGTGAAGTTAAGTCGTCGGGGTTACTTAAAGTCGGTGTCAGCCAGACAGCCTTTTTTCAATAGCGCAAGAGCAAGGAGATTGTTTGGCGTCTGAGATGGAGCGCCACACCTACCATCAGCTCCCCACTTTACCGCACAGTTCCATGCGGTACTCATACGCTAAGTTGGCGATGGCCGGTATCGAACTAGGAACCTTATGGTTCCTAGTCGGACGCTCTACCGACTGAGCTAAGCCGGCTCTTAAATGAAGTGTAATGAAATATAATTATTTTTATTCGTAATCTAATGATATCATCTATTGCGCGCTATTCTGCATTAGTATCCAATAGAGAATAATGTACTCCTTTCATGAATTCGCCTATGATATGGTTCCACAAAATTGGTTAATTAAATGCCTAAAAATGAAGAAATTACCGCAGTAATAAACATCACTACCAAATCAATGGAAGACTGGTAAGTGGAATTAAGAATAGGAACACAAACCCCCAACAGAGGTGAAAATCCAAAGAGGCATCTTCCCAGGGGACTCCCTATTACCACGGCTATTTACTATAGCAATTATATTATTCAGGGGGGGGGGTCTACACCTTCATAAAAATCAAAGAGAAAATAAATCACCTGGGTACTAAGGCAGAATAGCGCACAAGAGATAATATGAGATTGCGTATAAAAAGCATTTACATTTCACAGAAATACCCGAAGTATTTGAGACGTTAGTGTTAATATTAAGGTTAGTGTTAGGTTTAAGCTACTTCGGAAAGTTCCGTAATCTAATGCTATTCATACGTAAAATGCTAATTTAATAATATTATCACCTGGGTACTAAGGCAGAATAGCACACAAGAGATAATGAGATTGCTCTAAAAAGCATTTATATTTCACAGAAGTATTTGAGACGCAAGTATTAATTTAAGGTTAGTGTTAGGCTTAAGCGATTTCGGATATTTCCGTAATCTAATGCTATCTATTCGTAAAATTCTATTCTAATGATATTATCTATGGCGTGTTATTCTGCATTTGTTCTAATTGCTTGTAAATGGATGATTTGTGGCCAAAATGAAAAGAACTGGAAAATCTAGTACAAACCGTAAGAATATAGACCAGGTTTTCGGAATTGAACTTTGGATTGGAAAGTGTGTCATGCTTGTGATGAAAAAGAGAAATAATTAGGAACAGAAGAAACAAATCAAGAAAATTTCCGAACACTTAGTGAAAAAGAGAATTACAAATAATTAGGAACATTGAAAGCAGACACCATCAAGCAAACAGAAATTTAAGAAAAATTAAGAAAAGAGTACCGCAACACAAGAAAACTACTACTACTACCAATAATAATAATAATAATAATAATAATAATAATATATATACTACTACTAATAATAATAAATAATACTACTACTACTACTAATAATAATAATATATACTAACTACTACTACTACTACTACTACTACTACTAATGATAATATATACCGCCACTACTACTACTAATAATAATGATAATAACTACTACTACTATATATATAATATACTACTATATATAATAATAATAATATAATAATACCACTACTACTACTACTACTACTACTACTAATAATACTAATAATATAATAATAATAATAGTGAATTGCCCAATCTGCCGGGCCATAGAGTGAAAATGAAAGAAAACGTACACACACACACACACACACATATATATATACATATATATATATATAGATATAAAATATATATATATATATATATATATATATATGAGTGTGTGATGGAAAAAAACATTCGTTTGAAAATGCTGAAGTGCTCGTTGTATGCCGGAAGCAGTGCAGTACAAAAACTAAAAAGATTTTTTATCTCCTCTTCTTTCGTTACTATTAGTTCCATGTGTTTTCAAAGCGACAAGTGAAAGCACAATTCACTGCCGTTTAAAACAAAGAAAACAGAAGACAGAAAACACACAAGACTATTAGAAACGAACAAGCCAAATAAGGTAATAATAGAATTATTCGTTTAGAGTTTAGGACTTGCTATTTGCTAAATATAATAAGACACAAACCAATAATTCGCGTGTCTGTACAGAAACGTAAATGTAATATATTCTGTTTGACATTGAATCAATAAAAGATAGGATTCTAAGAACTTGCCAAGAAAAAAAAATATTGTTATATATATATATATATATATATATATATATATATATATATATATATATATGTCAGAGAGAAACTATGAAAATAAAAATTGGTAACAATTATTCTGAAACGCTATTTTCCCGTCCGGTGTTCCTCGGGGATCAGTATTGTGACCTTTGTTGTTTTTATATTAATAAAGGATTTACCTAATGATACAACGCCCTGTCAGTGGGGCGTTAGAATGCACCGACTGCACCTCTGCAGAGGGGTACGACTCCCCCAATGGTGCCACCTGTTGGCCGTGGGTGGCGACCCGTGATGCTTAAGGATAGAGCCCAGGTGGATGAGCAGTTCATGACTTGCAATACTTCACTTTGGCCCTATCTTGGGCTAGACGGGCGGTCGAAGAGGCCCCCTCCGATCAATTGGCTGGCCACATCAAGCCCTAGCATCTATATGATTTTCCAAACCCTATTGTCCTTATGGCAAGCCCCGACCCCTTTTTATCATATGGGTGCTAGAAGGCGGGACTGAGGTCTACATGTCCTGGGAATGACGTTAAACTCTATCTGATGGTGAGCTTCCAGTTTTGGAGGTTTGGGTAATGTGGAGCACCCCTTCATCACGATTGCTCCCTGGTCCATTCTGACCCGGAGTGGTAGCACCTGTTAGGGTCCCATCTATGGATTAATAGAAAAACATGAGTTGATAAACAAAATTGTATTATCCATTAAGAATTGATTTATTTCAAAACTTTATCGGCATTAAATGACCCACTGAGGTTGATATGCCGTAAAAAGAAACCAAACCAATGATACAAAATCCCAAATAGAACTATTTGCAAGTTCATTATCAAAAACAAAGACACTGTGTATTGTTTTATACGGAGGATGTTTGATAATTAAATTCAGCAAATAAATATGTAAAGTATACAGATTGGCTCAATGAATAAATCTGAATATTGATTAAGGAACAGGAATTTGAATGTGGAAAACTATCTAGGGGCTGGTTTTTATGATAATTTAAAGCAGGCAATCATATTTTGTTGGATGGTTGGGTGTCGCGCAATTTGCACGGATATCCATGACAATCTCACGCCAACCCTCCCTATCATTCATTGTCCCAGAGAGGTCCTCCGCGCGGTATCCAGTATCCTCGCATAGTTGGTTAATGTAGTTCATTGGTAGACTGCCCACATTAGCATGTCCATGTGTTGGCTTCCACAGGAGAACGTCGCTTATGTGCTCGTCTTCGCTTCTCCAGCAGTGTCCAGCATGCCTTGTCCGTCTCACTCAGATGGTTTATGAGATGGGGGGAAGGTGGCCGTACAGCTGCTTCCTTGTGGTGCTGTTTCCAGGACTTGTTCAAGACTGCACGCATCCTCCTTGTGCAGCTTCCATCTAGCTTATTCTCGAGGCGCTTCGTTAGGGTCCTGGTGGTACAGCAGTACTGATATAACCACAGCCTGGAAGAATCGTCTCTTTAACTTCTCAAAATGACTGATAATTTGTTTGTGGCCGACCATGCCTTTCCTATTCGTGTATTAACATCGCTTTCTGTGGATGAGATATTACTACCTAGGTATGTGATTTGTTCTACTGGTTTAAGAGACTTACCGTCGAGTGTGGAGATGTCTCCTTTCTTTTTGAAACTCATGAACTCAGTTTTATCCACGTAGAGGCCGATATTATTTGATCACTTTCTCCAGGATACTGTGGTATATCCACAGGCCCTACTTTATTATTTATCTACTTTTTGTGTAATATTAGTATCCTCCTTCTCATTCCAGTAGTTAATTGCAACACCAGCCCCCCCCCCTAGCTAACAGCAATTAATAAGATTTGTTATTTCATTACAATATGTTAAGCAGAATGGATTGTCTTGCCCACGTGGGAATGTAAATGGAGATTTTACATGCTCAGAATCAGCAGCAGCAGTAGTAGCAGCAGCAGCAGCTGTCACAACATGAGAAAATAAGAGATTGAATGAATAATCACTGTCAGATGAGAAGTCATGTAGATCAACAAAAACAAAAGATTACACATTGCATTTGGCGACTGCACAGAATTATTATCCCATTTAGTTGTATTTGTTTAGTTTTATTGCTTTCCAGGAACTTGGTCAAGTGGAACTGCAATGCAAGATCTATCTGAATGCTGTACACTAAAAGTCACCTGTCATAGATTCCTCATAAATATTATTAAATTGGGATTCTAGTTAAAGAGAATCGTCACAGTAAAGAGACATCGAACAGTTAAGCTGTGAATAATGGAATGGCTACTTGGTTTGGTGTATTTATTTATTTATTTATTTTTTATTTCTTATGAGTGTCATCATCTCAGCTAAATAATGGACCATTCCGTTTTTATCATAAAGAAAGGGAAGAAAAAGGACATGCTACATGGATGATTATAATAAGAAAGAAAGAACTGGGGAAAGTTATACACAGTGGGTTAGGCTAAGAATAATGGAATGGTTACTTGGTTTGGTTTATTGTTTAATTCTTATTTGTCATGAGTGTCGTCATCTCAGCTAAATAATGGACCATTCCATTTTTATCATAAAGAAAGGGAAGAAAAAGGACATGCTACTTGGATAACTATAATAAGAAAGAAAGAAAGAGTAGGGGAAATTTATAAACAGTGGGTTAGGCTAAGAATAATGGAATGGCTACTTGGTGTGGTTTCCGTTTTTATTATGAAGAAAGGGAGGAAAATAAATGCTACACGGAAAAAATACTTAAAGAAAGAAAGAGATGGGGAGATATATATAGAGAGTGGGTTAGGCTAAGAATAATGGAAATGGCTACGTGGTTTTCTTTATTATTTAAGGGCATATCAACTCTTTATGGGTCATTAAATGCTGAAGTTTCATTCATCTGTTTAGTTTCCTATAGTTTATTTGTTTAAGGCACATCAACTACTTATGGTTTATTTAATGTCAGAATTTGATTCATTTCTAAATGTTTCTTTTTTTTTTAAATGCATAGTTAAAAATTATCTACGATCAATTGTTTTCACAGTTATTATTATTGTCGATGGTTTTATAATAAGCAGACTGTATAACTTATTGAGGGGTCATAACCTATCAACAAGAGGTGTATGAGACAAACTACATCTTATAATGAGGCTCATGTTATATCTATTAATAATGGAGATTCGCTTTCGGTTTTTGTCTGTAACAAAAAATACGTCACTGCTTACGTCATAAATCGTCATAACATAGAATAAACACACTCAAAATTTGAGCATGCAACATTAGACAGTCCTCATTGTTTTTTAAAACGGGTTTTAATAGATACATCCCCAGTCTCATATATTTCTATATAGTTTGTTTTATTTTAATAAATATTCAAAGTTAATTGAACTTAGTTTCGATTTCAAATTGTTTTATTTTTGTTACTCCTTTTAATAAATTTAAATGATTTCATGATTTATGGTTGAAACTCTCCGACATTTAATTTTTAACTTCCACCACCTTAAGCAATATCTTTCAAAAATTTATTTTTACATCGCCCGGAGGGTGTTTTTTTATTTTGCTAGTAGATCTAACGAATGGTGAGTACCCATTCATTGTCGTTATCCCCACGTCCACTCGGACCGGAATGTTAGTTCATTTTATGGTCTCATCTATGGGCCAATTAGATCTGTTTAAGAAATATCATAGGAACCTTACCCAAGATGTAGTTTAGTGTCATAAACGGAAAAACCCTCCTCAGGACTCTTCTGAGCATTCTAGCCGATTGCAACAATGCTAATGTCCAGATGTTCTTAATTCTTCTGTTTCGCAATCTAATAACTTGACCAATTATCGTTTAAAATATCTCAAAATGTAACAATGTGGGGAAACTACTTAAAATTATATCTATAGAATACTAAGTCCAATTACCGTCGAATTGGCAAGACAAGACGGCAAACAGTCGTAACTGAATACGATTCTTAGATGCCGTAAAGACCACTGAAAAGTGGCAAGATTTATGGAGCCTCAGAGGGCCCTACAAATCAAGCAGCCAATCAGAACTCAGGGAATGGACTCACCCAAATGCATGGGTGGACTGTTCTGAATTCCCATAAATACCAGTTGTCTTGACATGGCAGTTGTGCTTGGCCAGTCACATTGCTCAAACCAATTGTTGACTGTCTAACTGACTTACTTCAATAATATCTTTAATCTTTATACGCCTTTTCCCGCTCAGTTAATGGTATTTCGATACCTAAAAATAAAATGAAAACATGAAATATTAAACACACAATTTTGAGTTGCTGATAAAATTTGCAATCATTTTAATGAGAATTGACCAAGTTATTAGATTAATACATTATATCATTTTTTTTTCTGAAACTCTGTGTATACCTCAAATAAAAGCAAGTATTTTTGAAGCAGTCTGTATTATTAGTGTGAGTTGTATGGTGTCATGTTGATGCTCAAATACCGAGTAACACAGTTTTGAATTCTATTTTTATTGCTTTTGACAAGCTCTACTAACAATTATTTTTAGCTGCTTTTCTTCTCTTTTCTTTTCATTCTCTGCTTTTGTGCTGATTGGAAAGAAGGTTTTATTTTTATGGCTGCTTTCCAAAAAAATGTTTCCCGTTTGGATCTTACCTATTTTACAAAAGAAAGTTTTACTCAGCTACCATTTTCGGACACTAACAATATATATTTCGCCTAAACCAATAAACAGCGAAAGAAAAAAGAAGAAGACTTTCATGTTTCATACGTATCTGGTGTCTGATATCTTTGGTATCGAAGTGACGATGATTTGTCTAAACAAAATACAAAATCTGCACAGTCTACGGGGCTTAGAATATGGTGTTTGCTGGCTGGTCGGTTGCTTGCTTGCATTTTACAGCATGTTAACCCTTAGTATTATCTGCGTTTTTCGGACTATTGTCCCCATCTTCTTCTTTTTCGGTCGATATGCCCCCGATATTCGGGAACCTTCTCGACTCGGGAACCTTCTTTTCGAACTCGGGAATTCGGGAACCATCACGGAAATTTGAACCTAACCCTTTATTTAGTCCACGGGGGTATCCTGTTCTCATTCCGGTAACCATAACTGGGATAGGAGTTGTATTAATTAATTATTTTTCTTGAACTCGGGTACCAGAGATAACTGTCACTTAGAACTGTCTTAACCTAACTACCTTATCCACTCGGCCATGTGTCCAATTGGACAATTGAGTGTGAATTTTGGGAACTTATAAACCTAATGTCTTGATTTGGCTAGAATATCTACCTATTTACTTATGTATGATTTTTTTACCTAGACTCATATTGCTTCTTTTTTTTTTTTTCGACAAGAAATACCTGAAGAAGGCCGGAGGGATATCGGCCGAAACTTTGTACAACTAACAATAAAGATGGGGACAATAGTCCGAATAACGCAGATAATACATATCTACAAGCCTCATCTCAAACATTCAGAGAAATATGTCAACCCTTGTTGGGTTATTTTATACCGAATACATTCTGTTTTATTCTTTCCTGGTGGGTATTAAAGTTATTTTAAAAGTTATAAAGTCGTCGGGTTGGCCTAAAGACGGTATCAGCCTATCTCCTTTTCACTAGCGCTATACAAGGAGATTGTTTTTGCGTCTGAGGTGGAGCGCCATACCTACCATCAACTCCTTACTTTACCGCACAGATCCCTGTGCTATTCATACGCTGAGTTGGCGTGGGTCGGTATCGAACTAGGAACCTTGTGGTTTCTAGCCGAACGCTCTAGCGACTGAGCTTTAAACGTTATATTAAACCCATTTTTTCTATTTAAGCCATAGATGGAATACTCACAGGTATTACCACTCCGAGTCAGAGTGGACTGGGGGAAACAGCGATGAGCACTCCCCAAAGCTCCAGAATTAAATTTCACTGTGAGATACTGTTTAATATCATACCCAGGAAACTAGAATATACTGACTGTATCTCAGTAGAGAGGTAAGACCCCCAAATGTCCAGGGTATGACAGTAAACTTCAAGTGTTGGTGAAGCTCGAGTCTTGGATATCACTTCATTGCAATTACATATACGCCCGCCAAGACCCGGAGAAGTAGTAGTAGTTATCATTATCATCATGTCGCGCTAGTAGCACGGATATCCATGACATTCTCTCACCAAACATCTCTATCAGTCATTGCCATCGGGAGATCCTCTACGCAGCGTCCAGTATCCGCACAGAACCAGTAAATGTACGTTTTTGCTGGACGACCTACTCTGCGAGTCCATGTGCTGTTTTCCACAGGAGAACGTCATTCATGATTTCGTCCTTGCTTCTCTAGTGCCCAGAATGTTTTGTTCGTCTCACTCGGATGATTTGTGAGATAGGGGAAAGTGGCAAAACAGCTGCTTCTTATATGGTTTTTTTCCACAATTTGGAGATTGTCTCTCTCTGTAACCGAAATTACCTCGCTACTCAAATCAAATTCCCTTAGTTAATTACGTTACATTCGCCATGATTTATCTTTATTTAAACCTCAATTATTAATATAATTGTTTTACATTATTAATACTGTTAACATATCTACATACTAATAACAAGCAAATTTTTATCTACATATACAACAAAAGCGGTTTTACTGTGTGAACGGGAAAGCTAATTTGCATATTGATATTAAAATTTTGATTTAAATAAATGTGCTTGGTATTATTCATTTCTAATTGTTTGGTTTCATCTTAATGAATGTGAGAAAAAAAATTATTAACAAGAAATAACTGTAATTTATTATTTACTTCCTATTTTAACGGAAGTTAAATTATGAAAATTTAGCAATGAAAGACGTAAGTGATAGTTTCAGTTGTTCTATTTTTCGATTATACCCCTCTTTAAAATCTTTTTATCTGCATTCTTATTTAGTTTCATTACCCTTTCTAATCTAATCTATATTTTATTACATTAAAATTTATACACTTGCAACCGGGGGGCGCATATATTTGCTACTTTGAATTAAATATAATTCATAAGATATTGTATCACATATTCACAATTCCCTGATGATGGTCTAATAAAAAATTAAACGTTTAACGTTGTCTGATACTGTTCGCTAGAAAAAATCATTGCCTGGACTTTTTTTTATATTTCATATATTTGAATATGAAATATAAAAAATATAATGGAATATTAATTAGATAAAATTAAGTATTCATTCGAAATATGACCTAAAATAAATAATGGACTCTTCCATTAGATTGTGAGGGAAGAAAAGGAACACGCTATACATCAGTGAATAAAGGCAAATATGACAAGAAAGAAATAGAAAATAAAACCATAAACATCCCACGCGTTTCGTCTTCTTTAAAGAATTATATATTTGCCTTGCCGACATTTGCACATATGACTCGATTCCATTCATGAAACAACAATAGAAAGATATAAATATTCATATACAAAGAATGCAATTCCATAACCTCTTGGTAATTTTCCATCCTTAAGCATCACGGGTCGCTACGGTCAACAATTATATTTTTGATTAGTTTCACTAACGTAAAATTTAGTTTTAAACAATACCCAATAATATTTTAAAAATCCAGTTGTCTTTGGTTTAGAAGAAAACTAGCAGCGGCTACCTGGCTTCACATGGGTAGAGGGGATTTTTTAAAGTTTGTCCCGCATATCCATTATTTCTGAATCGTGAGTTGAATCCTCGTCGGAATGCCCCATTTAAGTCCTATGTAAAATAAATAAATAAATTAAATTTAAAAAATGGACCTTGCATTAATCCAGCTACTCTGAAAAGATTGTCTACTATCTAAAATATTAAATGAAAAAAAATCCATCCTGTTACCATTTAAATTTTATTCTTTAATTATCTTCACGAATATAAATCAATCTCTATCATTTTTGCTCAAAAACCAAGCCCTGGTGATATTTAATGTGTATGTATACTTACTCTGTCATTAATGGTTTTATTTCCGAGGTTTCCTCCGGACATACACATACACACAACTGCCCTTTATATATGTATAGATAGATTACTTTTATCCGACTGAAGAATTCGCTCACTTGGTAAATCAGAAGACACCAAGTTAAGTATCAGGTGATATAAAGTCCTCATATTTGAATTATCCAAGTTCAGTAATAAATAGAAGTTAGAAAATTTTAGCAAAATGGATTTTCACGGATATCCGTGCTACTAAGGGAACATGGTGATTAACAAAACCAAACAAAATCTTTAATATAGATAATAAAGTGTTTACCTAATTGTGTTTAATATCTTAAAACTCTTGTTCATTAATCTTCCGACGGTTATTATTTTACAACTGAATATGGTTGAAAATCACTAACCAATTAGTCTAAGATACAATGCAAAAATGTAAATCCTGATTATCTGTTGTTGCTTATCAGCAGAATTTTTATTTCGATGTTTCGTCATCTCGGCTGAATAATGGACTATTCCCTTTTTGTTATAAAGAAAGGAAAGAAAAAGGACATGCTTAACAGAATATAATAAGAAATAAAGAAAACAAATAGAAAGAGGGGGTGATCACGCGGAAGCGATAACACTAATCTGTTTCCTTTTGTTCATCGTTTCATTCCGTATGAAAGAAACAAGTTATATCAAGATTATTTTACTTTATACAGATTGAACTATTTAATAATTGTTCTAAAATAAACATAGCGAATATTGTAATAAACAAATTATCAGACTGTGAGATATCCACAGGTCATGCTAGTTATTCATATTATTTACACATATCGTATTCATATTTGGCTATCTACCCTTTGTCAGTTCTAAGTGGAAATCCCTTTTTTTCTTTTTTCTTTTTTTTTCACTAGAATTCTATTTGAATCTTGAAATTATATTCTTCCCAGTTTCAACTCCATTATGTTCCTACTTGAAGTCTTACAATTAAAAAAAAAACGATGGGAAATCGTGAGCGGAATGGATTTCTTTGTATTCTTAAAGAAATATACTTAAAAATAATGGAACAAGAAATTTAGCTTTTATTTAACAATCAGTAAATTATATATTACTGAAGAAATAAACAAAAAATCAATTGAAATTCTATATTTGAGGAAAAAAAAAGGTTGGAAACATATTCAGCTAAATCTGCAATTTCAAACTGAAAAAGATCACATTTATTTTCAATATACACGCAAGACCATTTCATGTCAATTACTATAAACTTATATACATACTATATATGTAAGTGTGTGTGTGTGTATGTGTGTGTGTGTGTGTGTGTGTGTATATATGTGTGTGTGTGTGTGTATATATAATGTATATATATATGTGTGTGTGTGTGTGTATATATAATGTATGTGTGTGTGTGTGTGTGTATATATAATGTATATGTGTGTGTGTGTGTATATATAATGTATATGTGTGTATGTGTGTATATATAATGTATATGTGTGTATGTGTGTATATATAATGTATATATATGTGTGTGTGTGTATATACATTTTATTTATATACACAAAACCATTTCATGTGAATTACTGTTCACTTATATATAAACATATATAAATGTGTTTGTGTGTGTATATATATATACCTGGACATGCCTTATCCCCTATGCAACGTAAATATGAGTGTGTGTGTGTATATATATATATATATATATATATTATATCATTTGAATACACGATAAGGCATATACTCCATAAGTTATATATATATATATATATATATATATATAACTTATGGCGACCATGCCTTATCGTGTATTCAAATGAATATATATATATATATATATATATATATATATAACTTAAGGAGAACATGCGTTATCGTGTATGCAGCGTAAAAAGACGCGCATCTGTACACGATTGCATGTCAGCGCATGGATCCAATAAAGAGTTTTTTTTTTCCGATGTGTCAAGCTCCAATTTCAGAATGCCAGCTTGTTAAAAATTGACTCAGATCCCATCTGAATTGCTAGCGTCAACTTCTTTGTTTGCTTTGCTTTTTCGCCTCTTTGTTTCTCTTGTTTCTTTTTTTTTGGTTTCGACCCTCTCTTCTCTTTACTTCTTTTTGCCATTCCATTTAAATGTTTCTTCCCTCCCTTTCTCCACCTGCATCTTCGCAACCTACACTCTGTTTACTCCTTTCTCAGCCTCATCAATAAATCTTTAATCTATACCTGTCACGTTCTTAGTTTCTCTTCTTTTTTTTTACATTCATTTTCACCGCCTTTCCGAAAATGTTTGTCTTTTTTGGCACATTTCTTCTTACAGTTTCTTAGCAGTTTTCTCTTGTTTTTATTTCCTTTTTTTTTTCTTTTCTCCTTTACCATCAATTTATTGATATCTATTCAGCTTTGGTAAGTTGGGCACAGGACCAAATAGGAATATGAGTGGTGGATTATTGTGCTCCTTCAAAATTCTTGCATTGGAAATTCTGGCTTTTATGTGGACTTTTATACTGAATATGGGAAACCATAAAAAATACGAAGCCAAGATTTCAACTCAGCGATTTGCAAAGTTTTTTATGTTTTTATCCAAACCTCCACCATAGGCAGAATGCGACATAAGCTTTTTTTTTTAAATGGAGAAAATCAGATTTTAAGATTCTACAGACTGGTTACTGTAGTAAGGTTGGTTTGGATTTTATGGCATGTCTATCATTGACTTTTCATTCTCTGCTCTCACTACCACTCTTCCACATTTCGCCATATATGATCATCCTGAGTGACCACTTGGTCTACCTGTTCCTGTTTGTTGTCTTGCCTATGATGACACTATAGGATGCCAAAGGAGAAAATTGCTGACTAGACGGGCGGTCGGAGAGGCCCCCTCCGATCAATCGGCTGGTCACGTCAAGCCCTAGCACCTATATGATTTTCCCAACACTATTGCCCTTATGACAAACCCCAGTCCCTTTTTATCATATGGGTGCTAGAAGGCGGTGGCTGAGGGTCTACATATCCTGGGAATGACGTTAAATTCTATCTGATGGTGAGGTTCCAGTTTTGGAAGTTTGGGGAATGTGGAGCACCCCTTCATCACGATTGCTCCCTGTCCACTCTGACCCGGAGTGGTAGTACCTGTTAGGGTCCCATCTGTGGGTTGAATAGAAAAACATGAACTGATAAACAAAATTGTATTATGCATTAGTATTAATTTATTTCACAACTTTGTCAGCATTAAATGACCCACTGAGGTTGATATGCCGTGAAACCAAACCAAACCAAACCTAATGATACAAAATCACAAATAAAACTATTTGCTAGTTCATTATCAAAAACAAGACACGGTGTATTGTCTTATACAGAGGATGTTTGATAATTAAATTCAGCAAATAAATATGTAAAGTATACAGATTGGCTCAATGAATAAATCTGAATATTAATTACGGAACTTTGTCGGCATTAAATGACCCACCGAGGTTGATATGCCACAAAACAAAACAAACAAAACAAAACAAAATCGCTGCTGAGTTTAATCTTAATTCACCGGCTCTACCCAGCATGTGCTCCTTGTCTAATATTGATTGTTTGTGAAATGGGAAGTAAGTGGCCACACAGCTGTTGTTTACTAAGGTGCTACTTCTAGAATTTTGTTCAAAACAGCAAGCAGCATAATCACGCATTTTTCAACGATCTTTCTCTTCCAGAGTATCGAGAGTCTCCAAAGGAAGCAGACATATCGTAGTAATGGTACGGCTAAAGGATTACTTTTAATTCAGTATATAGAATTACAATTGGATTTCTAATTACACACAATGAAATGCCTTCTGTTCTTCAGAAGCGTAAGTAATATATCGGGGAATTAAAATAAATTTAAAATAGCAATCTCCAAGAGTCCTCAGTCAGGAAGAATCCTCTGGGCATGCACAGAGAAAAATACCACTTCCTGGCGCCAAAAATCAACCTGGACCATTCTAACGCAGACCGTTACTGAAAGCAGTTGCTACAACTGGCACTGGAATAAATTTCCTTTCCAGGAAATAGCTATAAACCTAGAAATAATGTCTGAAACATAAAAGTATATTTTGTGTTTATATCTTCTTTAATTTACTTTCAGACCTACAATCAATGAGAAAAAAATGGGGTTTAAGAAAAAAACAAAAACAAGCAGTAACTCGCTCCACATAACCCAAACCTAATCCTACACACACAAAGAAAAACACCTACCCCATATTGTTGTATACTGGCATTAAATTCTATATGTTATATAGCGCCTTCTTCGCTACTCTCAATCGTGTACGTTAGTACTTGGGTTTTCACTGTACCCAAAGAGATGTATGTTAGTAGTCAGCTACTACCGACTACTGGACTTCAATAACAGCAGATACATATGTACAAAGGGAGGACCCTTCTTTATTTTCTTCGGTGTCTGGGTGGTGAAGGCACAGAGCTTACAATGACTGCACAAGGGGTGGTTGCTGACGGAAGACGTGAAGTGTCCTTTCGGCTCGACCCTCTGGCTTTTTGTATTGACGACACGCCTACGCATCTTTTCTTTGATCTGATAACGGACCTTTGTTAAATATTTTTTATCTTCACCCTGCTTCCTTGACCGGAAACCATCTCTTCCGCTTTCTCTTTCTTTTTAGATATATATTTTTATCTTTCTCTTTATCCCTCAGCCGGAAGTTCCATCTTCGGGCGAGGACAATACAACAATATGTATAAATTCATACACTGTTAATCCTACGAGATGTGTATGATCAGCTAGTACATGAATCTGGACTAAGTTACTCTTTTACAATCTAATATCTATGTACTCTGTTTAAAGTGTATAAAGCGCTATTGATTATTTTCTTTTGGTAGTGATTGATTCATTATACTTATTCAGCATCAGTGGATATATAGATATTGGAATGTGCTGGTTCATTCCGTGCTCAACGTCTGCGTTATTAACTCATTGCCCTCGCAGTACGTAATCACTTATGCAGTTCCTACGTATCCATCATCTTCTACGAAGAGCTAACTCGTACGCAGAAATGTGTTTTTTGACATTCAACTTCGTTAATAACCATTCATATATTCAGAATCCTTGAAAAAAAATTAGTCTAGCCTTTCAACAGATATGTTATAGCGTTATGGTTTCCTACAAGGGACCTTCAAAAATATACAGTTCAATTCTCAAAACTATAACACTTGTTATATAATCGCCGCACCTATATTTGTGGCCTTGTGCCAGACTTGGAAAAGAACCTTAGAAAAATGTACTACCGATTATCTTAGATTACTGGGTGGTCTTTGTGGAATCACCGAAAAAGTAGTTAGGATAGATAACATCTTTTTAACGAGAGAAAGCTGACGATAAGTCTAGGATTAAGAAAAAACAGTCTTTTGGACTCCAGAAGCCTTGATGTTTAGGTTAGTGAACGCTGGTTGACCAGTGAGATTGGAACGAATCGAAAGAAGTCGAACATTCTAGAGAAGGAATCGTCTAGAAGATTTTAGAAATACTATTTAAGACCCGCGAATAGAATCACGAGGGTCAGTTGGATTTGGAGTGAGTTGGAGTTGGAGTCCGCGAGCAGAGCAGAGTTAGGGTCTGCGATCCGAGAAGGAGAGTCAGGCAGAAATCGTACGGAGTTAAGCTGTTGTCGCTAAGGACGATAAGGAAAGGCTAAGAAAAGCTTGTTCACCGAGAAGTTTACTAAGGACTAAAAACTCGAAGTTGAATCCAGTTAAAATACACCTCTTGCTAAGACAGAGATTATTAGGGACCCTCTCTCTCTCAAAAGGTAGGAAGTTTGAAACATAATAAACTTTTGAGAAGTTAAATCCAGTGTTATTAGTCTGCTCTATTTACAACGAAAGAAATCATTTTATGAATGGACTCACGATACAAACAAGATAGTAAAAGTCACTATCGCAAAGAAATCGTACTCATGAATGAAAGTCATTAAAGTGTAAACTTGTCAACACGTCAATTGGCCGTAACGAAGGAGCACGCGGCCGTGAAACGTGGACCAAAAGAAGTGGGAGAAGATTTTGGGGCTAGCTAAGACTGACTGCTAGACCTAGATCGGTGTATGTATACGTACGAATATACGAGTAGTAGTGCCGAAGAAGGAAAGGCACTAAGGTTAAATACGAACTGATCCCACTACGATACGTATCGCTAATTAGAACCCAATACGTAACACACTATCGGTTATTCTGATGAGATGAAATGACTTAAATCTTACTATAATGGATATTGTGTGTTTGTCTATCTGTTACCGAAACTATATTACTAATCAAGTCACAATTCCCTTAGTTATTTACGTCACATTCTGCATGATATTTTTTTATTTAAACCTCAATTATTCATGAAAGTGTCTTGCATTATTAATACTGTTGGCCTTATCTAGATTTATTTACCTCATATCCCACTTGTATGGGTTGGTCTTGTTTTTATGTGGGACCACCCACAAGCCGAGACTCATGGGTGGCAGGTGGAAAAAAAGTGCGTCGATCCCGTCGAAATTCCCCTTAAGGGGGCGCCTCAGGTGCTGGACAATAAACCCAGCCCTGTCCCTTTAAGTCAAGGGGGTATGTATTGCCTGGTGGGATAGCCCCCTGGGATCGATGCTATTAAAGTAAAGTCAAGCTCACTGGACCCCCGATCGAAGCTGGTGTTAGATGTATTTGCCTCATACCCCACTTGTATGGGCTAGACACAAGGTCTCGTTTTAACGTGGGCCCACCCACAAGCCGAAGCTCATGGGTGGGAAAGAACAAAAATTGCGTCGATCCCTTCGGCGTTCCCCCTCAAGGGGGGGGGCTCAGGTGCTGGGCAATAAACCGCGCCCTGTCCCTTTGTCAAAGGGAGCAGGTATTGCCTGGCGGGATAGCCCCCTGGGATCGACGCTTATTAACTTGTAAAGTCCAGCGGCCGAAGCTCACTGGACCCTCGGTCGAAACCGGAAGTCCGATATGTTGGACATATCTACATACGAATAACATGTAATTGTATTTATATACAAAAAAAATACGGTTTACCGTGTGAACGGGAAGGCTAATTTGCATATTGATATTAAAAATTTGATATTAATAAATATGTGCTTAGTATCATTGATTTCTAATTGTTTGACTTTATCTTAATGAATATGAGCAAATACCTCGAGAATTCATCTTAAAAGAAACCCATTAACAAGAGGAAATAACTGTCATTTTATTCTTTACTTCCTATTTTAACTAATTATTTCCTGTTTTAACTAAATAGTTAAATTAGGAAAATTTAGCAATGAAAGATGGATGTGATGGAAGAGTAAGTTCTATTTTTCGATGAGACCCCCCCCCCTCTGTTTCAAGTCTTTTTTATCTGCATTCTTATTTAGTTTCATTAACCTTACTAATTTAATATAATATTTGATGACATTAAAACTTAAATACTTTCACTCGACGAGTGCATATATTTGCTAGTATATGTATTGTCCTATATGCTTGAAAATAAAATTGGGGAACCTACAGGGTGATTGAAAAATGACTCCCTATTTTATTTTTTATTTTCTATACAATTACATTTTTCTCAATTTTTTAACATATGATAATATTCAAAACTTGATTTTTATGCAAGATGGTGCTCCTCCACATTTTTCTATTGTTTTCATGAATGGCTGAATCACCATTTTCCTGGGAGATGGATGGTCCACATTAGTGGGCGACCAGAAGCCCTGATTTAACACTCTGCAACTTTTTCTTTGAGGCTGGTTGAATGGGCACGTCTGCAGTACAAATCCAACGACTTTGGAAGAACATGCAATGACGAATACGAGGATTTATTTCTGCCATTCCACAAGAGTTCCTGGAAGATCATTTGTTGACATTCCCGAGCTGCTGATGAGGCTGCAAGCAAATGCCGGTGCCCATATCGAATTTTAAATAAAACTCCACATTATGTGCGTTATTTTCATATTCAGTTTTGTAAAAAAAAAAAAAAAAAAATTCAGGAGTAAATTATAGGATTTTAAAAAAATAGGGAGTTACTTTTCAATTACCCTGTATGTAGTACCTGATTTGATCATCAGTAGAGTATATGAACAGTGTTATGTAATAGAATGATCAGTACGGATTTGAAAAAGGATGTATTAAAAAATCTGCTTAAATAATACACACACACACACACACACACACACACGCACACATATTGGAGGTGCATGGTGTAATGGTTACAGTCGTAAAAAATGCTCGTCGACCAGAGTTCAAATCCTGAACTGGGCAGTTTCCTAGTACTCTTGTAAAAGGTATGTGTCCTACTACTGTCCCACCAGCTTTGGTGCAAATAGTTCGGACTGGACTCTTTAACCTTGGCTAGGTAACCTGTCTAGAAGAAGGAAAACTATAAATTCAACTCCGTTAAACTCTGCTTAAAAAATCGACCTTCTGTCGCATCCTGCTCGGTCGGAGATGTTTATATATATATATATATATATATATATATATATATATATATATAGAATATATATTATTTCTTACGAGCCATGCCAACATCTATTTATATGAAATTCACATAGACTCGAAATAACTATAATTATAATGATGGTCTCACAAAAGCCGAAAGCAATGTTTCTCTCGTAACACTAATTTCTTTGACATTATCACACGAGTCTAGCACCTTTTGAATTCATCTGTCTAAATTACGTACTGTTAGGGTTATATCACGCTGTAAGTTAAGCAGTAGTGACCGGGTTCAATACTTAATTACGTGACCACTTGTAATATCGCGAGGTGAAAAGATACAAAGAAAAATGCTGTGTTTTACACTTTTATTAAGCCCAACATCCGGTGCCAAATGGATACAAACAAACACAGAACAAATAAGTACAAACAATTAACAAGACAATCTTACACTAAAAATGTTCGGTATAGCTAACGCAGCAAAGTTAGTTGAATAATATTCAGCTAGTTAATCTACTTTAATCGTAGGCTATTTTATGGCTATGAGCGAGTCCATCTAGTAGAGTGCTGAAGGGGTGTTAGCTACTCTAGAATACCACTTATGCAACAGAAGGTACTCTAAGCACACTCAGTCAGGATTCAGGAGATGTGGCTCAGAACTGACAAGGATTCATGATTACGATATAAATCGTTACATTTCAAGGTCTTGCCTGGAATTTTGTCAATGGACAATATATCGGGAGAAATAGAGGATTATGTATCCTAAGCAGAAACAGTCCAATCAACGTACAAGTGTAGATTGGCGCGCAATTTTAATCCTTTTTAATCATTTGTAGTGCCGAACATCCCTATACCAAGACGTTTTATAAAGTCATTCCCAGAACCAAGATGGACTTCAGCAGATAATTCTAACCACAATGCCTTTAATTTTGCAACTCTTGTATTTTTTTAATATGCGTTTGCACATTTCTTCATCTAAATGTCTATAATTAATAACCCGTCCTTCGGGGCGGGCTCCGGTGTGCTTCGGCCACTGGATCGGTGTGTTCAATTAATAGCGTCGGTCAGGGGGCTATCCCCCATGCAATACTTTCCCCCTTGGGGGCAGGGCTGGGTTTATTGCCCAGTGTCTGAGGCGCCCCCTTGAGGGGGAATGCCGAAGGGATCGACGCAATTTTTGTTCTTTCCCACCCATGAGCTTCGGCTTGTGGGTGGGCCCACGTTAAAACGAGGCCTTGTGCCCAGCCCATACAAGTGGGATATGAGGAATATATACCCATCTAAATGCCTATCTGTTAATTTTGGAAAATAAATATTGCCTAGCAAAAATGACCACAATCGAAAATCTGAGTCTTAAAACCAAATTCCTTTTTTTTCCTCATTATTTTATATTTATTTTTATAACTGAAGCTAAAATTTGATAGAGATGTGTCTTATTAAAATAATGAGGTTACTTTCCAATAATCTTTCCACCATAATGATGGCTTGGGTTATATTAGCCATAATTGCTCCCCTAGGTCCATCTGATTTATTTGATAAAGATTTTCGAAAAGCGTAATTAGCTCACGATAACAGTGCATGCGCAAGTGAATGGATTAAATTTGGAGACTTAATTGGATACTGTATGTTTTCATCTTTAGCATAATCCACCCATATTTATAATCATTCTGTTGTGCCTTAATGTTCAAACCCTTAATCTCTCGCAACAGCCCCTAGTTAAAAATGACATGGTCCAAGATGAAATGCAAATATGTAAATTCTCATACAATGTTATCGTTTATCCGTCGGGTTCTTATTTCTTATGAAAGTCGTCACTGCAGCTAAATAATGAATCATTCTGTTTTTATTATAAAGAAAGAAAGGGTAGGAAAAGGACATGCAATATAGAAAAATATTGGGAAAAGCAAGAAGGAAAGAGAATAGGGGAAAGATAGTGAACATGCGGAACGTATAACTCTAACCTGTTTCAATCAAAAATAATGAAAAGATAAAAAGTAGGAAAGAAAGCAAAAAAAAGAAAATAGTGTGTGTGAGAGAGAGGGGGGTAAATAAAGATTATTCTACTTTTTGCATATTGAACTATTTAGCAATAGCTCTTAAGTCAACATATCGAACGTTGTGATGAGTAGGTTATCATGCTGTGGTATATTCACAGGTCCTGCTAGTACTGATGATAATAATAAGATAGAGAATTACATTGTAGATTCCCCAAGTTTATCTTATCCATCTGGAAACAGAATATTTTTTCTCACATGCCCAAGCCCATCTTTTGATGTTTGATTGGATCCCATTTAATAGCCTCGTTTTGAATTCATTACGAACGGCTAACCTATTTTCACATGGCCGAAGGTCAAAAGCGCCACATGCAATTTGAATGATATTTCCATTTCCAATTGCTTGGGCTTTCCCCCAGTAAATACTCTCCCAGTAAATTGCTTGCTTTCTCTCTCTCTCTCTCTCTCTCTCTCTCTCTCTCTCTCTCTGAAGTCTTACCCTAATGTTTGGGTTGAGCTCTTCCTTTAGAACTTAAATGGACTGATTTTATACATGCATTAAGTTCATTGGCAATTGGTCCAGCTGGGATCAGAAGGAATACTTCTCGTAGCTCTCCTGCCATATGCAAGGTAATTCCCCTCGTGGTCCCTTCACCATTTCTATCTCCATTTTATATTCGGTCAATTGCCACTAAAGTTGCTGTGTGCGTGAGACAGAGTTCATTCACCCAAGACAATAAGCTTTCATTGGCCAAAACACACAGTAATTGCCGATGATTTATAACATTTACATTCAATATCAGCGAAGATTTAAAACAGAATAAAAACTCACGACTCAGCGTTTCACGCGTTCGATTATCAGTATTCAACAATTCTGAATTTTTCAACTTAATAAATGTGTATTTCGTTTTTCTTATATATTCTTTTTTTGTGATTTTTCAAGTGATTGACATTTTAAGCCACATATCTCAATCTAGTGTCAAATTTTAAAGTAGATATTTACTTTCATGGCAACATTTCACTACCAACTCTGATATCTTATTTAGGATACATATATATATATATATATATATATATATATATATATATATATATATATATATATATCGAGCACGCAATTTTTATATTTTAGCTTTACACAATCCTAGCGGTTGAGATATATATATATATATATATATATATATATTCTTTTGGTCAAGTCTTATAGTGTTTATTAATTATTTTTCGGTTGGTGCGACCTCTTGTTCTTTTGTTTTTTTTTGTTTTTTTTTACCCAGGTGAAGTGTGGTAGTATATTTTTACTAACAAATTATTTGCTGGGTTTTCCATTTCATTTCATGACCATTTCATGAAACACAGCGTAGTTGAAATTCCCATGTAATATACATGTATATATAACAATACGAAGATAGTCTCTTATATATAAAAGCTATAAGACTGATACTTAGCACTCTACCGCAAAAATTTATGCTGTATACCAATAAACGTATATGTTGTATACTCTCTTTATTCTTCTTCTGATCATCTTTGGTAACTTATGTTCTTCTATTGGGGATTTCTCATCTATCATAAGCCCTGTGTCATTGGTAGTTTTTAAATAATAACCCAAGACTTTGATTTGCTTTAGATCATATTTTATTCCGGAATCCCCACCAGACAACTGCGCAGATTGTGAGTATGGCAACGCGCCTAAGCGCGACTTGCTCGCTACTGAACTAAACTCTCTTTCTAATCTAAACCGGGGGCTTTCTCCACCGATTCTCACGGTATCCACTTGAAGGAGGATCAGGATGAGGTCAAGCCGTGTCACTCAATCCTTCAAGGCCGCCGGCTGCAACTTACAACAGCCATTTTGGTTTCTACACTAATGTTACATAATTGTTAGTACCCTAACATTTGTGTACCATTGATCCACGTCTAACTCCCTATTTGACCTAGTGATAACCATATATGTATGTATGTATGTATGTATATATAATTTCACTTAGCGCTAATACCCTTGGGAAAGGTATGAATCCTATTCTCCCACCAGCTGTGGATAAATAGTAGGGCAGACTGGACTCTTTAACCTTGGTTAAACAACCGGTCTAGGAGAAGGAAAATTCTGAATTCAAACCTGTTGAACTAATAAATTGACCTTGTGTCGCATCCGGCTCGTGCAGAGGGGTTGGTATATATATATATATATATATATATATATATATATATATATATATATACTGATATCTGTGTAAGATGTATATATGCTTTCTTCGGTGTCAGGAAGGTAAATCATATACTTAAATTAATTTAAATGTCAGAAAATTGTAAAAATATCGCTGCCAATTTTGAATTATTTCTCACTTTTTTTTTTTTCCTTCAAAAAATCAGAACAGTCCGTCCTGAAGACGATCTCTTCTTTGCATAAATAAATTAGTTTATTTTATTTTATATACAAAATAATTCTAAATAGAATACTGTATGTAAACGCCCTGTCGCCTGGGGCGTTAGAATGCACCGACTGCACCCCTGCACCGAGGTAAGACTCCCCCAAATTGGGCCACCTGTTGGCCGTGGGTGGTGACCCGTGATGCTTAAGGATAGAGCCCAGGTGGAGGAGCAGATCATGACTTGCAATACTCCACTTTGGCACTATCTTGGGCTAGACCGGCGGTCGGAGAGGATCCCTCCGATTAATCGGCTGGTCACATCAAGCCCTGGCACCTATATGATTTTCCCCAATCCTATTGCCCTTATGGCAAGCCCAAACCCTTTTTATCATATGTGTTAGAAGGCGGTGACTGAGGGTCTACATGTCCTGGGAATGACGTTGAACTCTATCTGATGGCGAGGATTGGGGAATGCTCCCTGGTCCACTCTGACCCGGAGTACCTGTTAGGGTCCCATCTATGGGTTAAATAGAAAAACATGAGTTGATAAACAAAATTGTATTATGCATTAAGAATGAATTTATTTGTCATAATATGCCTTAAAACAAATCAAACCAAACTGTATGTAAACGAATTTTATCGAAACTCCGGTTGACAAATAACAATAATAATTTTCATCCATTATCATCACGTTGCACAGATATCCATGACAATTGCTCACCAACCTTCTTATCAATAATTGTCCTGGGATGTATTCTATTCAGCATCCAGTATCCGCGCAGAGGTGGTCAATGTAATTCCTCGCTGGTCGGCCCACGGTGGCATGTCCATGTGCTGGTTTTCACGGCAAAACGTCGCTTATAAGTTCATTCTTGCTTCTCCAGCATGACTTCTTCGTCTCACTCGGATGGTTTGTGCGATAGGGGCAAGTGGCCATACAGCTGCTTCCTTGTGGGGTGCTGTTTCCACTATTTGTTCAGGATCGCACGCAGCATTCTTGTGCAGCTCTCATCTAGCCTATTCTCCAGGCACCACGTTAGGTCCAGGTAGTGCAGCCATATAGCAGTACAGACACAACCACAGTTTGGAAGAAATGTTGTTTTAACTTTCAGCAAGATCGAATTTCCATATGACTGATGATCTGTTTATTGCAGACCATGCCTTCCCCATTTGTGTATTAACATCGCTTTCTGTGAGTTTGTCTTAAAATTATCTTTTCAACTCCCACACTCATATATATATATGAAAGGAAAAATAAAGTAAAGAAAAGGCTGAATGGATAAACAATTTTTTTAATGTTACTGACACGTGTTTCGGCCAGGAGTTTATCCATGTACATATGTACTCTATCTATAATTATTTTAAATACAAAATAAAATGACAATAGAAAACTACAACTACATACCTTGTATACTAAAAAAAAATGTAGTTTTCTATTGTCATTTTATTTTGTATTTAAAATAATTATAGATAGAGTACATATGTACATGGATAAACTCCTGGCCGAAACACGTGCCAGTAAAATAAAATGTATCTTATCCATTCAGCATTTTCTTTCCTTTATTGTTCCTTTCAACATACCGTTGTATTCACTTCCATTTTCAACTTGCATATATATGTAAAGATTGTGACAAAAAATACGTTTGAGAAACTGTCAGAACTCTCAAGAAACGTTTATATGAGCAGAAGTGGGATATTAAATTGGGCAATTTTCAGAACACCCTCATCCAACATATGTCTGAAACTGATCATAACTTTAGTTTCAATGATGTCACAATATTAACTCATATTCACAACAAAAGACTAAGACAGATTTTTGAAGCCAGTGCAATTTCGCTTTTGCCCTCCCTTAATAATCGACCTGGATTTTTCAACATATCACCGTTTTTAGCTAAAATAGTTTTAAATTGCTACAAATACCAGGTTTTATTTAATTATTTAGTTATCCTTCCCCACTTTGCTCCCTTTGTTCTCATAAAATCAGTCCATTAATAACTTTTTATCATCTTTTGTTGAATGCATTTCTTCGAGTTACGTCACGTGTCGACATTTTTGTGTGTGCGGATCACGGGTCGTCTTTCAAAAATATAACGCTGAACAAATACAGTTAGAAAAATATTTATAAAAAGTTTGTAACTCCTGTCATCTACAAAATATCCATCAATTTCTTCACCCCATAATCTATCCTGATAAAGGTATAAATAAACCGAAACGTTTAAGCATCGGTAAATAAATTCATCTCATTTTTGGAACACTACGTTTTTCAAATTTCTTAATATTTATGTATGTATGTATGTATGCATGTATATATTGTTTTTATACCCTAAGTAGAAATGACAAATATCCACTGTCAGTCTTAGTATCAAGAATATTGACTGTTTCTATTTTTGCAAAAGATTAAGGAGAATTAGTTACATGTAACCACATAACTTCTTGCAAAGTTATAAATGACTGACTTTGACAGTAAATAACCTAATTAAGACTGACATCTAATAAAAAACCTACCAACCAACCAACCATCTAATCCAACATTATATCCTCAGATGAAATGAAAATGATGAGGGGTGAAAAATCATGTTCTCACAAATTTATTTTTGACAAGATCTTTTTCCTACATTATTAATCAGCGTTCCGAACTGGTTTTACATTGACTTATATTGGTGTATTCCTGTGGAGAATATATGCTTTCTTCCCTGTCAGGAAGGTAAATCATATATTTACTCGACTTAAATTAATTAGGCGTCAGGAGAAAAATGTACAAATATCGCAGCCATCAAACAAAACCTTTAAAATAACTTTTCCATTTCAACCAGCTGTAGACACGTTGCTGAAATAGCGCCAATCAATTTAATAACACCAGGATTTTCGATACTCTAATCTTAGATTGTTAATTAGGGACTTGTCGATAGACACGCTAATAGATATCCAACCGGTCTATAAACTACGATCTCCTCTAACAAGAAAATCTTCAAAGTCTTGGTTATTAAAAAAAAGTATGTCAAGCAATGGAGTCCCCAAACTGAGAAGATTACTGTTGTGTAGATATTTGATTAGATATAAAATTCGATTGGGGGCTTAGAATTTCAGGTTCTATTCTTGGATTTTAAGAGAAAGGAAAACTTTGGTAAATTCTCGTAGTTCTTCCTATTTTCTCTAAAGTATGTGCTAAGTTAAAGATATAACTTTAAATGATGTTGTTTGTCTCCCTCCATGACAGGATGTTTTTATTTGGCCAGTATCAGCTTAGCAATGTATTTTACAAGATTTTTAGATAATGACCAGCGTAGATAGATAGATATATAGATGGGGAGAGAGAGAGAGAGAGAGAGAGAGAGAGAGAGAGGTATTTATCTCATATGCGAGTATGACACAAGGACTTTTAATGGGGGATCACCCACAAACCGAAGTTCATCGGATGGTGGGTGCAAAAATGCATTGATCCCGTCGGCATAACCTATCAATGGGGCGTCTCAGGCACTGGGCAATTAACCCAACCCTTTCCCTTTGAATCAAGGGGGCAGTTGTTGCTTGGCAGGATAGCCTCCTGAGATCCCGCTGTTAATTAATACTACTGGTCAAATGGCCAAAGTCACCGGACCCCCGCCTTGAAGAGTGGGTTATTAATAATCTTATACGCACATGAAACATATATGTATATATACTGAGAGAATGAGTAAGCGAAAGAGAGAAATGTAGACACACGCACACACACACAAACATATATATATATATATATATATATATATACAAAAGAGAGAGAGAGAAAAAAAAAGAAATGCTAAGATATGAGCTATGATTGCCATTTTCCTAAGTTCACTTGTTCGACACAGACGACAGTTTAAAATTTTGGAGGTGTTTCTAATGCATCCTGTATTTATGGATTTTGAGAAATTTATCAAATGACGGCATAGTTTAGCACTTCGACCAATAGCAAAGATTGGTGGAGTAAATGTTTTGGATACGAAGCGGTGAATTTGGGAGAGAAACTGAACATTTGGTTATTAAATTTCAATTTTGTAAATACATTTTTAGTATTTTTTTCTCAATAGTTTTGTAATTCAATTCATACACACTGTCTCTCTCTCACACCTACATATGTATATATAAATGCATTTGATGATGGAAGATATAAGACAACTTCTCAAGGTTCCCTGAAATAATACGAAAAATCTAAATCTTCTGTTATTTTTAATGATATAATTTTGCTCTGTGACTCTGACAATAAGAGCACACATTGAGCTCAGCAAATTACGACATTAAAAAAAAAATAATACGTCGAAAGGAATATATTTTCATCTGATCTTTGATATTATATATATATATATATATATATATATATATATATATATATGTTTCACATTTTTGTGTTTACGTAAACATATGTATGGGTCATATTTGCGTACGTATCTACGTGTGTTCTATGTATGTACATATATCTTTAAAGGCGAAAAAAGTTATCTTTAAACCAAGTACTTTCGGTTCTTTTTTAAAACTATTATCAATGCTGTTTATATTTGTTTAAATTATTATTTGTCAAAACGATTTATCATTTGACTAAATTTTTTTTTTTGTGTCACTAAGGTAACGTACATAATGATGACATTTTTAATGAACCAGCAAAACGGGATTTAGAGTAAAAATTAACTGATTAATGCTTTTCAAGATAACATCAAAAAAATTGTTAGAAAACATGAAAGAAAAATAGAAAACAAAGATTTTATTTTGTTTAATCAGTTTTATCTGAATGAAGGGATGGGTATTATCTGCGTTATTCGGACTATTGTCCCTATCTTCATTGTTATTTGTACAACGTTTCGGCCGATATACCCTCCGGCCTTCTTCAGGTATTTCTTGTCGGACTCGAGAACCTTCTTTTCGAACTCGGGAACTTTCTTGTCGTATTCGGGAGCCATCACGGAACTTTGAATCTAACCCTTTATTTATTCCACGGGGGTATCCTGTTCTCATTCCGCTAACCCTAGCTGGGGTAGGAGTTATGTTAATTAATTATTTTCTAACTGCTTTCACTCAGGATTGAACTCGGGTTCCAGATATAACTGTCACTTAGAACTGTCTTAACCTAACTGCCTTATCCACTCAGCCATGTGTCCAATTGGAAGGCCGGAGGGTATATCGGCCGAAACGTTGTACAAATAACAATGAAGATGGGCACAATAATCCGAATAACGCAGATAATACTAATCTTCAAGCCTCATCTCAAACATTCAGAGAAATGGAATGAAGGGATGTTGTCCAAATTTACCTCTATCTATCTATCTATCATATATATATATATCCTGTGTATGTTTTTTGTGTGCTTGTTTGTGCTTCGTAAATGGAACTGTTCAGTATCTAAAAAAAACACATATATAAATCCTATATATGATATGTAAATTCTATTCCTTTGCGCACCTTTTAAAGCCCACCACCTTCTATTTTTAAGAAATCCTCCGTGGAAACAGACGAGGTAGCTGCGGATCATAAATAAAACCTAAACCGTTTCATATTTATTTAAGGCATCAAAATAATATCGGGACTCATGAAGACAAAAACAGTATGAAGGTGTTTGGCAAAAGTCAACATTTCCTACGACGGAAAATAAATCCCGTAAGTGCTAGCTAGCTAAGTTTGTTTGAGGAAAGACGTGGCTGTATTTAAGACCCTCAGCGTTTGTCTTATTCCACTGTTCAATCTTTTTGGCTCGATTCTTCCAAGATTCCAAGAGTATTTTCTTCGAATGTACAAGAGAACAGATTGAAACAGTTTTAGACATTTGCTAAATCCATATAATACATTGACCACCTTTTTCCAACTATTTTGTGGTATGTCAGTTACTCGGACACACACATATATATATATATATATATATATATATATATATATATATATGCAACGCTCTCGTATATAAGGAAAGGAGCACTCTATGACGGCCTTTACACACAAAGCGATGTGTGTATGAAAACAGTTAAAATCCCCTTCGCATTCTGTAAGTGAAGACAGCCCAATGGTTAAGATGTCGGACTGACACCCAACCTCTCGGATTTCGATTCCGGCTGTAGGTAGCTTACAAATGTCTAGCCACCCTGAAGAGACTTGATAAATCGAAACACGTGTCTGTGGATTACTATATATATATATATATATATATATATATATATATATATATATATATATATATATATATATATATAAACTGGTATCTTGAAATACTTCGTGTATTTGTATTTTTCTACACACACACACACACGTGTCATCCACGGATACAGTGTTTCGACGTTTCCATCTTATCAGTGTGGCTAGACGTAACAGCTACTTCTAACCGGAAACGAAACCCGACGCAATCTACGTGAGTCTTGCTACTTACCGTCTCGATCCTTGGTAGCTGTCAGTAAGAGACGAATCTTTAACTGATAAATACATACATCTATAGATGTATGTTACGATGAAAATTTTTAAAAAGTTTGCATACAAAAGATCTCAATACGGAATTAGATAAGTAGGTTTAAAACCTAAAATTAAAGATTTGGCGACTATGTTACCTTTATTAAATTTCCATGCGTTTTTCGGCAATCTTCAGACGGGTAAATAGTAATAAGCATCCGGTATTCAGATATAAGAAAAATAATAGAGGCGCATAAGATTTGGAATTATTTAGGGTCATATATATATATATATATATATATATATATATATATATATATATATATATGGAAAGGGAATTGAATCCGACAATATGAGGAAAAATGAGTAAAGAAAAGAACTGTAGATGGATAAAATTAATTTAATCGATATCACTTACACATGTGTTTCGGTCAGTTTATCAAAATGTATACGGATTTACGCTATTATTATTATTAAAATAATCAGATGAAATTGAAATAATGATAATAATAATGATAGGAAAAATGTAAAAATATTCCGTACACAGAAAGATTTTTTACGACCTTCATCAGAGTGAATTTTTATTTTTTGAGAAAAAAAAAATTCACTCTGATGAAGGTCGCAAAAAATCTCTCTGTGTACGGAATATTTTTACATTTATCCTATTATTATTATTATTATTATTATTATTATTATTATTATCATTATTTCAATTTCATCTAATTATTTTGATAATAACGTAATCCGTATACATTTTGATAAACTGAGCGAAACACATGAGCGAAACACATGTGTAAGTGATATCGATTAAAGTGATATCGATTAAATTCATTTTATCCATCTACAGTTCTTTTCTTTACTCATTTTTCCTCATATATATTATATGACCCTAAATAATCATCTATAAATGCTTGTAGGGCCGACTATACTGACGAGTGTTTCTCCGTCTTGCACAGAGCTAGGTCTAAGCAGCACCTAACCATTCTTGAAGCTGCTTATTTTATTCTTTCGCCCCATTCTGTGCAGACAAAAAACCAAACACTCCCTTTACTTGTTCGCCTTGAGGGTTCATATATATATATATATATATATATATATATATCCCCCCTTTCCTTTTTTGTCCCCCTCTGGCTCACCTCCATTCGTTCTTAAAGAATATTTCTCATACAATCTGACTTTTATTCGTCGCTGGTGTTTATACTTGAAAAAGAACCGGTCGAAAAGGCCTTCGTATTCCCTTTAATTTATGTTTTATTTCATAATAAAATATTACCATCTTATAACTGTATGATCTATCTATCTACATACATATGATTCCTCGAATCTTAGTACTATATAAGGTTTTCTCCTGTACCAAAAATCTATTCACACACACACACACATATATATATATATATATATATATATATATATTATATATATATATATAATTTATTAAATGGAGATTGTGTGTTTTTCTGTCTGTAACCGAAACTATATTACTAATCGAATCACAATTAACATAGTTATTTACATCATATTCTCCATGATTTTATTTATATTTAAACCTGAATTATTACTAAAATTGCTTCACCTTTTTATTAGTGTTGTCCATATCTACATACAGATAACATGCTATTGTATTTATATATACAAAAAATAGCGGTTTGCAGTGTGAATGGGAAGGCTAATTTGCATATTGATATTAAAAATGTGATTTTATTAAATGTGTGCTTAGTATTATTGATTTCTAATTGATTGGTTTTATTTTAATGAATATAAGCAAAAATCTCTTCAATTAATCTTAAATGAAATCCATTAACAAGAAAAAATAACTGTCATTTTATCATTTATAATAGTTAAATAAGTAAAATTCAGCAATGAAAGACGGGAGTGATGGAAGAGCAAGTTTCATTTCTATTTTTCTATTATACCCCCACTCTGTTACATATCTTTTTATCTGCCTTCTTATTAGACTTTCTAATTTAATACGATATTTCATTACATTAAAACTTAAATACTTGCACCCGGAGAGTGCATATATTTGCTAGTATAATGTGAAGAGATGGAAGTGAATCCGACGGTATGTAGTATATTAAGAAAGAATGAAAAAAACACAGGTTTTAATATCTTAACTCATTTAAACCTGTGTTTTTTCATTCATTCTTAATATATATATATATATATATATATATATATATATATATATATATAAGAAATAACAAAATACTTAGGGATTTAGCTTTATATTCTATTTCAGGGAGCTTAGACAAAGTGTCTAACTCTCCCGACTCATCAGATGCGAATTTGATGAGTTAGGATCTGATGAGTCGGGAGAGTTAGACACTTTGTCTAAGCTCCCTGAAATAGACTATAACGCTAAATCTCTAAGTCTTGTTATTTCTTTACTTATAATTTGCTCTGTGACTCTAACATTAAGAGCACACATTGAGCTCTCAAACTACGACAGGGTTTAAAAAAACTCTTGTGTTGTAAGGAAGATTTCTTCTCTGGACTTTTGGATTATATAATATATATAGTATTTGTTATTCACTTAAAGATTTAATTTTTAACCCTAGGATAAAGCGGTTTAAAATTAACCTGTTTCAATTATAAAACATATAAATGTGTACATTTCATTCACATGAATCTAAATAAAACAACATAGGTATCCAAATTTTCATCTATTTATAATAAACAAACATAAAATAAAGCATAATTTTTAGATACCGGGCAAAATCTTTATATTTTCGGGTAGAAATCTGTTTAATTTAATGGCTTCCCAATACCATCCGAGATGCCCTGGCATGGAAGATATGTTCGGAAATTGGCGTAGTTGTGATTGATAGGCACAGGTCATGGTTCAACCCTGCTATGACAGCTATGAGAAACATGAGAAATCGTGTACGCGGTCGTTGATTGGCAGCGGACACTTGCATCGTATTAGAAAGTTTTAGTTCGAGATTAATTTGGAGCTTCAGCAAAACCGCCCCCCATTTAGGGTGGCTGTAATATCTTAAAAACGAAGGAATCTTCCTTCATCCACCTTCCTAGTAAAAAAACAAAATAAAAACAAATACATATTTTTTGCCCGGTTTAGAGAAATATAACAAATAAATAAATCTCTCTTTTCGTAACACAGCATCTGATGTCAGGTGCAAGTCTCATCTCAATTAAATAAATGTTTTTTAGGATTATTCATATTAGCAAGAACATGGAGGCACGTAGTATTATGGTTAGAGTCGTAGGAAATCGATTCGTCGATCAGAGTTCAATTCCTGGATAAAGCTTTTTGCATTTCATATGGCGCTAATACCCTTGGGAACGTATGAATCCAATTCTCCCTCCAGCTATCGGTAAATACCAGGGCAAATTGGGCTCTATAACCATGGCTAGGTAATCAGTCTAGAAGGAAAACTCTGAATTCAATCCTGTTAAACTCTACTTTAAAAGTTGACCATGTGTCGCATCCCGCTCGTGCGAAGGAGTTGGTATATATACATACATATATATATTTATTTATGATAGGAAAGCAATTGCAATGCGTATAAAATAAAATGATGTTTAGTCTCATCGATTTCAAAGTAACTTTATCATCAGGGACGTTTTCAGAAATGGAAAAACGTCTCTGATGATAAAGTTACTTTGAAATCGACAAGACTAAACAATTTTATTTATACGCATTGTAATTTCTTTCATATCATAAATAAATAATAACATACTTAACAATGCTTCAAGCAAATTACCAAAGAGTATTTTATATATATTATATATATTAGCAAGAATATGCACCCCTGGGTGTAAGTATTTAAGTTTTAAAGTAATTAGATATATAAATTACAATGACTAACGAAATTAAATAAGAACGCATATAAGATAACAGTTATTTTTATTATATTTCAATTGGTTTCTATGTAAAGTCATTCATAGAAATGATTTTGATACGTTGGAGAATAATATAAGAGATCGATAAGTCGCTTGTGTGAATAAATTTGTCTCTTTAACAAAAAGGTTTTTAGATATGTATTCAGTGTATTTTGTTGATAGTAAATAAATAAATAAATAATGGCAATCATAAATTTGTTCTTTTAAAGTAGAAGGATTTAAGGACTTCGTTGTCATGTGCGGTCCTCATGAAAGACATGTAATCTATGCAGACCTAAGGGGCAACTCAGTTTGACATGTTTGTTCTAGATTAATTCATAACAAGAACATGTGATCAGGATAACAATCACGTGGATATTTTGGAAAATCAGACCATGACAAAACCAATGAAACTTGACCGTCATCAGCGAGAAACATTAACTTCACTAGGAAATCTAATTGCTCAATGAGCAATGCTCATACATTCGCTTCGTATTTTCTGTCATCAATGAAGATGGAGTTCAAAAACCTCACTGAGGGATTTGTGGATAAGTTTTTATCAATGATGAAATAAAATCCTCTAAACTCAAAAGACACTTTCTTGCTAAGCCCCCAAAAATTATCTGCAAAGCTACACACACACATTATATATATATATATATATATATATATATATATATATATATATATATATATATATAAAATGTACGGGTAAGAGGATTGGCGAACGAAAGTTCATTCGGGTCTCGAACCCGGCCAGGGGTAGCTGTTAAACGTTATAACCACACTGGTGAAGAGTGATACTCCGAAACACGTGTATATGGATTACTTATTTATTATATATGTTCCCAATTTGGCCGAGCACTTTAATTAGAAGGGATTTAATTGCAAAATTCACCGTATTTGGCACACAGCTAAGCCTCGCTTTGTTTACATATGTTTGAGGCCTCTAGTGAATTCATTTCCGCTTAGAAATGTAGCGATTAAATATTCTCCTATATTTGACAGCTGCTTATGGCCGTACGGGTAAGAGGATTGGCGAACGAAAGTTCATTTGGGTCTCGAACCCGGGCAGAGGTAGCTGTTAAACGGTATAACCGCACTGATGATGAGTGATACTCCGAAACACGTGTCTGTGGATTACTTATTTATCATATATTATATATTATATGTAAATGTATAAGTAGTAACTTACCGGTGGGTATGAGTACGATCGTTGGAAGCGTACAGTATCCAGAGGCTAAATAGCAATTGAAAAAATAATTCCCATAAATTAATCCAAATTTTTAATGCAATAAACAAAAACCGTTCCCGATCTTCGATAAAATAAGCGTTCCTCTACTAAAGATAAGTCCCATTCCAACGGGCATGTATTATACCATCTAAGATTATTCGAAAATTCGATTAATTTAACTAAAGTAACCCTGAAGAATCAATCGATGAAACTCGAGTAGATTACTCCTTTCCATTGTTTAATATATATGTGTGTGTGTGTAAGAGAAAGAGAGAGTAAAAAAGTGCACTTTAAACACAATGAATGTGACTTTATATATTTACATAATGAAAAAAGTAGGGAAAAACGAGCGAAAGAATGAAATGACAAAGGAAAGAAGGAACTATAGCGAGAAAGAAAGAAAGAAAGAAAAATACAGGTACAAAAGCAATATTATACTTCAGAGGTAGGAAGAATGAGAGTTATCTGAAAGAAAGTGTGATAATCTAAAATCCTTCAAAATGATATATTTGATTTAACACACGTAGGTTCCTGTCAATTACGCGCTTCATATGATGTTGCTCTTCGTATTGCCAAAGCAAAAAACCGTTCACAGGTGGTAATACACTAGTAAATCGTTGTATTAGTGATATATGCCAAGAAATATTGGGTGCAGTAGTAGTAAAGAAAGTATCCCATGTTTCACGGCACGATGGTACATCTAATCCATGGCAGAAGATATAGAAGATCGGTTCATCCTACAAATTAAGTCGTCCATGTTTGTTGCAGCTAGATTAGAGCACTGATATCACAGAGAAAGTAGTTTTAACGGTTTTTGTGCGTTTCAAATACAAAGGTGACAAACTGGTCTACAGCTGAAGAAGCAAAAAAAAAATCATTAGTAATGTTCTCACGTGGACACATACACATTGGCACACCAGTGTAGGCCAAGCGAAAAAAAAAACTTAAATTAAGGTTCTCTCACGAGTATTTGAACTATGAAATGAAAAAGAAGGGGAAGAAAGAGAAGGGGAGGTAGTAGAAAAAGAAGAATTAAAAAAAATAATTTTAAAAGGGGAAAGATAAGGCTAAACATTTTGTGAGGAGGAAAAACTTGCAAAAACAAAAGGCTAAGAAATGGGATTACTGGTATTTTAATAATACCTTTTGGTTTTTTACTTTTTTTTGTGAGGGACGGCAGTGATCTGTAAAGATTATGCTATTGCTATGCTATGCGCTTTCAACATAGCCTTAGTTCACCCCCCCCCTGGTCTGGCCGAGAACTTTTCAGTATCCCTTCATATTAACTCTTAATGTCCTATACCACCTCATTCCACCTGGCAGTAAGTCACATTCATTTTCCTAATCTATACTAAATGGTAGCCTTTGTTTAAATATAATATTAAATATATTTAGAAATCTTTGATTTAAGGTAAATAACAGGTAACTTTAAATGAAAAGGCCATTTTTAGCCATTTTTTAATAAATCCTTATAGGAATAGGGATCTGGACTTTGAAAATTCTCAACAGGATGTTAAGAGTTAATGTTTGAGCATTTAACTTTTCTTTCTTATCACAAATGAAATGTTGAAAACTTCAAAGATGTAATATAAATTCAAGTATCTTGATTTAATGATGAATACGTTTTGTTTTATTCATCCCTTCAAGATATCCCATTGGTCAACACAACTTTAGAACTCCGAATGGACTGTAAAACTGGCATATCTGGCAGATACCTTTGATATATTCAACACCCTAAACATCTCCATGCATGGAAAAAGGCATTGTGCTTCCCAATGACCGATAGGATAGATATAATGAAACGGAAATTGGAAATGTGGAGGAGTCATGTGTCTAAAGATTGTTTCGATATGTTCCCTAGAACTGTCAGAAACTGACAGTGAATTTGAGATATCCATCATATAAGACATTGGCATTAAACACTTGACGATAATCATGTGTATTTTCCATCAGAGGAAGATCAGCGAAAAAGATAATGAATTGATATGAAATCTTTTTGTGATATCACAACACAACTTGTTAAATTAAAGACCAATTATTGGAAGTTGCTGCTGGTGGTAATGTTGGATTATCTATGCATATACGTTGTGCTAAAATCCACCATTTAAACTTATAGACTCTGCGTGGGCGCGTGGATTAAAGCTAGCCAATAAACAGCTCGAATACATGGTTAGTTAACTATTTAATCACCGGTCTTTAAAAGCCGTTCATTTGCACGTTATTTGACATTGACGAACGGACCTGCTACCAAGAACTTTGGGCTGAACTTACACAAAGGTGTAAAATTTGATTGACCCAGAAAAAACGGAACCCAATTTATTTATTTATTTTTCCATTAAACTAACCTTAAAACCCTAAGCCTAACGCTAAACCCACCCTAGTTAAAATTAAGTTTTATTACAAAATGTGTGGGTTCGTTTTTTTTCTGGGTCACCGGTATACAGGATGACCCAGAAAAAACAGAACCCAAGTTATTTATTCATTTTCCCATTAAACTAACCCTAAAGCCTAACCCTAACCCCCCATAGTTAAAATTAACTGTTTTATTACAAAGTCCGTGGGTTCTGTTTTTTCTGGGTCACCCTAATTTTGCCACGTTTGTGCAAGTTCAGCCGGACTTTGTTCAACCGAAGGATTCTAATCAAACAATAATGTATACCAAGGAAGAACCAAAGGATTTTACACATCACGTAGGGACAACGAGGAAAACCCAAAGTATTTTTCTCTATAGATCAGCCCCTGCTTAACATGAGATATCCACTCTAAAGTGTTCTAACTTGAAGCCTCAAAATAGCCACAAAATCGTAACAGGTAGCATAAAAACAACCATCACAATTGCAGCATCAGAGCAAGAGCCGAATATCCTCGACTGGCTGAGGTCGTTCTCAATATGCTTCTTCCATTTCCATACCTATGCGAGGTTGCATTTTCAACAATGTGTGTGATAATAAGGAAGTATAGGAACAATTTGAATATTCACAAACCATTACGATTTAGGAATTGACAAATAAGAAGCAGCCTCATTAATTATGGACTGGAGTCTGTTGTGCTTTTTTTTTGGGGGGGGGGGTAGTTTACGGCATATTAACCACATTGGGTCATTTAATGCCAGCAAAGTTTTCAATGATTCGTAGGGATAATTTGGAAGAAATTGTTCAAACTCATTTTTTTTTTTGTAAACAGATTTTCTATCTAACCCATAGAGGGGACCCTGAAACGTACTGCCACTCCGGGTAAAAGTGGACCTGAGACAAATGGTGGTGAAGGGGTACTCCATATTCCTCAGACGTCCAGAACTGGAACCTCACCATCAGTTAGTTTAACGTCATACCCAGGGCATTAAGACCCTTCTAGCACCCATATGATAAAAATGGGGTTGGGGTTTGTCATAAGGGCAATAGCGTTGGGAAATCATATAGGTACAAGGGCTTGACATGACTAGCTGATTGATCAGAGAGGGCCTCTCCGACTGTCCGTCTTGTATAGGTAAGGACCAAAGTGAGTGATGCATATAATGGACTGCTCAACCACCTGGATTCCATCCTTAAGCATCACGGGCCGCCACCCACGGCCAACAGGTGGTCACATTGGAGGTTGTTAGACTTCTGCAGAGGTGCAGTCGGTGTATTCTAACGCCCCTGCTGACAGGGCGGGTATACTGGGGGGGGGTTGTTAATATTGATGATAGATTTCTATATTGTAAGCTAATTTTAAGATGGTTTTTAATTTGAAGTTTAACTAATTCTTTAATTTTATTCACTGGTCCGTACATCGATAAGAAAATGTCAAACTTTTTTTAAGGTTTGAGAAGCACAGCTCTAAACCATATAACAAATGACTATAATGATAATTTGATTATTACACAGTTTGATATGTTTACTTAAGAGCTATTGCTAAATAGTTCAATATTTAGCTTAGTTGGTCTTTCTAATTCGATAGATTTTATAAGAAACTTAAATACTTGCGTTTAGGGAGCTTTTACTTTTGCTAGTAAAGAACATCAAAAGGTAAAAGAAAAAGTGATAAATGCATTTTTAAAACTGGAAAGCATGAAAAGAGAATTAAATGATGTAAACATTGCCGAATAATGTGAAAGGTACCGCATATAGTCGTGTATAAGTCGAGGCCTTACTACCATATTTGATTACTAGTAGGACATATAGATATACGACTGTATGATGATTTAATTATTACAACGTTTGATGTGTTTACATAATGGATTTTGATAAATAGTTCAATATGATAAAAGTATAATGATCTTAATCTAACTTTCTCATTCATTTTTTCCCTTTCTTTCCTTATTTTTCATCTTTTCATCATGTTCGATTCAAACAGATTAGCATTATCGCTTCCACTTTCTCAGATTTCCCCCTTTTTCTATCTTTCCTTTACACTCTTTCTTTTTTATATTTTTCTGTGTAGCTTGTTATTTATCTTCGCTTTCTTTCTTTATAATACGAACAGAATGGTCCTATATATAGCTGAGGGGAATACTCTTATAATAAAAACTGGGTGGATAAGCAACACCAGATAATCAGCATTTACATTTTTTGCCTTTCATCTGGGACGGTTTCAGTTTTAAACAGAGGGCGTTGCGAGATGATAATGGTCGCACAAATAAAGAACACGGATATAAATTATTAATATCATTTCGATTATTCGGACTTGTTTTCACTCTTATTTTCATCTGTACAACGTTTCGGTCGATGTGCCCACTAATCTTCGTCAAGTATTTCTTGTCTGATTCTGGAACCTTCTCGATCTCGGGAACCTTCTTGTCTTAATCTGGAGCCATCACGGAACTTTGAACCTAACCATTTATTCAATCCACAAGGGTATCCTGTTTTCCCTCCGCTAACTATAGCTGGGTACAGGTGTTAAGGTGTGTTAATTATCATTCTATGTTACTGTCGGCCTTGACCAGGATTGGAACTGCAGTTTAGAGATAACTGCCACTTAGAACTGTCTTAAACCAACACCTTTATCCACTATGTCTTCATCTTTGTATCTGTACAATTGGACACAAATGCCATAAGAACAAATTATATAAAGACAAATATAGATAAGCGACGGGCAAAAAATACTTAAAGAGTTGTTACATAATGGGCGTGAGGTGGAGCCTTGAGGGTGGCCTGATGTGTGAATTAGAACGGAAAAGTCTAAGTGATGATTAGACGCTGACAGATAGCGTTTTTTGATTGGACGAACGAATGAGACGTGGCGAAGTAGCACAGTGGAGAAGTGATGGGTCAGTGTGAATTGAGTCTGAGAGAATGCGTTAAAGGAGTAAGACAATTATCAAGCCTCATATAAAAATTCAGAGAAATGATAAATTATTAACAGTATACAACAATAGACAATGTACAACTTTATAACAATATATAGATAATTTACAAGTTTACTTGGTGTACCTTACTTAATTAATATTTTTATCACCTAATTTCTACACAACAACAGACTATATTACTAAATACACAGCCACTAACTCCTACAACACACTTATACGTAGCTATGCTAGAAAATTATTTTATTGCGTACTTATAAACTAATATACACAATGCAATATTCCAGGATATATAGTTGTAAAGATTGCCCTCTGGGCATATCAAATCGTCAGCAAAATGAATTACTTTCTTTGAAGGAAATATGTTATTTCATCAAAATTGATCAGCGAGAATAACTGCAAGAGAGGAGACTCAAGAAATAATAGGTGTATGGGATTGGGGTTTATATTTACGATGACAAAGTAATTTATTTTATTGCTACGGGTTTTCGTCGCGTAAAGATTTAAAATGCTTTGAAATGATATTAAGACAACGGAACCTCTTTTCAATAATGAAACACTATAAATGATTGGATATGGTTAAATAGTCATTTGACGGGAAACTGTTTATGTCCAGGTGTAAAGTGTCTTTAAGATGAACATGTTTTATTGTAGCGATTGTCTTAAAACTCCAAATCAGAATTCATTCCAAATTTTGATATTTATAAATGTCTATTTAACGAGTTTTAATCAACGTGCAGACATCAGCTAATTAAATCCGCCCTGTCGACTGAGGCTTGTAGAATACACCGACTGCAGCTCTGTAGAGGGATTAGTCGTCGTCAGGGGGGCTAAAGTCTGTGTCAGAGCCATACAGCGAGGAGTCTATCTCCCTTTCACTAGCGCTAGACCAAGGAGATTGTTTTTTAGCATCTGAGACGGCACGCCACACCTACAGTCAGCTCCTCACTTTACCGCAGAGATCCCTGTGCTACTCATACACTGAGTCGGCGTGAGCCGGTATCGAACCAGGAACCTTAAGGTTCCCAGCCGAACACTCTACCGACAGAGCTCTGTTGGCCATGGTGGTGACCCGTGATGCTTAAGAACGGAATCAAGAAGCCTGAGTGTTCCATGACATAGATCACTCCTCTTTATCCTTAATACACTTAGGCTAGACTGAGTGGCAACCTTGTGATCAATACGCTGGTCATGTCAAGCCATATTACCTATATGATTGTCCCAATGCTATTGCATTTATAGCAAGCCCCAACCCATTTTTATAGCATATATGGAAGAAGGCGAAGGATGAGAGTCTTAATGTCTTGAGTATGACGTTAATTTCTATCTGAAGCTCGTTCTGTATCTCTGAGGAATTTGAAGTACCTCTTCATCACCATTACTCCCAGGTCCACTCCGACCCGGGTGGTAGTACCTTTTCTGGTTCCATCTATGTGTTAAATTGAAAAAAAAATGAGTTTAAAATGTTTAAAAAAAAAAGATTTTGAAAAAGAAATGAGTTTGAAAAAATGTAAAATACCCATGAATTAAAAAAAAAATGTCTTCGGCATAAAATAACTCAACAAGGATTGACATGCCGTAAAATCCAACTAACCAACCAACCACCAGTGCACTTTTTGTAATAAGTCCTTGGTTTTGTTGTGCACGGGTCGATTTTGACATCGGCGTTGTTGAACCCGTTTTTGTAAGAATTGGTCCTTATGATTGAATCTATCTCACAAGGATTAGTAAAAAAAAGTAATGCCATTTTGTTTAGGACAGGTATAATTACCAACACAGGAACATGTATCATACATAAAATGAAGCTGGTCCTCTGTGAAATACATCCCTACTACTCCAGTTCTCGTTTCTCTCAATGGCCCTATTCTACCCTCGAATGAAAGCATTTATCTCTGCCCCGTATAATTATGTTGACTGTTCTTTGAGCCACTTCTTCACTGCAGATTTCACTTCTTCCATACTCATCAGATTTATCGCCTTCAGACTATCATCGGTTCGACACCATGAAAGAGGGTTTGAGATGAAAACATTATTCCAGTAATGAGGAAATTAAATCTGTAGTGAAGAAGTGGCTCAAAGAACGGAATTTTACGGGGCCTGGATACATGCTTTCAAATTCGAAGGTGGAACGTTGCTACTAAAAGAAATGGTGACAATGTGGAGGAATAGGAATGTGATCCATAGAGGATCCGCTTCATTTTGATGTATGATACATATTCCTGTGTTGGTAATTATACATGTCCTAAACAAAATGGCATTACTTCTTTTATTCAACCTTGTACTTTACAATTCTAGATGGGGCTAGTGGTTTTCTATGTCTTTCATTTGGGATCACACACATTGCTCATTTTAGGTTTGTTAGAGAAACATCTCTTTTGAAGTCAAGTAGATACATTGTTTCTTTGACGTTTTCGTGGAAAAAGCGTGTGTCAATAATCCCGGCGTTTACTATAGCCATAACAAACATGGAAATGAATAATGGGCAACACCGTTTATATCCTTTTATTGTAACAAAATATTAGCCAAACAACGAGTCGTTTCTTGCTGGTCAACGTTGTACTTTTCTGATAGGTTGAATAGCGTCGTAATTTCTTCCAACAGTAACACTTTTATTACCCATCCATTTAACAGCCATAGATTCCTCGTTCGAACTAGATCTATACTGGTATTGTAACTTGAAGTATCCCATATAATTGTTTTTCTTGCCATTTCTGTTATCTCGTTTTTCTGCTTGTCCATATATTGCACTTTCCTTGCTCTTTTTGTGTATTCTTCGAGTCCTTGGATGGTGTCATTTACTCAATAGGGCTCGATTGAAAGGAGAGATGACGTTGTCATAGTAATAATTCTATACTTCTTACTCTTCATCTATTCTCTCGCCTTGGATCTGGTTGCTGGGTTTGTTGTTACATCTATCGTTCGGCTCGATGGCATTCTCACTGTTTCTGAAAATGCAGAGTGCTGGACTTATTTTTCGTATATTTTAGCGGGCATCTGATTTTCTTTTGTGTGTGGAATATGATTACATGAGATTCAACAGCAATTATATATGTTGTGGCAGTGTTGCCTGGTGTGCTGTGGATTTGATGGAGTGATGATTTTGTAATTGTTATAGTACTAATTCTATACTTATCCTCTTTCATTGGGTCTTTCTATGTCTGTTCATTCTCGCTGTTTTCGAGTCTGGAAATTACTTTGGAATATCTTGTCCTGTGCTATTGATTTTTAATTACAACACAAGACGTTCTTGTTATTTCTGAGGTAATTTATTTTTATCCCAAGTAAAATGCCTTGGAGAACACACTCATCCTGCATCGGTTCTCTCCAAAATCTCAGCCCAGACTCACTACTCCCCCCCTCTCTCTCGCTCCTTGTCCTGACTAATCAAAAATAGCTAGGTAGCTTTCCAACGTCATTCCAAAATTCATAGTAACATTCCACCATTAGCTACATGTAACTTAAATTTTTGTTTCTGAAAATGCAGAGTGCTGGGCTTATTTTTCGTATATTTTAGCGGGCATCCGATTTTTTTTTATTTTTTTTTTTTGGGGGGGGGCTGAATATGATTTCATGGGTTTCCACAGCAATTACATATGTTGTGTTAGTGTTGAATGGTGCGCTGTGGATTTGATGGAATGATGTTGTAATTGTTATAGTAATAATTCTATACTAATCCTCTTCCGTTGGGTCTTTCTTTATCTGTTAGATCATTCTCGCTGTATTCGAGTCTGGAAATTACTTTGGAATGTTTTGATATACCTTGTCCTGTGCTGTTGATTTTTAATTACAGCACAAGACGTTCTTGTTATTTCTGATGTAATTTATTTTTACCCCAAGTAAAATGCCTTGGAGAACAGACATTCATCCTGCATCGGTTCTCTCCAAAATAGCCCAGACTCACTACTATCTGGTTATTGGACCTGTTGTTAGATCTTTTGTTTGACTGGATGGCATTCTCACTGTTTCTGATTCTTATTTTTCGTATATTTGAGCAGGCATATATATATATATATATATATATATATATATATATATATTATATATATATAAAATGATACTATGTTGGAAATAATGTGACCTAATGGGTTACTTAAACAACTCAAAACAGACAACAGTCACTATAAAAATGTACATCTGAAGAGATAATGGCAAAGATATTAAAATATTATTTCATGTTTTACATATTTCTATCAATGAAATAAAAAGGCAACATGGGATTCAACCGTAAGACAATCTTAATAGACTTTTTTTTAAATCCAACAACGACTATTTTACTAGTTAAATTAAAAATGATACAATCAATTCAATTTTTTTAATGTATTTGTATTATTTAGAAATTAAAAAAAATTAAAAAATATATATTTGATTTTCTTTGGTGGGTGGATGATGTCGTGGATTTAACAGCAATTACAAAACATCAACAGGAAGTTTTTCATAAAAAATGTTGTGGTAGTGTTGCATGTGCGCTGTCAATTTGAAAGTGTTATGATGTTGTAATTGTTATATCAATAAGTCAGTAATTATCTGTATCACTTTGGTCTGCCTGTGTCCGTTGTCAGATCTTTTGTTCCGCTGAATGGCATTCTCGCTGTTTTGGAATCTTTTGAGATATCTGTTTTCGTGCTGTCATGCAAGATGGTCATTTTTGTTTTCTAAGCTCATTTATTATATCCAAGTAAAAATGCCTTGAGGAGCACACTCATCTTTCGTCTGTTTCCTTCAGTCACTCAGTCCAGACTGTCAACTCATCACTCTCGCTATATTTCAGTCTCTTCCTCACCTAAAAATCTACTGGAACGTTTTCATCCATCATTCCAAAAGTTGTAATAAATTTTCCCTCTTACCAAAACCTAACTTAAATTTTGGGTGTGTTAATATAATCCTTGCTTCCAATTCCAGTCTTAACCGGAATGGTAGTACCTGCTAGGGTCATATTTATGGTTTAAATAGAAAAACATGTTTGAAAATGTATTTAAATAAATAGTTAAAAAAATTGAGTACCCATCAAAAATAAATTTAAAAAAAAAACGTTTTCGGCATAGAAATACCCAATGGGTTAACATGCCGTAAAATCCAACCAACTCTCTGCGTGAAATTGATCAGTTAGACCATATTTGGTTACTGAATTTTTACCTGTTTTCTTATTAGCAGTAATGGTTGTAAATATATAAGGCAAGGTTTCTAGTTCGATACCGGTCCCCGCCAACTCAGCGTATGAGTAGCACAGGGATCTGTGCGGTAAAGTAAGGAGCTGATGGTAGGTGCGGCGCTCCACCTCAGATGCTAAAACAATCTCCTTGGTCTAGTGCTATTGAAAAGGGGGTAGACTCCCTCGCTTACTGGCTGATACCGACTTTAGGCCGCCCCGACGACTTTACTTTACTACCTATTGATCAGTAGATATGTCACTTTAGTAACTTATTAGAATAACAAAGTCAACGAAAAAAAAACCTGAATGGGTGATGCCTATTTACTTTTTGAGGTACTGGGGAGAAAGTGCGTAGAAGAGAAAGAAAGTAATTATTGGCATCCCACCCCTACCAGACCAGTTGAACATAAGTATCATCATAGTGGGGACCACATACAAACAGAAGCTCATGTCTCCATAAATAGTCTCCATAAAAACGTACATCTGAAGAGATAATGGCAAAATATTATAATTTCATGTTTTATGTATTTCTATCACTGAAATAAAAAAAGGCAACGTGGGTTTCAACCGTAAGACAATCTTAATAGACTTTTTGAATCCAACAACGACTATTTTACTAGTTCCTTCCTTTAAATACTATTTGCAATTAAAAAATGATACACATTAAAACAAATTGGAATTAGTCTTTTTTTATCATTTCTAATCAACAATTTATCAGAAATTAATTAAAAAATTAATCAAAAATATATATATTTGATTTTCTTTGGTGGGTGAATATGATGTCGTGGGATTTAACAGCAATTACAAAACATCAATAGGAAGTTTTTCATTAAAAAAAGTTGTGGTAGTGTTGCAGGGTGCGCTGTCAATTTGAAATTGATATAACAATTTCAACATAACACTAAGTCAATAATTATCTGTATCACTTTGGTCTGCCTGTGTCCGTTGTCAGATCTTTTGTTCCGCTGAATGGCATTCTCGCTGTTTTGGAATCTTTTAAGATATCTGTTCTCGTGCTGTTTTTAATAGAAATGCAATGTGGTCCTTTTTTGTTTTGTTTTCTAAGCTCATTTATTATATCCCAAGTAAAAATGCCTAGAGGAGCACACTCATCTTTCGTCTGTTTCCTTCAGCCAGTCAGTCCAGACTGTCAACTCATCACTCTCCATTTCTTTCAGTCTCTTTCTCGGTTTGTGCTGAAAACTAAAAACAAATCTACTGAACGTTTTCATCCATCATTTCAAAAGTTCTCTCTCCTTGTTCTGACTAATTAACTTAACTTAACTTAATTTTTTTTTCAATTCACTATATTACAGTAAATATTTAACTCGCATCCCACGGAAGTGGATATGACACAAGGTCTTTTTAAAGTGGGACCACGCACGAATAGAAGCTCATGTGATGGTGGGTGGAAACAATGCATTGAATCCGTTGGCATTCTCCCCCAACGTTTATTATTTAATTACTTAACCGGTCCAGTAACTTCGGAAATCCAGGTAAATATTATATTACAGTATGTTCCTCTGATTTTCTTTTTTGATGTGCTTTGTTCATTCAAAGGATATTTATTTCGTCTCATAGTTTCTTATACTAAAATATAAATGTTCAATGTAGGCGATTCCTTAACCTCTAGACAGAGAATAACCCAGGAAGGTTTGAAATGTCGTTAAAATTATGAAAATCAATCAAATTACTGCAGAAGAAAGGATTCATCGTCAATTTAATTATTATACTGTGGTATATTCACAGGTCCTGCTAGTTAAGTTATAATTTGTTAAAAATCAACAATACTAAATATAATGAGATATGTTCAATGTATTAGATTCCTTAACGTCTAGACGGAAAATAAGCCAGGAAGGTTTGTGTAATAGGTGATATAACCTATGTACATAAATGGAATGCTCCGACAACTACTATAAGTAGCAGGGACAATTGTGGCTTGAGACGAAGCAACCCGAGTCAGCTCGCAACTGTATGGTCAGACGCAATCTCCACTTTCTTTTCTGTAATTTCTACTACTTTTTGTTCAGTACATTTGTATCCATTTTTACCAGTCTTATTTTCTACCCTTAAAAACCCCACAACAGTTTGAAATGCCGTTAAAATCAAACAATCAATCAAATTACTATAGAAGAAAGGATTAATCGTCCATAATTGCTGCCCATCATTCAAACGAGGAGTCAATTCATTTTAAAAGATAAATTACAGTATTCTACCATGATTCCCCGGAAAAGAAAAACACTAATAAACACTTCCGTTTTCTTTTTTCTTGGGGGGGGGGGGGCAGAACAAAGAATTCTCACAAGAAACTATAATCAATATAGTTAGTCAATTTTAATTTGAGTTTTGCTTACAACTTATGATTGAAGTAACGACATTCGATCTGTTGTCTGTCAACTCGTATTAACCTCTAAGAATTCCATAATTAGACGAACAGCAAATGGTTCCTTCGTAGAAAAATATAATTAGGTTAGAGAATACGCAAATATATGCGTCTGTTCATCTATGGGTTGTTTTTAGGCTGTTCACCCTGGGGAAAATAATTAGCAATATACTCTCGAAGAACGTTACTAAACTAGCAAGTTTGATCCATACTCTTTTTTGGATAGGAGAAGAAGGGCTTTAAATTTACGTTGACCAATAAGAGAAAGTCTTTGTTTTGAACTAGAAGCGTCTACCAGTGGGTAGAGGGGGCAAAACTAGCATATGTATTGATTTATTTACTTTTGAGATTCAGAAATGCTGGACATTTTAAAGTGGAATTTCAATGCTATTTCTATGTATATTCTAATTTTTAGATACCTTTTTGAATTAAGAATAAAGTTTTTGGAAAAACAAAAATAAGTAAAAAATTGACTCACAGAAAGCCGACACTAAAGCGTTTCGGTTTTAACCATACCATCAACGGGGCTCAACTTGGTTAATAATTATAAATCATGTGAAAAGAAATTGGTATAAAACAAGTAAAAACTTATGAGCCTTAGTTTACGATGTTAAAAGTCTCAACTCGTCACTCGAAATAGAAGAAAAATGTCAAAACGCAACGTCACGCGATGTTAGCGATCCCATTCAAAGACAAAACAACCCCAGAAATCGCTGTTTTTTGAAAAAAATCTGAAAAATTACTAATAAAGAAAAGAAAAATAATACAAGGTCCGACAAATGTTAAATATTTTAAAAATAAATATCCATTTTTCTTCTCATACACTTGGATATAAATAAAGTCATAAATTTTTGCAGAAAAATCAAGAACCAGAGATTTATAATGTGTATAGCTCAGTCGATAGTGTTCGGCTAGAAACCACAAGGTTCCTAGTTCAATACCGGCCCTCGACAATCTAGTGTATGAGTATCACAGGAATCTGATGGTAGGTGTGGCGCTCCACCCCAGATGCAAAAACCTCTTTGGTCTAGCGCTAGTGAAAAGCTGTCTGTCTGATACCGACTTTAGGCCACCCCGACGACTTCTTTTACTTTTTATAATTTTTCATCAAGAGTTTTGGTTTTGTAAACATGGTTTATTGATATGTTAGTGAAATTTGGCCGATTATTAATTTATTGATTTCAAAATTCGTACCCATTGGAGTGGGTTTTGGGCAATCTGAATATTAGTTACATACAGGAGAGTAATCTCACCTTGTTTGTTTCACTTGGAGGAAGCCGTATGTTTTTCATTTCACCGTAAATCTACACGGAAAATACGAATTTGTTCGAATCAATACAACTGCATGAAAATATCCTAAAATGTGTTCTTAATTGTGCTTGCGCATTATTTGAAATGAACATAATTGTTATTAAAATGAGGTTACTTTCATTTATGCATCTAATGTTCAGATTACCAGATTTTGTTGGTGATCTTCATCAAGATTTTAATTTAAAAATTCTTGAAATACTCATCAAAATGAAGGTGGTAATTTTGAGGGAGGGCCGTTTCTTAAAGGGTCAAACAGTGGGGCACGAATTGATTAATCAGTGACGGATACATTAACTAAGAGAGGGGTATTAGAGAGAGTAAACGTGAGTAATAGTAGTCCAGGGGTCTCTGGACAGGTAAATATAAAATTAATAGCGTTACCCCAGCGGCCATTTCGCCAAGTAACACCTGTCACCTCGTTTAAAGGGACGGGTCAGGGTTTATTACTCAGTGCGTAATGCACCTCAAAAGCTGAATGCCGAGATGATTCACGCAATTTTTAAACAGTAGCCACGCATGAGCTTCGGCTTTTTTTTTGCGTGGTTCTCCATTATAAAGATCCTTATGGAGGAGTCACCCGTGGTGTAATGGTTAGAGTCGTAGGAAGTGGACCCCAGTTCAATTCCTGGACGTCGACCCCAGTTCAATTCCTGGACGAAACTGTTTGCATTTCACATGGCACTAATACCCTTGGGAAAGGTATGAATCCAATTCTCCCTCCAGCTATGGGTAAATAGCAGGACCGACTAGGCTCTTTAATCAATATCAGGTAACTAGTCTAGGAGTAGGAAAATGCTAAATTCAAACCTGTTAAAATCCGCTTAAGATATTGGCCTTGTGTCGCATCCTGCTCGTGCGGAGGGTTTGGTAAATAAATATAAGGATCCTTGTGATCGACTGGCATGGTGGGATGAAAGTAAATATTTACTAATCAGAATGAAGGAAGTAATCTCGGGGAGGGCCAAAGTGAGCCAAAATTGATAAACCAATTACTGATAGATTAACTTAGAGAGAGCAAGTAATTATAATGAGTCAACCCGGAAGTGAGGAGAATGAGCGAAAGGTAACAGGAGCTAACAGATGAAGGAAGCTGATTGTCAGCACCAGCCGGCGGGCGTGTCCAGCCTACACATCGGTTCCCCCAGATACGCATCCACAACCACTCACTCACACATTCAAACACCCGCACACACAAACATGAAATTTTGGAAACCGAGGTGTTGACGCTTCCAGTGATTTTCGAACGTCAGGTATGTTGAAGCTTCCGGTGGTGGTGAGGGGGGGGGGTGTTTGATATGTTTCTTCTCTGATATTTTTCTTTTTGGCTGGGTGTGTGCAGAAGTGTTTGATATTCGCAAGTTTTCTTTTATTTGGGGGTGGGGGTGGGTTGAAAGATTGTTGAAGGTGAATTTCTCTCGGATGATTTGGTTGGGTGTGAGTTAAAAATCCACCTGTTTTTGGTTTTTCATTTCTTTTTTACGGAAAAGTAATGTTTTAGAATGTGAAGAGTACTGACATTTCTCGGTTATGTTAACTCCTTATCAGACACTAAGCCAACTGCGGATATCGCCTGATACTCCTGGGTTGCAAGGGAAATACTTATCAGAGTATTAGAATTGTTAGTTGTAAGTGAATTAAGTCTTCCCGGGTTATATGGTAGACTAACAGTACCTGTAGACATACCACATTATTACAATTTAATTATTACAACGTTTGATGTGTTTACTTAAAAGCTATTGCGAAATAGTTCAATATGTAAAAAGAATACTAATCTTAAATCTCTCACTGTTTTTTTTTTCTTCTTTATTTTCATATTTTCATTATATTCGATTATCATTATCGCTTCAGTGCTCTCATCACCTTTCTCTATCGTTCTCCTTCTCTCTTTCATTCTTATATTTTTTCTGTGCAGCATCTCAATTTTCTCCTTTCTTTGTTTATAATAAAAATGGAATGGTCCATTATTTAGCTGGGGTGACGATAAGACATCAGAATTCGGCGGATAAGCAATATCGAGTAATCAGGATCTGCGTTTTTGCATTTCATCTTAGACGATTTGGACGGTGTCATTTTTTTAATCAGAGGTTGTTGCAAGCTGATAACAGTCGTACTTTTAAGGAACACGAGTATTGATACATAAATGGTAAATTAAGGCAATCAGATTTACTTTTACAAGAAGAACCTCTGGATATGATAATGTAATTATTCTAACGCTTGATATATTTATTTAAGAGTTATTGCAAAATGGTTGAATATGTAAAACGTATAATAATCTCGCACACTTTGTTTTCTTTCTTTCTTTTCATCTTTTCATCATGTCCAATTAAAACATAGCATTATTGCTTCCAATATAGAAGATGTTGTCAAAATATCACTTTTTTAAAAATCCAGCATGAATTAAGTTTCTTTATTCTGTCCCCTACTCTCTTTATTATATTTTTCTGTGTAGCTTGTCCTTTTTCGTGCATTTGATCTTGCACTGTCTCATTTTTAACCAGAGGGTGTTGCAAGAATATAACGGTCATACAAATCAGGAACGCGAGTATTGATATATAGAAAGTTAAAAGTCAACCAGATATATTTTTATGAGTCTGAGTTCAATATCACCAAGGTTTTTTTTCTTTTATGGAGGTGAATTAAAATACTCCCAGTTTTTAGGAAGTGTTTGAAAATCCCCCAGATTGTTTTTGTATGGACAGAGAAATGTCCTAATTTGATTTGTCTTTTTTTATATTATTTTTGTTTTGTTTTGTTTTTAGAAAAGATGATTAATTACTCTAAATAACCCCAGGGTGTTTAAACTAGCTGAGGTTATTTAAAAAATTTTGTTGTTATTTTTGTGTATTGAATGATTAAAATCTCATTGGTTATATTTGGTGGTTTGATTACCCCCCCCCCCCCCAGATTAGAGAGTACGTTGAATACGCACGTGTAATTGTTATAATTGCTCTTCTTCTTCTTCTTGTAATCTATTGACCTAAATCACAAAAATCTTTCGGGAAAGTGTATCACACTATGAGTTCTTCACTACCATGTGCCAGTATATCTATATGAGTATCTAGGAGGCACATGGTTACCGCTATATGAAATGAACACGACAAGACGAGTTCAAATCCTGGACTAGGCTGTTCGAATTTCAAATAGCACTAATACCCTTGGGTAAGGTGTGAATGCAACTATTCTGCCTCCAACTATGGATAAATAGTAGTGCAGACTTGTCTCTTTAACCTTGGTTAGTCAACTCGTCTAGAAGAAGGAAAACTAAATTCAAACCTGTTAAATCTCACTTATGTCCATGATAGACTGCAGGCCTCAGTAATGTTACGGTCATTTTAGGGGAAGTTTGAAGCAAGGAATCATAGCAGTTCAAAAGAATTGCAGTTATAAGTTTGCCATTGTGTTACATAAGTATTAGATTCCTAATATTTATGTACAGTAGTGTAGAAATCAAAATGGCTGTTATAAGTTGCAGGCAGTGGCCTTGAAGGATGAGTGACAAGGCTTGACCTCAGTCCTGATCCTACTTCTGGTTTAGATTAGAAATAGATTTTTAGTCAGATCGGTCAAAGACCACGACGGTGGTCCGTCGTGTTATGCACGCGGCTGACTCAATCTGCGCAGGTAGTCTGGTGGGGATTTCGAAATAAAATATGATCTAAGTAAATCGAAGTCTTGTGTTATTATCTAAAAACTACCAATGACACAGAGCTTCTTATAAAGAGAAATCCCCAATGGAAGACCAGACACGAAGTCCCCAAGTCGAAGTCCAGATGCTAGAAGAATAGAAGTAAGGAAAGAGGTATACAATAATTGTATGACAGAAAAAAAGCTTTTTGAAAAGGTTAAGTTCAGAATCTTCAAACTCTAAATTAACCCCACCTCATATGTTTGTTTGTTCATTTAATGCCGATAAAGTTTTGAAATAAATCAATTCTTAATAGATAATACAATTTTTTTATAAATACATTTTTCTATTTAACCCATAGATGGGACCATAACAGGTACTACCACTCCGGGTCAGAGTGGACCAAGGAGCAATGGTGATGGTGTGCTCCACATTCCCCAAACCTCCAAAACTGGAACCTCACCATCAGATAGAGTTTAACGTCATTCCCAGGACACGTAGACCCGCAGCCACCGCCTTCTAGCACCCATATGATAAAAAGGGGTTGGGGCTTGCCATAAGAGATATAGGGTTGGGAAAATCATATGGGTGCTAAGGCTTGACGTGATCAGCCGATTGATCGGAGGGGGCCTCTCCGACCGCCCGTCTAGCCCAAGATAGGGCTAAAGTGGAGTATTGCATGTCATGAACTCATATCATGTAAACATTTATTATTTGGTGATAGATGAATTGCATTGCAGTATTTTATACGCACTAATAACATTGGCTGTTTTGAAGCAATTCTACCTCAGATTTTCATAAAGACATCGATAATTAGATTTTTCTATGCATTAAGGATTTTGACAATGAATTAAATACTCATTGATAAACTTACGCAAATCGTGAGCGTATTGTTACGTAAGCTCTGACTTGGTTTCAGTTACAGACATCGAATCTCCATTATAGTAAGATACTATCAACATCACTTTAACTTAATTTGTTTCACATAAAATTTCAACTCCCTTCCAGCATAAATGGGTTCATATCTGAAAATAATCGATAATAATTACAGGATAATTTCCTTATTTTAATAAATACCCTATAGGCAAGACAAAAAAAAAGAAACAAAAATACGCAAAAAAAAATTCAGCAAAACACTAATCTGCAAACCCCGAAATATTATTTGTGACACCAGTGATTCGACAAAGAACTACTATTAAAATCTGCGACAAAAACCTGGAATATTTTTTGTGCATTTTTGAAAGGATATTTTGACACTCTCTTTAATAACGTTGGTTATACAGAATACTAAGTCCAATTACCGTCGAATTGGCAAGACAAGACGGCAAACAGTCGTAACTGAATACGATTCTGAGATTCCGTAAAGACCACTGAAAAGTGGCAGGATCTATGGAGCCTCAGAGGGCCCTACAAACCAAGCAGCCAATGGTGCAGTGGGTTTGAGCAATGTGACTGGCCAAGCCCAATTGTTGACTGTCTAACTGACTTACTTCAATAGGTTACATTTGTTATTTGCAAACCACTTATGAATATTCTGGTCAGCAAGATCCCTGACTGCTGGGGCTTTAGAATACACCAACTGCACCTCTGCAGAATGGTAAAATCTCCCCGATATGTAGCAACTCTTGATGCTTAAGGGTGGAACCCTGGTGGATGAGTAGTCCATGACATGCAGTACAACACATCGGTCCATACTTATTCTAGACGGATGGTCAGAGTGACACACTCTGATTTATTAGATTGTCCTAGCACCTATATTATTGTCTCAACTCTATTGCATTTATGGCAAGTAGACGTTGGTCCAGCGTCTTAAAGTCCTGGTTTAGATGTTATACTATCTAATGGTGAAGTTCCAATTCTGGAGCTGTGAGGAATATCGAGAAGCACTTTATCACCATCACTCCCAGGTCCACTAACCTGGGGTGTTTATACCTATAAGGGTCCAATCTATGGTTGAAATTGAAAGAATGAGTTAACAAAAATTGTGTTTAAAATGAGTTTAAAAAATAAATTGAGTACCCATCAAAAATGAATAAAACGAAAACGTCCTCGGGCTAAAATAAACCAAAAAGGGTTAACATGCTGTAAAATTTAACCAACCAATCGACTGGTCCAGAAAGGGTTATTTCCTCTAAGTCTAACATGATCAAAGGGGAACAAATCTTGACTGATAAATTATTTATTCATTTTCCCATTAAACAGTTTCTTTTTTACTAGTAGATCAATAAATAAATACATTATCAGTCAAGAGTGGTTCCCTTTGATCATGTTAGACTTATAGGAATTAACCCCATTAATTTATGCCACTTAGGTATAAAGTATTCAAGACTAAATCGAATCAGTTGATTAGAAGATCTTGCACGCTAGGATTTTTTTTGTTTTAGTTTCTTAGTATAACTAGCAAATATATGCAACCTCCGGGTGCAAGTATTTAATTTTATTATAATAAAATATCACATTAAATTATAAAGGCTAATGAAACTGAATAAGAATGCAGAAAAAAATTGGAACAGAGGGGGTATGATTGAAAAATAGAACAACTTTGAAACTAACTCTTCCATCATTTTCCCTTACTCCCATCTTTCATTGGTAAATTTTCTTAATTTAACTATTTAGTTAAAATAGGAAGTAAAGAATAAAATAAGTTATTTTTTCTTGTTAATGGATTTCTTTTAAGATTTTCATCGAGATTTTTGCTCATATTTAATAAGATAAAACCAAACAATTAGAAATCAATAATACTAAGCATATATTTATTAAAATCACATTTTTAGGATCAATATGCAAATTAGCCTTTCCATTCATACTGTAAACGGCTATTTTGTTGTATATATATACATACAATTGCATGTTTTTAGTATGTAGATATGGTCAACAGTCTTAATGATGTAAAACAATTTTATTAATAATTGAGGTTTAAATAAAATAAAGTCAGGGAGAATGTGATATAAATAACAAAGGGAATTGTGGCTTGTATAGTAATATAGTTTCGGTTACAGACAGACAAACCCACAATCTCCATTATAATAAGATTAGCATATGAACCTTCGTGGGTTATTAAATGCCAAAAACGTTACTTGTTGAAGAAGATAATTGATACTATTTAACCCAAAGCTGGGTGAGGATTTCGTAAAATGTAGGCCACTGTTTCATCTTATTTATATCAAACTCGGCCTAATTAAGTACATCGTAAAAAGCAATGATCTTAGCACTTTGTAGATTCTAACATCTAAAAACAACATTTGGCACACAGAAAAGTGATAGAAAACTAAAAACCGGCATTTTCATTGGACCCAAGATCAAAGAATTGGTGTCTGACAGAAAGTTCAGAAGTAAACCGAATCCACTTAAGAATGAATCCCATGTCGCCAGCTTATTAATTGTACTACTCTTTCTAATGTCCTATCAGTCTGAAAACTATGCATATTTGATAAGGTTGCTATCAATACAATCAAAAATAGGATAGCCTTGTTATTTTTTCACGTAATCTGTGCGAGATAAGTGATAAACATGGAAAAATATTCCACCAAGATATTTTGGTGCTGTAATGTAGATACATTGGACGTTTCAACATATGGGGAGGGATTATTTATCTTTCAAGAGCAAAAGACCAGAACCCCCCACACACACACACACAATACAAAGAGTGAATGCCTCAAATACATTTGAAACCTAATGACCATTACTTAAGTTTAATCTACAGTGGAAACATATTATATTACTAGTACTAGCAGGACCTGTGAATAAACCACAGTATGATGATTTTAATTATTAACAATATTTGATATGTTTACTTAAGAGCTATTTCAAATAGTAAAAGTCTATGATCTTGATTTAACTCTCTCTCTCTCTCTCTCTCTCTCTCTCGTGTCGATTGAAACAGGTAGGCTTTATCGCCCATGATTAATAATTATAATGATTTTAAAATTTATATTGATTACAAATATAAGGATTAATAATTATTATCAGGATATACCACAGTATGATAATTTATCTATCTCTCTATATACCACAGTATGATAAATTATCATACTGTGGTATATATAGAGATAAATTATCTATATATATTTGATATTTGATGAAATTGATTGAACAACGGATATCACGGCTCTTCCGTGTGACATTATAACAACCCACGAGACACGTGTTTATATCGTCCAAAACAAAAAACACTCAAGACTGCGTCCATTTCAAAAACAGTCTCAGAAGATAAAGTTTCTTCGAGATTGATTAGACACTGGACATTATTTTATTTTTGTAATTGCCTTCTTAATATAAATGAATAATATTATCTATCTGTTTATATACACAGTATGATAATTTAATTATATATATGGAAATACGATGAGGAAATTAATCCGACATTGTGAAGAAAATATTTTCAAAAAATATAACAAACACTGGATGTTATGATCAGAGGAACAATTTTATGTGTCTATATTTAAGTATTTCGGTATTAAACCATCATCAGGAGACTGTTACAGAAATTTTTGTGGTGGAGAAAAATTAAAAATGTTAAGTATATAGTGAATGTGCGAATGTAATGTTATTAACCGTTAATTTTTATATGTGCGTTTACTTACGAAAGCTGATGACGTGATCATTGCATGTGAAAAAAAGGAAAATGACATTACATAATGTCTTATTGGTTGGGAAGGAGGAGAATAAAGGATCGCCCTAAAAAGACCGGACATACGAAAAGTAGACCCTTTGGAAAAGAAGAGAAGTAGAAAAATTCGGACAGTCTCATTTTTAACCATAGGGTGTTGCAAGATGATAATGGTCGAAAGGAGCAACAGTATTCATAAATAGATCATGATCGAGAAAAGATTAAATCTTATTGGTCGATTTGTCGACTCTTGGTATTGATGCTAATCTACTTGCCTAATTTGTATACGTTTTATCTCTCCTTTTCCATTTCAAGGAGGAAATCATTTCTTATTTTAATTTAGAATTAAACCTTTTTTTTTCCTCAACAGAATTGTAATTGATTCTTGAAAAAGGACATGCTCAATAGAAATACTATAATAAAAAAATAAAGAAAAAGAGTAAAAGAAAAATAGAAAGAGGAAGCGATGCCACTAATCTGTTTTATTCGGAATGAAATGATGAAAGAAAGAAAAAAAGAGTTATCTCAAGATTATTTTACTTTATACAGATTGAACTATTTAATAATTGTTCTAAAATAAACATAGCGAATATTGTAATAAACAAATTATCAGACTGTGATATATCCACAGGTCATGCTAGTTATTCATATTATTTACACATATCGTATTCATATTTGGCTATCTACCCTTTTTCAGTTCTAAGTGGACATCCCTTTTTTTATTTTACTTTGGAATATTTTTCTTTTTTTCTTTTTTCAATTTAATTCTATTTGAATCCTGAAATTATATTCTTCACAGATTCAACTCCATTATGTTCTTTTTTTAAGTCCCACAATTAAGATAAACTATAAGAAAATCATGAATGGAATGGATTTCTTTGTATTCTTAAAGAAATATACTTTAAAATAATGGAACGAGAAATTTAGCTTTCATTTAACAATCAGTAAATTATAGATTTATTTTTAACCATGGGGTATTGCAGGATGATAACGATCAGAAAATTAAGGAACGAGCGTGTTGATATATAAATGATTAAGAAAATTTCTCTAGAGAAAATATTAAATCTTATAGGTCGATTTGTCGACTCTTAGTATGGATGCTAATCTACTTGCCTCATTTTTATACGTTGAAATATCTCGGAAATTATTCACGTAACAAACAGTTCGGTCGAGTCTATTCGTAATTGATTAATTGAATTTTTGTGAAAAACAACCAAGTGCCAAGTGATTAGTACTTTTTGACACCGGTCTGCCCTAAGTAGATTGGTTTTAATAGCGCTTTTTTTCTTTCTAATATAAACTTCCTTTCCGTTTACCATCAACTGTTGCCTCTCGGCGGCGGCGGCGGCGGTGAGCAAGATGCAATGAAATGAAACAAATTACATCTGGATATGAGGAAATACTACAGCAGTGTTCTCTTCTTTCTTAAAAATTAGGACGACAAAATGAAAGGAAAGTTAAATATGTTATGCCATATAATAGATATAATAAACAAAGCCAAGTATTTAGTCTAGCTCGAAACTCGACAGGAGAATAATAAAATATACAAAGAGGAAAAAATAAGTGAAGAGTCATAAAAATGTTTATATAAAGCATCTAAGTGAGACAGGCTTAGCGCAACAGTTGCTATCGTAGCAAATGTAATTGGTGACCCGAGTTCAAACCCTGTGTTACATAATTCGTGTGTAGCCTACACATTTTATCTGTAAGTGTAGTTAAAATTCAAATAACAGGATGGTAAATGGAAAGTTACCGTTAGCCGTTATGTTGTATACCCTCTTCATTACTTTTTTACTTGCTATTCTTATGGCCATCTTTGGAATCTTATAACATCTTGTCTTGGTCTGGAATCTTCTAAGGTCTGGACTTCTCTTGGGGACTTCGTGTCTGGTCTTCTATTAGGGATTTCTCTTTATCAGAAGCCCTGTGTCATTGGTAGTTTTTAGATAATAAACACAAGACTTCGATTTACTTGATCTTATTTTATTTTTAAATCCCCAACCAGACAATCTGCGCAGATGAGAACGGCGGCGCGTAATACACGACTTACAACCTACGAGCTCGGCTCCTACCTTCTAACTGACTGAAACTTACTATCTAAACCGGAAGAGAGGGTCTTCTCTACCGATTCTCACGGTATCCACCGGAAGGAAGGATCAGGACAGGTCAAGCCTTGTCATTCAAATCCTTCAAGGCCATGGGCTGCAGCTTATAACGGCCATTTTGATTTCTACACTATTGCACATAAATATTAGGTATCTAATAATTATATAACAGTTATAATTTATTGACAAGGTAATTAATTTTCTCTGATCTTTACACCGATTGCTGATTGGTTGAAGGAAATGCGTTTAAAAAAGGGGACTGGTGTAGTTAGTCGGATTCTGACCGTTAACTGAAGGATCGTTTTCTCCCAAACGATGCCAGCTTCTAACCACGCCGGTGAGCCTTTATAGCCTCGGTTTTATTCTAAATAAAGAATAGACGTGTTATAAAACAAACTTGCTTAATTATTCCTCGAAAAAAATGAGCAGACACCCAGCCCAGCAGAAGGAAGCAGCCCAGAAGAGGAAAATAGCCAGCGACGAAGTAAGAAACAGTAAGAAATAATCTGAGCGCTTCTCTCCTCTTTACCAATTATATACCCGATATGAAGGGGTATATAACACCTGGAGGTAGTGGTTAGAGTCGTGGAAAATGGACTCGTCAATTCAAGTTCAATTCCTAGACGAAGCTGTTGGCATTTCACATAAATCCATATATTCTCCCTCCAGCTATGGGTTAAACAGTAGGGCAGACTGGGCCCTTCAGCCTTGGGTAGGTAACCAGTCTAGGAAAGGGATAACTCTGAATTAATAATTTCTGAGGTCGGTCGTTGATTGGGTTTATCGTAACCCTTGATGCACCAATTCTTTCCTATCGACTGTGCCAAAAAGTGTGGATTGTCCAACACAAGCCTTCACCACTATATAAACAAATCACTGTGTGGGCGTTCATTGTATGAACACTCGTACGTCGATCGACGGGAGAGTCCATCATAACACCTGGATGAGGCTGTTTGTGTTTCCCTTGGTGACAATGCCCTTGAGAAATATCATCAGTCATATGGAAATCTGATCTCACTGACAAGTTAAAGCGACTATTCTTCCAAGCCGCAGTTCTCATCAGTGCTACAGTATGGCAACACAGTGCTACTGTATGGATAAGTGTATGGCAACATTTTGACCTTAAAGAAGTGCCTAGAGGATAAGCTAGATGGGATCTGTACAAGAATTCTGCGCGTGATATTAAATAAATAGTGGGAACAATACCCTATTAGAAAGGAGCTGTACGGCCTCCTACCCATATCACACAAACCATTTGAGTAAGACGAAAAAGGCATGCTAGATACTGGAGATGCAAGGATGAATTCGCGTGACGTTATCCTGTGCAAACCAGCACACGGGCACGTCAGAGCCGGCCGTATATCAAAGATCAGTATTGATCAAATCTGTATGTATACTGAATGCTGCGCAGAGGAAGCGAGTGAAGAATGAGAGGGGCAGTTGGCGAGAGATTGTCATGAGTATCCGAGCTACTGGCTTGACATGATGATGACACAGAAAAATATAATAAGAGAGAAAGAACGAAAAAAGAGAGTAGGGGAATGATAGAGAGGGTGGATGAGTGCGTGGAAGTGATAACAATAATTTGTTTCAATCGAACATAATGTAAAGGTAAAAAGAAGGTAAGAAAAAAAAAGAGTGAAAGTGTTAAATCAAGATTTATTAATTTTTTCGGAACTTTTTTGAATTTTAAATGAAAATAATTTAAATTAGAATAAATAAATAAATAAAGTAAGAGCGCGTGAAACTTTGGCTATACATATTATATCGGAAGCGATAATGTTATATTTAAATGGAACATAATTTTAAAAAATAAAATTAAAAAAGAGATAGAGTTAAATCAAGATTATTATACTTTTTACATATTGAACTATTTAGCAATAGCTCTTAAATAAACACAAACGTTGTAATAATAAAAGTACCATACCTATGCATATCCACTAGTTCTACTAGTAATGATTATTTTAAAAAGTTTTTGTGTTGATAAATTAAAGTGGGTGTATTCAATGGATATGAAAATGCTAACATGTGCATTAAGGTGTATTTATGAACTATTAGGAGCGATGACAGATGGTGATGGTTGGTGAGCGGTTGTCATGGATACGTATACTGCCAGTTTGATGATGATGATGATGATTGGATATAAGCAGCAATGTAGATGTGAAAAGCAGAGACCATTGCTCTCTAGAATTCATTATGCTGAATCTATTCGGTAGAATTCATCAGACCTCTGATTTTTATGGCATTTAAGAGGTTCTCAAATATAAATAACTTGGATTTGGTTTTATAGCTCTCTACGAGGGAGGAAAAAAAGGACTGAATAAAAGTCTTCCGTTTCCATTCAAGACAAAAGGTCAGCGTTGTATTTCCACAAATGTGAGCGGGAAACGAAGTCTAAAGGTGAAATATATTTCCCTATTATTTTCATCATCTGTGATTTGCGCATTCAAAAAAATAATCAAACTTACCAACAATGCATATGTTTGTTTTCATAATGTTTTATAGAAGTTTCACTGTAGAGACGTTTTGTTCAATATAGTTTTATAAAATGAGCAAAACACACACCGGGAAGAAAAAAATGGAAATGCTTAAAAAAAAAACTAACATATAGTCTGATATTTTAATGTCAAGTTTTAATAGATTGTTTTACAAAGTTTTGTTAAAATACAGAATTTATATATTTATATTTTTATCAATAACTTATTTCTTTTAATTTCAAAATGTTATATATACTAACAGGACCTGTGGATATACCATTGTATGATTTGAATATTTCATTGGCAATTCAGTCTTGAAAGACTATGATACAAGTTTTTGTGTGCCCCTGAAGTTGCAGCACCTCCTGTGTCTATGAAGTCCTATGTTTGAGAAACATTCTCAACCACAGATTTTGCATTCGTAGGTTGTCCCTGTAGATAATGATGTTCCGATGCTTTGTTGCCGTTGCTTTCTTATGGACCTCTTAGCTTCATGATCTTGTATCAGGGTGACTTCTGACATGTACAGTCCTCTATGGAGATTCTGCCGCCACCGAGGGCGGTCTTGAGCTAAATTTTCCCAGCTGGAAGGGACAATGCCAAAGCACCCGAGATAATTTTTGCAGACATCCTTGAATCACAGTAGGGGACGAACAATCTGTCTTTTACCAGATGTTAGCTCTCCATACAGGATGTCTTTCGGGATTAGTCCATCATCCATCTGACGTACATGACCTAACCATCGGAGACGACGTTGTCTCAGTAGAGAGTACAGGCTGGGAAGTTGAGCTCTCTCTAGGATTTGAATATATACTATAAATTTATATACTATTCACCCCTAATCCATGAATATAAATCTATGGTTAAAGACTTTATCATTGTGGAAATTAAACATGTATATCCACCTTGCATAGATGCCAGTGTTGGCGCCATGGTCCGTAAGCCGTTTCGGCTGGTTCCAATTCATGAGTTTAGCAAGAAATATCTTCCTTTGAGACTCAATATCATTGCCTTGTGCCAGACTTTGTTCTAATATTTAGCAATACTAGCCGTACCAGTGGATATACCACTGTATGATGATTTAATTATTACAACGTCTGATATGTTTACTTAAGAGTTATTACTAAATAGTTCAATATGTAAGAAGTATAAAAATCTTTATTTAACTCTCTCTGACGCTTTGGTTTTTCTTTCTTTCATCCATTTCATATTTTCATTGTTTGATTGAAACGGATTAGTGTCATCGCTTCCGTGCGCCCTTTCTTTATCTTTTCCTTCCCTTTGTTTCTTTATAATAAAACTGCAAGGTCCATTATTTACCTAAGTGGGAACACTCATAAGAAATCAGCGGAGAAGCAACAGCAGTTAATCAGGATTTACTTTTTGCGTTTCATTTGGACGGTCTCATTTTCAACCAGATGGTGTTGCAAGATGACAACGGTCGTACAACTAAGGAATATGGGTATTAATATATAGATAATTTGGTTAACACTAATCATAATTTCCAAGTTATCTATGCATATATAAAGGGTGGTTGTGCGTATGTATGTCCGGGGAAATTACGCAAGTAAAACAATTAACGACAAAGTAAATTATATATATAAAACACATTTACTGTTATTGGGTCCAGACTTTTATGCAAAAATTATTTTTAAAATCATTTATATACGCGGAGATATTTAAAAATTGAAATAGCATTAAGATTCTACTTAAAAATGTATATATATTTTCCAACCCCTCCACACGAGCAGGATGTGGCAAAAGATCAATTTCTTAAGTTTTCCTTCTCCTAGACCGGTTGTCTAACCAAGGTTAAAGAGCCCAGTCTGCCCTACTATTTATCCATAGCTGGAGGGAGAGTAGGATTCATACCTTTCCCAAGGGTATTAGCGCTAAGTGAAATGCAATTACCACATCCAGGATTTGAACTCGGGTCGACGAGTCCATTTCCCATGACTTTAACCATTACACCACGCACTTCCCACTTAAAAATGTATATGAATCTTAAACAAATCAATATATAACAATCTTTTTTTTTTTTTTTCAGGCTGGATTAACATAAGGTCTTTTTACGTGGGGATTTTTATTCAGGAGTAACGGATCTGCCAGACTAGCTTGATCACTATTATACCACTTTATTTTTTGTTTGTTTTTATTTAGTATTATCTGCTTTATTCGGACTATTGTCCCATCTTGATTGTTATTTGTACAACGTTTCGGCTGATATGCCCTCCGGCCTTCTTCAGGTATTTCTTGTCCGACTCGGGAATTCTTTTCGGACTCGGGAAAAGAAGGTTCCAGAGGCTGAAAAGAAGGTTCCCGAGTCCGACAAGAAATACTTGAAAAAGGCCGGAGGGCATATCGGCCGAAACGTTGTACAAATAACAATGAAGATGGGGACAATAGTCCGAATAATGCAGATAATACTAATCTTCAAGCCTCATCTCAAACATTCAGAGAAATTTTTATTTGTTTTTTTTTTGTTTTTTTGTTTTTTGTCCTTTACCGAAGTGGCGCCGGGTAGTCGCTTCTAGTCACTTATAAATCACTGAGTATACACAAACCTTTATATCATTAGAATACCGTAAAGTTTACATGCAAGCCCTTTAATCTTAGCTTAGAATACATAACTATCCCCTGCAGAGGACTAAGAACCCCCAAAAGCGGACTGTCCAGGCAATGACACTAGATTGCATCCGGTGCTAAGTCTCTAGTTCTGGGGCTCTGGGAAGTGTGGAGTATCCCTTTGTTACTATAAGGTTCAAGGTCAGTCTGACCTGGAGTGAGAGCACCTGTTAGTCATATCTATGGATCAAGTAGACTTATTTGAAAATCCTTTGTAATAGCAATGATATGCGCTCTCCGGGCACAAATATTTAATATAATTAAATATTATATTGAATTAGAAGGACTAATTAAATTCTAACACAAAAATATTATTTTTACAAGGGTTCTGTAATTTGCTTGAAGCATTGTGTTTATATTGGTTTGCTGGTTGGTTTTGTAGGCTATCACAATGCAAGTGTAAAGAAAAAAGAATGTAGGTAACCTGTGATTTATTCTCAATTCTTAATATTTCGGAATAAAAATCCCATCTACAGAAGATTACTAGAACTGAAGTGTTGGTAGTGGCTGTTCATTTGTTTGTCTCATGTCTTCCAAATTCTGTGTGTGTGTGGGGGGGGGGGCTTGTTTATGTGTGTGTTTGTGTAAGTGTGTATGTACGCGTTTATGTTTGTGTGTCTGTTCATTTGCTTTTTTTATTTATTTTTTTTTTGTTAATTATTATTCCAGATTTGACTCGCCCTCTAAGCATGTTTTTTTGTTTACTAACAGGACCATGTGATCTCTTTTTTATTAATGTGTCTGAGATTAACATTCCAAATATCGTTTGATAGTGTGTGGAAATTTACTGTCTATCAAAATCACCTTTTGTGTGTGTGTGTGTGCGGTGTATTTGTTATTAAGTCCCAACACCGTGTGTGTGTGTGTGTTATTTGTAGGGAGTGTGTGTTCTGTTTGTGTGCGTGTCTTGTTCATATATGTTAATATATGTGTGTGTGTTTGATTTAGGAGTTTAGAATGAAATTAATTTTAATAAATATTGTAATTATAGAGCCTGCTAGATTCTATTTTGTTTTGCTTTTTAATATGTTATTTTACATTTTATTTTATAATTTATTTTTACGTTATTCTAATTGAGTTCAATATAAAATTATACATAGGATTGCTTTTAATCCATTTGAGAATAAAATAAAAATATTAGAAATCTAAAACACCAAGTAATTATTTATCAAACACGTTTAAATCAAAACCGGTGTGCAAATTATTTACACCATTCATTAGGTAAACAATTATTTCTTAATGATATATAACACATATCGCAGAATTTAAAACGCATTAATAATACGGGCTGTTTTGAGGCAAATCTATCTCGGTTAGAACTTAATAGAGACATGGTTAGCATATAAGATGCTAATTAAGATTAAATAATAATTATTCAAATAACCATTGAAAATAAAGCGTCAATAACTAAAGGAATCGTGATTCTGTTGGTGACGTAGATTCGGTTACAGACACACACAATCACCATTATAATAAGATTACATAGAAATAGTGGAAAAACATGACTGCTATTATCTGCGTTATTCGGACTATTGTCCTCATCTTTATTATTATTATTATTTGTACAACGTTTCGGCTGATATACCCTCCGGCCTTCTTCAGGTATTTCTTTTCGGACTCGGGAACCTTCTTTTCGAACTCGGGAACTTTCTTGTCATAATCGGGAGCCATCACGGAACTTTGAACTTAACCCTTTATTCAGTCCACGGACACATGGCCTAGTGTATAGTATAGTTAGGTTAAGACAGTTCTAAGTGACGGTTATCTCTGGATTCCGGGTTCAATCCTGAGTAGCGGCAGTAACATAGAAAAATAATTAACGCAACTACTACCCCAGCTATGGTTAGCGGAATGAGAAAAGGATACCCCCGTGGACTGAATAAAGGATTAAGTTCAAAGTTCTGTGATGGCTCCCGATCCGTGAAGAAGGTTCCCGAGTCCGTCAAGAAATGCCTGAAGAAGGCCGGGGGTATATCGGCCGAAACGTTGTACAAAAACAATGAAGATGAGGACAATAGTCCGAATAACGCAGATAATACTAATCATCAAGCCTCATTTCAAACATTCAGAGAAATAACATAGAACTGCATGAATTATTTGCATTGTTTGATTAATCACATATAAACCCGATTTGACTATCAAATAAATAATTTGTGTCCTCTCTGTTATTAGTCTATTTACTGCTTTAATACCAAATCTTATTTACTTTCTATAACAACATATTTTGGCAGATATATTCTTGGATTATTGAATTGAATATGAGAGTATCTTCCGTGTCTCCAAAGATATGTTCCAAAACATCAACGCGTGTTTGATTCTATCGAAGGGCCGGGTGAGCTCAGTCGGTAGAGCGTTCGGCTAGAAACCACAAGGTTCCTAGTTCGATACTGGCGCCTCGCCAACTCAGCGTATGAGTAGCACAGGGGTCTGTGCGGTAAAGGAAGGAGCTGATGGTAGGTGTGGCGCTCCACCTCAGACGCCAAACAATCTCCTTGGTCTAGAGCTAGTGAAAAGGGGATAGACTCCATCGCTGATTGGCTTATTCCCCCTTCATCACCATTACTCCCAGGTCCACTCTTTCATGGAGTGGTAGTATCTGTTAGGGTCCTATTTATGCGTTAAATAGAACAGATGATCTATAAAAATTGATTAATCAGCAAGAATGTATAAAATAAAACCTTTTCGGGATAAAATAACCCCAAAAGTTTTGACGTGCCGAACAATCCACTTTATCAATATCATTTTGATGGTTATCTCACCTTTTTGATTTACGTGAAACGCTTTTAAAATATCAATTCCCAACAAAAGAACAAAGTGCCGTACATGTAAATATATTTATGAAATTATTTGTTCGCTGTTTATTTTTTTTTTTGTTCATGTCAGTATTATTATTTATTATTATCATCATCAACATTATTGTCATTATCATTTACTGTCATTATCATTAATTATCATCATCATCGTTATTATCATTATCATTTATTATCATCAACATTTATCATCACCAACATCAACATTATCATTATAATTATTATTATAATTATTATTATTATCATTATCAACATTATAATTATTATCATTATCAACATTATAATTATTATCATTATCAACATTATAATTATTATTATCATTATCAACATTATAATCATTATCAACATTATAATCATTATTATCATTATCAACATTATAATCATCATTATTAACATTATAATCATCATTATTAACATTATTATTATCATTATCAACATTATAATTATTATAATTATTATTATTATCATTATCAACATTATATTATTATCATTATCATTATTATTATCATCAATATTATTATTATCAAACATTATCAACATCATTATTATTATTAACATTATTATCATTATTAATTATTATCAAACATTATCAACATCATTATTATTATTAACATTATTATCAACATCAACAACATTATTATTATCAACATCATCATCATTATTATCAACATCATCAACATCATTATTATCATCATCATCATCATTATTATCAACATCATCATCATATTATCATCAACATCATCATTATCAACATTATTATTATCAACATCATCAACATCATCATCATCACATCATTATCATTATTATCATCATTATTATTATTTATTTTTATCATCATCATTTATTATCATTATTATTTATCATCATTCATTATTATTATTATTATTCATTTCATTAGGCTTTTAACACTTCGATTGGCATTACTCCCACTAACAGCTAACAACAGGTGATAAGGCGTGTAGACTGTCTGGAATTGAAGAAGAAGAAAAAAAGAAAGCAATCGCTTTTTTATGATCTTAAATAATTTATAAAGAGAAGAAAGACTTCTTAATTTACTCTAGGTCTTCATTGACGGGTTGGATAAAAATGCTTCAGGGAATGTACTCATGTTGCGGTTATTTATGATTTTCCTGACCTCCAAGTAAGGTGCAATTTTCTCTTCCTGGAAAATATGCCAGGTGAATTCATATAGACGATGTGCATTCCAGCAGTCTATGAAGGTGTAACCTGTCAGAATATAAATATGCATGTGCGTATGCTTTTTTTGCAGATTTTCCTACTGTGTAAATGTATGTATATTTAATATGTAAATTTGTTTTAATCAAGTGTAGTTTTTTTTTAAGATATATAATAAAAGGAGGCTTGATATATATACGAAATATATCATTATCATGTATTTCTATAGAAACGCAAAATAAGTAGGACGTTACCTCATCATCATCATGTCGCGCAATTTGCACAGGATATCCATGACGATCTCTCGCTAACCTTCCCTATCATTCATCGAATCTGGGAGCTCCTCCGCGCAGCAGCCAGCATCCTTACATAGTTGGTCGATATAGGTCCTGGCTGGGCGGCCCACAGCATGTCCATGTTTTGGCCTCCACAGTAGAATGTCGCTTACGAGCTCATCTTTGCTTCTCCAGCAGTGTCCTGCATGCCTAGCCCTCCTTACTCGTATGATTTGTGCGATGGGAGGCAGGTGGCCATACAGTTGCTTCTTTGTGGTGCTGTTTCCACGACTTATTCAGGACCGCTCGCAGCATTCTTGTGCAGCTCCCATCAAGCTTATTCTCAAGGCGATTCGTTAGGGTCCAGGAGGTACAGCCATATAGCAGTACCGATACAACCACAGCCTGGAAGAATCGTCTCTTTAGCTTGTCAGGGAGGTCGGATTTCCATACGACTGATAATTTGTTCGTAGCCAGCCATGCATTTCCTATTCGTGTGTTAACATCGTTTTCTGTGGATGAGATATTACTACCTGAGTATGTGAGTTTTTCCACAGATTTAAGAGGTCTACCGTCGAGTGTGGAGATGTCTCCCTGCTTTTTGAAGCTCATGAACTCAGAATTATTTCACTCCTTGAGAGTTTTTCACACCAGCGTTAGCTGATGGTCTTTCACTGGAGTATGAGTGACAAAAACTACTCAGATCTCCAGGACTTTTCTGAGTATTCTAGCAGATTTTTACATTACTGCTGTCTGGATGATCTCCGTTATTATTATTATCATCATTATTATTGTTGTTATTTCACTACTTGCGAGTTTTTTCCCACCGGCGTAAGCTATGGTCTTTCACTGAAGTCTAAGTGACAGCAAGTCTTTTAGGTTCCTCATTACACTTCTGAATCTTATCATTTCACTGCTCGTAGGTTGTTCAAACCAGCGTAATTTGATGGCCATATACTGAGATTGTCTGAGTGACAATGTCTTCTCATACCTCTTTTGAGTATTCTAGCCGATCTAAACAATATTGTTATCCGAATGGTCTGAATTCTTCTGATTTCCAGCTCCTCCAGACTCTATTCCAAGCTTTTGGGGTCCGTTCCTAGAGCACCAACTACAATTGGTGTCACTTTCACCTTCATATTCCACAGTGTTTTCAATTCTCTCGCAAGCTCCAGGTATCCGTCTCTTTTTTGTATCTTTTTATTTTCTTTTCATCATCACCTAGAATCTGCTGGAACAGCAAAATCTATTAGTTGACAAGTTCTCTTTTTTTAGTAATCCATACTAGGTCTGGTCTTCTGGCTCGGATAATGCGATCCGTCTTTATCTCAAAGTCTTATCATTATTATTATTATTATTATTATTATTCACTCCTTGTGAGTTTTTCACACCAGCGTAACGTGATGGATGTTCCTTTGAGTCTGAATGACAACATGACTTCAAGTCTCCAGGACTCGTCTGGGTATTCTAGCTGATTTCAACAATGTAATTTAATTCCCTTGCAAGATCTAGAAAATTTATCTCTAAATCACAGAGACTTCGTGACTCCAAGTGTAACATAATGGATAGGTAGCCTATTAATTATGTAGAGTAATGTGTAGCGTACATTTAAAAATAACGCTTAGAGGAAAATGGACACTTTTTAACCCTGTATTTATCTACTTTTCCGGTTAGTCAGTGCGGAATTATTTAAGAAAGTCAGTTTTTGGTTGGTACTGGGACGAGTAAGACAAATGGCGTCTCTCATACCAATAGCCAAAATCTCCGCGCGATTGTTTGCTGGTCTGGGATTAATAAAAATAAGCTCGAAACAAAAAAAAAAACAAAGTATTGTGTTATTAATTAGGAATAAAATAACAACACAAGACATCCCAGATCAGATCCAGAATATGTAGCCAATTAAGAAATCCAGCCACTAGTCCAGACCAGCAAGAGATAAGCAGATCCAGACTAAACCAAGATCCAAGCTAAGACAGAAGATAGCAGAAGATCGACCGATAGACACACACACACATATATATATATATATATATATATATATATACCGACCCCTCCGCACGAGCAGGATGTGACACAAGGTCAATTTCTTAAGCGGAGTTTAACAGGTTTGAATTCAGAGTTTTCCTTTTCCTTCTAGACTGGTTGCCTAACCAAGGTTAAAGAGCCCATTCTGCCCTACTATTTACCCATAGTTTGAGGGAGAGTAGAATTCATACCTTTCCCAAATGTATTAGCGCTAAGTGAAATGCAATTACCACGTCCAGGATTTGAAATCTGGGCGACGAGTGCATTTCCTATGACTTTAACCATTACACCACGCGCTTTCCACAACCGATAGACATATATAACAGCCCATAGGGCATCTCACGTGGTGTAATGGTTAGCGAGCTAGACTCGCAAAAAATTGTTAGTGAGTTCGATTCTCACTGGGCGCCCCATATTTCTGGCCTTGTGCCAATCTAAGCTATGCTTAGTAAAATATTATAACAGCTCCATGAAGAAAGTAAGATGATTATAGAACACTAGATTACCTTTCCAATCTAGACTTGCATGGTCTTATACCCCCCCCTTGAAGTTAATTTGTCACATTCAATTATGTGATTAACCATTTCATCTCTGTCACCACATATCCTACACTGGCCTATTATGTAGGCTATTAAGGAAGCACCTGCTATTTAAGACAATCACATCTGTCATATTAGTTACCCGTTTACCTATATCTATATTTGTTACATTTGTTATTTGGTTGGATTTTAAGGCATGTCAGCCCTTGTTGGGTTATTTTATACCGAAAGCGTATTCTTCTATTAATTCTTCATGGATACTCAATTTTTTAACGCATTTTCTTCTATTTGATCCATAGATGGGACCCTAACAGGTACTACAACTCCGGGTCAGTCAGTCAGAGCCAGAGCCTCATAATTGGAACGTCACCATCCGATAGAGATTAACGTCATACCCAGTACTTGAAGACCCTCAACCGCAGCCTTCTGGCACATATAATAAAAGGGGTTGGGACAATTATATAGGTGCTAGGGCTTGACTTGACTAGCCAATTCGTCATAGGGGGCCTCTTCGAATGGGTATGCGTTTTGAGACAGACAACCTTTCACAGCGAGGAAGTGTATATAGAGGGGAAACAAGAGACATCTCATAATGAGTACCAAGAGAATGGGTAAGAGTTGTGAGACAGACAACATTTCACAGCGAGGAAGAAAGTAAGCCACTGATTGTAAATGACATATATCGTTTACAAATCAATCGGATAGTCTATCATGATTTCAAACTGGACACTGAGTGACAGCAAGTTTCCTTAGGTCTCCAAGACTCTTGAGTATTCTTGCCGATCTTAATGCTGTGGTCTGTACAGTCTCGATTCTCCCTCCAATTTCCGCTTCCCCCAGTATTTTCCAAGACTTTGGGGACCGTCCCTAGTCCGCTAAATACAATTGGTAACACCGTCATCATGTTTCACGGTAAGATGGCAAGATTCAAATACTTGTTTATCTTTTCGTTTTCTTTCATTTTCGCTTTCTTTATATCCACTATATGATAATTTTCTTCTTCAGTATTATTTGGATTATTCGGACTATTGTTTCTCATCTTTATTATCTAGCCTAAGTATGAGCCAAAGTGGAGTGCTGCATGACATGAATTGGCGTTACATTTGTCTTGTCTAGTAAGATGTAACAATTTAAAACCACTGAGTTGATTATTAACTATGCTCATGTCCCACATCCATACTCCTGCCACAGATACGAACTGATTTCTTCCTGTGTACCATACACTACAACGGACCACACAAATATAAATCTAAAAAAAAGGTAAAACATTAAATACTGACGTCTTTTCGATTTTTCATTTTAACTTAGTTATATTTCACATGACCCATTTTAATTAATCAGTCTTTAGGGGTTGATATTACATCCTTATCTGCACGGCTAATTTTCTTTCGATTGGTTTCCTTCAATTTTATCGATATTTAATTTTTTTTTTTTTTTTGCAGTTTGTAATCTTTGGGAGAAACGCAGCACATGACTTGGTCGAAACAGTTGCAAAGAAAATTTAATTTAAATGCCCTGAGAGGATCTTCATTTTTCTAACTTTAATTACTTTATCATATGTTCTGAGCACGTGATATTTCTTGAAGGGGGATTTACATTTGGATTTTTAATTTATTTGACATTATAATTATTACTATTGAGTTTTTCACACCAGTGTTAGCTAATGGTCTTCCATTGGAGTCTGGGGGATAGCAAGTCTGCGCTTGTCTCCAGGATTCTTCTGAATATTTTAGATTTCAACAATGCTCTTGTTTGGAGGATCTAAATTCTTCCTCTGATTTCCAGTTCTTCTAGTCTCTTTTCTTAGCTTTTTACAACTGCTCCAACAACAATTGGTATCACTTTAACCCTCATATTCTACAGTGTTTTCAATTCTCTTGGAAGGTCTAGTTATTTGTAAATCTTTTCGTTTTCTTTCATCTTCAACCTGTAATATGATGGAACTGCAAAATTTATCAGCTGAAAAAATTTTTTTTTTCTTTTTTTTTTTTTTGTAATCAATGCTAGGTTTGGTCTTCTGGCTGGAATAATGTAATCCATATTTATCTCAGTCCTAGAAAATGTTATGCGTTTCATTATCAAGAATAGATTCTGATTTATGCATTCGCCATTTTGTTGTATGGCCAAAAATTCTTTTGAAAAATTCCCAGTGGATCACTTTACAACCCAGTCGTGCCTAGCTTTGTATTCTCGTTGTGCTAGTTTGCTGCATTCGTTTAATACGTGGTTTATGGTCGCATTTTGTCGCCACACACTACGTTTGTTGTTTTGCTGTGTCTTATCAGTGTTTGCTATGAAATAATTGCTTTTAGCAGCAATTATGAGTGACCTGATTTTTCTCACGAGTTTTCCTCTTCTTAGCCATGTCCAAGTCTTTTTCATATGCAAACTCCCCAATTTTTCGTTTGAAGTATCCTTATCATTTTTTATCTTCCCATTTATATTTTCTTGTCTTTCTGAAACTTCTGTTATTGGCTGCCAGGAGTAATTCTTCTTTGTTCATTTTGTGTATTTTTCGAGTCCTTGAATTGTAGCATATATGTAATCCTCTATGTTTGCAATACCTCTTCCACCTTTCTTTCTCAGTAGCCCCTCCACTTGAAAAGTTGGCACATCACACTCTTCGTTACCTCATGAGATATTGCTGTCTGCATCTACCCAACGATACAATAACGATGTGATATAAGGTCAGTTTTTTAAGCAGAGAACGAAATATTTTGAATTCAGTTATCCAACTCCTAGAATAGTTGCCAAATCACGGTTAGAGAACCTAGTCTTCCCTACTATTCTACCCATAGCTGGGGGGAGAATATTTGGATATATATCTTTCCCGATATGATATGCCAACAGCTTTGGCCAGGAGTTGTAGTCAGGCAGTTGTATCTCATCCCTGTCGACCGCAACTTTAGAATACACCGACTGCATCTCTGCAGAGGGATAAGACTCATCCAATGGGTCCATCTGTTTGTCGTGAGTGGCAACCCGTGATTCTTAAGCATGGAACTCTGGTGGCTGAGCAGTCCATAACATGAAACACTCCACTTTGGCCCTTACTTGGGCTAAATAGGCGGTTACAGAGGCCCCTTTCAATCAATCGGCCAGTCACGTCAAGTCCGAGCACGTATATGATTTTCCCAATCCTATGGCCCTTGTGGAAAGCACCGGTCCTTTTTATCCTATATGCTAGGTGATTGCTGAGGGTCTTATTGTCCTGGGTATTACGTTAAATTCTATCTGATGATGAAGTTCCAGTTCTGGAGCTCCAGAATCTGGAGTTACCCTTGATCTCAATTACTCCCAGGTCGATTCTGATCTGGCGTGGTAATACCTGTTATGTTTCTATCTATGGGTTATAAATAAAAATGTTAAAAATGTCTTCGGCATAAAATGACCCAATGGGTTGCGTTACAATTTATGGGTGTCATAAATGGTTAGCAGACCCTGTAAGCTAGAAATTAAAAACAGGTCTTATATATTTAAAATCAAGGGAACCAGTGGAATTTTACCACTGACCGTTAATAACCCTTGACCCCTAGAGGCACGAATCTCACGCGCAATGAGAAACACGATTTAAATTAGATTTCAGATTCGACCAGACATTGAAGCAGAGCAGTCGTACTGAGGTCGACCTCGCTCGCGTGGAAAATCATGGGCTAAATATTTTTTTAAAAAGCTTGATCAGACAACAAAACAGTCTTGTTGGTTCATTTAATTACGGCGATCATAATCAAAGCCCGAAGAAGAATTCAGCCCTTAGAGAGAAGAAGCAGTTAAAAGAATCAACACATAACCAAGGAAATGAAAATCATCAACATCATCTCTAAAGTAAGTAATATTTCTCTCTCTCTCTCATCTGAGATATCTCTCAGTTATGTATTCGATGGCTATATAACAGTTAAAATACCGTAAAAACCAACCAACCAGCATTTACTGAGAATAGTGGTATTATGATGTCAGCAAATTACTAACTCTTCCAAGATCATCAACATCATCTCTAAAGTAATTAATATTTCTCTCTCTCTCTCATCTGAGATCTCTCTCTCTCTCTCTCGATCTCTCTCTCTCTCTCTCTCTCTCGATCTCTCTCTCTCGATCTCTCTCTCTCGATCTCTCTCTCTCTCTCTCTCTCTCCTCTCTCTCTCTCTCTCATCGGTGAGATCTCTCTCTCTCATCGGTGAGATCTCTCTTCTGAGATATATATATCTCTCTCTCTCATCTGAGATATATATCTCTCTCTCTCTCTCTCATCTGAGATATATCTCTCTCTCTCAGTTATGTTATGTACTTGATGGCTATATAACAGTTAAAATACCGTAAAACCCAACCAACCAACCAGCCAACCATCATTTACTGAGAATAGTGGTATTATGATGTCAGCAAATTACTAACTCTTCCAAGATCATCAACATCATCTCTAAAGTAATTAATATTTCTCTCTCTCTGTTATGTACTCGATGGCTATATAACAGTTAAAATACGGTAAAACCCAACCATCATTTACTGAGAATAGTGGTATTATGATCTGAGCAAATTACTAACTCTTCCCGTAAGATCCCGTAAGCAATATTGATAGGCACAAGGGATTAGAAAACCGGAATCTTACTGATTCCTCTTAGAAACCAGATGATTATTCTGTTATTTTTTTTTTTTGTTTGTTTTTTTGAGAAGCACAAGATCCGTTATATTGTTAAAATACATTAATAAAAAAAAGAGAAAATAAATGAAGTTAACCTCTTTACCAGATGAACTACGTCTTGAAAACATTTTGAAAATAATTATATACTTGAAACATCTGCCTCTGCCATGAACCCAGTGCTAATCTCACAAAATGTAGATGAGTTCAATTCCCATTGGTCGCTTTATGAATATGATTTCGTACGAAACTTGCCTCGTATTAGATAGTTTACAGCTTCCTTTCATCTATTGCTATTTATAGCGTAGGATGAAATCGATTTGAGCTGAGAATCTACTAAAAAAATGTGACGAGTTTACGAAGATCATCATTCAAATGGAATATTCCTTTGATAAAAGTTTTTGACCCAATTTATTATCTCAATATCTGGAATAGAGCGGTGATCTTTTTTTCTCTTTTTTCTTTGAAATGAAAGGTATTGAAGAAAATACAAATTCCAATTGTTACAGGGATTGATTTGTTTATATATATATATATATATATATATATATATATATATATGTTACATGGGATTTATTTGTTTTTATTTTGTTGTTGTGTTTTTATTTGTATATTTCTTATTTTGTCAAATAAATATTTGAACTGGTTCACCACTCATTTTTAGAGCGGTATTGCATTTATGAATCTATGTCTTCAGGATAATGGAGAGAAAATATTACTATCAGCTGACATTATTTCAATCGTAGCTGTACAACGTTTCAGATAACAATGAAGATGAGGACAATAGTCCGAATAACGCAGATAATACTAATCATCAAGCCTCATCTCAATCATTCAGAGAAATATTATTTCAATCTGTACAAAGCTGCAAATGTGGCATAAATCGAACACACAACCCTGCTTGTGCGGAGGGGTTGGTAAATACACACGTCTACCTATTTTAACTAAACAGTTAGCAATGAAAGACGGAGTGATGGAACGGTAAGTGTGGGTTCTATTTTTCGATTATACCCCTCCTCTGTTTCAAATACTTTTATCTACATTCTTATCTAGTTTCATTATTCTTTCTAATTTAGTATATTTTATTATATAAAATCTTAAATACTTACACCCGGAGGGTGCATATATTTACTAGTAAATATAATTTTAATTATTGTTCTTATTAGTAGTAGAGTTATTATCATTATTTCCACTATTATCATTATTATTAATATCCTTATTATTGTATTTATATTACAAATCTCCGATAACAATATATACATCGGTGTAACGATAACAACCCTTTCCAGGCGTCTTATTATACACCTTTCCTACATTAGCTTAATAGCCCAACATTTAAAAACACATTCCTGACCTACTACACATTTCCGTAACATACTCACTGACAACACTACAGGTTTGTTTTTTCTAAAATGGTAAACAAAAACTAAAGATTTTAGAAGCCCTGCATATTAGATATAAAAATCCTAAACTTAATAAATTAAACTTTGATAATAGTATTAATGTTCTAAAATGCCTGTAACTACATTAATAATTAATATGATAATAATAATAATAGTGGAAATATTGATACTAAAAACACTTGTAATAACAATAATTAGAATAAAATTAACAAATAAGAAAATATAACCCATATATATATATATATATATATATATATATATATATATATATTAGGCATGAGCTATTGAACAACACGGAGTACTCTTTCTTCATTTTTTGGATTTTATATTTTTTTCCAGTCGTCTGGCGAACTTCTTTGTGTATGGATCCAATTGGTATATAATATTTCCCATACTGTTATCCACCTCCCCTGATATTAGGAAAATTCTAATCAAAAACACTAAAATTATCTACAAAAATAATAAGAAACACCTACAGATCCTTAAAGCAATATGCATAAAAATTTTTTTAAAAACTAACATCAACAAAATAGCATTTAAAGTCGGATACAACGTATTAAATATCGTTAATAACTAACACACTTAACTTACACCCCCTTCTTAAAAAATAATGGACTCTCCAAATTTAATAAAAACAGATAAAACGAACTAAAAAAAAAAATTGAACTAAAACCAACTTATATACCCCATGATGACGACTGGCGAAACAGTCGAAAGCGCTCGGGATAACAGTATGGGAACTATTCTATATCAATTGGATCCAAACCCAAAAAAGATCACCAGACGACTGGAAAAAATATAGATCCAAAAAATGAAGAAAGAATACTGTGTTCAATAGCACATGCCTAGAAAATAACTTGGTGCCAAAATACACAACATTTAAACTAAATAGATATATATCACAGTTAATCACTTGTAAATCCACGAAGCAAACAAATATATTTACTTCTGGATTTTGTTAAAACCGATTTAAGAGTACTCAATATACTTTTTAAAAACGAATGGCTTAAAATATTCCGACTGCAGTTTCTGGCAGTAGCACGAATCTTCAGGGAATTGCTTTGTGCAACACAGTTATAAATACAGGCCGACAGTTGGACAAAACAATTCCCTGAAGATTCGTGCTACTGCCAGAAACCGCAATCGGAATATTTTAAGCCATTCGTTTTTAAAAAGTGTGTGTGTATATATATATATATATATATATATATATATATATATATATATATATATATATACACACACACATACATTGTGCGGCATAAGTAACGCCCTTTGTTTAAGTGGAACAAAATTAAAGCCTCTTTGATTATCCTTTATTTTTTCGAATATGAATGTATTGCCACAGGTTAATGGATTAATATAATATTTTAACAAAATTGATATAATGCTTATTCGGTTTAATAATGTTCAATATAAATGAAATCAAACCAAATTTAAGAAAAATAAAAGTTACAAAAGATATAAAATTTTAGAATTTAGTCATTTATTTGAGATGTTCAAAATGTTCCCCTTCATGTTCCATACAATTCTGAACTCTACCAGCAACACTTTTACAAACTTTTTGACACAGTTCAATGGTAATTTCATGAAATTTATCTGAAATTGCATTCTTTAATTCTGGAATTGTTTTCAGCTTAAGATTGTAAACCTGATCATTCAATACACCTTTGTTAATCTCTGATTGTATAAAATATCTGGGAAAAAAAAATGAAGATTTAGCAAATTTAATTAAAGAAAATAATAAAGAAAATATACATTATAAGATATGAAATTAAAAAGAGCGTTACTTATGCTGCACTGTGTATGCGCACATACATATATATATGTAAGTCGACGGGGCGGGCTAAAGTCGATATCAGCCAGTCAGCGAGGGAGTCTATCCCCTTTTCAATAGCGCTAGACAAAGGAGATTGTTTTAGCATCCTTTACCGCACAGATCCCTGTGCTACTCATACGCTGAGTTGGCGAGGACCGGTATCGAACTAGGAACCTTGTGGTTTCTAGTCGAACGCTCTACCGACTGAGCTAACCCGGCCCCTATATATATATATATATATATATATATATATAAAATGTGTGTGCTCTATTAATTGCAAATTTGAACTCTCTGTCACCGTGTACATTTCCTACAATGGAAACCGTTACACAACGAGCGCTTTCAATATGATATAATTCCAATTAAATCTTGTGCCATTCTTAAATGATCTTTGAAAAAGTCATTTGGAAAACTAATGTAACCTAATAAACAAAGTTGCCTCCTGAACCACTAGGCTTAGAAATTCCCATCTGAACATTTCTATAGATATTTACACATCGACACTTAAGAGGGGCATATGATCACCATAGTTGGATGCTAAATATCAAAACTGCATATTACGATTATCGTGGCCTAAATTATTACGATTAAGGTTATTATCGCGGTATTTGGGAAATGCGCTGATAAGGTTTAAAAAAACGTACTGTGAATTGCGCAGGAAATAGTTTTTTAATGCGAGTCAAAGAAAAGTGTTATCGTTCACATATAACAGCAAAAAAAGGTTCGTCTGCCAAAAATAATGTGATTACCAAAAATTCAAGGAGATAACAAATATTCAAAGGCCATTTTCAGGTGTGTGAAGATGGCACAATTTTATGATGAGAGAGAGACTAAAATACTAAACAAATAGAGGCGCGTTGCCTAACGGTTATCATCTTTTGAAATAGACTCGGCGACCAGTTTTCAAATACTGGATGAGGCTGGTTGCATTTTCCATGGCGCTAATACCCGTGTGGTCAGACAATCTCAGTTATGGGTAAATAGTAAGATTAACTTGGATATTTAGCCTAAGAATAGCGTTAGGTCTAGGAGAAGGAAAACTGAATTCAAAGCGGTTGATTTCAGCGTAACAAATATGTGTCCCATAATTGTCGTGAAGAGTGTAGGTAAATGAAATAAGGTTTTCGTTTTGTCCCCACATAATGTAAACTATTAAAATAATAGACAAGGTAGTAAATCTTGTTTATAAATGAGTTCTACTTTTAAACATTAACTGGCCTTCCTAAAAAAAAATTAAATAAATGTGAGCGAGCGCGAGCGTTTGACGAGAGACTTGTCAGACACAAAGCGACTATCCCCGGTTTCAGTCCCAGATAAAATGACAACAGTTAGCAACCTGTGCTTTTTAGGACAATCCTCTAATGAATGTCTTATCCCAACGTCTACGATACTTTTTTCAGTCCTGACACTTTCCATCCTGCCAAGACCTTGTACAGTTGTTTCCAGCAAAACCACTCCAACCAACAAGAGTCACAATTCAACCAGATGGTGGCAATAAATAATAAAGAAATAAAACTGACAAAACACGACTCTGAAAAAATGGTTGGGCTGCAAGTTCGCCTGACGCTGTCTCGCTAAAACATAGCGTAAATTAGGACAAGAGACCTGGACGACATAAGATCAAAATTACTATAATATAATTCCGTAATTCACAATTTCAATATTACAAATATGTAACTAATTTTTTTTTATTCAATTTATTTTTACGTTGGTCATTTAAGCGACGCAAGACCATTTGGAATGCTTGATTTTTAAAATCGAGTGTAATAAAATTGTTTAAATAAGAAATCTGTGATTAAGCAATACCAGATAATCTGTATTCACATTTTTGCATTGCTTCATGAACGATTTGGAAGGTCTCATTTTTAACCAGGGTGTGTTACAGGATGATAACGGACGGAAGATTTAGGAATTAGCCTATTAATATATAGATTAATGTGGTTCTGTAAATAGTAGCATGTGTTAAACGGTATTTAAATATGTTAGTGCTAGAAACGAGGTTATTTTTATTGATGTTTGTATTATTGTCTGATGTGAAGAACTTCAGGAATCTGTTGTCTTTGTTTACTATTTTGTTGATCTAATATCGCATTGTCACGGAAATTTCGGAAATTAGCTGTAGAGTTGGGGTGTTTTTTTTTCCAAATGTTGGCCTAATATATATATATATATATATATATATATATATTATATAATTTTTAGGGCATGCCCACACCGAAAAAAAAATTTAATATGGAATTGGACTAACCAAAACCTCAGACCGACATAATTAAGAATTCACATATAAATAAACACACACAAACTAAAATAAAAATAAAATAAAAATACATAAAATAAAGAAATAAAAAATAAAGAAATAAAAACGGAAAAATTTTAAATCATCATATAAACACGAGACCCAATGACGACAAATAGTGATGACGGTGAATAACGAAAGCAAAATGCAAGAACCAATAACGGATCATGTAAACACGAGCAAAAAGTTTAAAAACTGTCCATTTTTTCAAAAGTCAACGTCTCTGACGACGAATAACACCGAAAAAGTGATATTCAGAAACCAATGGTTAGACAGACTTTTCATTTGTATTAGTTATATATATATGTGTGTGTGTGTGTGTGACATCGAGCCAGACTAAGCTGTTGAAATAACTGGGCAACTTGCCGTGTGGTAATATTTAGCAATCTAATCTCAGCCACTGTTACTGTAATAGTGAGTTCGATTTATACCACATGTTCATTGGAGCTTTGTTCCAGACTTAGATAACGTTAGCAGCGTAGATTCGTTAAATGGAATCCCGCTCACAAGCTGAATAGTAAGCCAGTAAATTGTCTCTATTCTTTCTAAAATAGGTACCAGGTAATAAATATACCTACATTCTATGTTATTATTTTCTTTGATGAAGCTAATTAAATTAGCAATTTCCCAAAACGTTCGACTAGTATCTGTGTGTATATATGTGTAAAAAAATAGGATTTCTGGACTCCACAACCTTGGAATCACAACCGGTCTGTGTGAAGAAAAACTCTGAATTCAAAGCAGTTGATTTGCACATCATTTAAAAATAAATGACATTGTGTTGTAATCTGCTGATAGTACTTCAAGACACACACACATTATTTATATATATATAAAAAATTGTCGGCTAAAAGAAAAAAGCCATATCAAAACACATCGTTTGTGTATTTACTTCTCATACTGTCGTGTAGTACAAGTCACTATAAGAGGAATATAACCTACTTCTAAACAAAACGAAAAATCTAGAAGAGTCCGTCGGTGTAGGGGTTACTTGTCAGCTTGACAGTCAGGGTTCGAATGACGCACAAGGCGGTCTTCCTATCTATAGCTCTGCTGATGAGGCCTAATAGGCCGAAATATACATACAGAGATTGATTTTTCTCGATTTGTTTAGCCTTACATTTGAATAGGTTTGTCCGCCTAATCAATTAATTATTAATTAATTTTCAAAATTAGGTACAACTTCAATTAAGCACATATTCTCCCAAAAATTGTCGGCTAAAAAAAAAAAAAAAAAGCCATATCAAAACACATCGTTTGTGTATTTACTTATAACAAGGTTTGTTTAGAATGGCTTTTTGCCGATAATTTTTGGGAGAATAAGTGCTTAATTGGAGTCGGACCTAATTTTGAAAATTAATTAATTAATAATGAATTAGGCGGGAATACCTATTAAATGTATGGCTAAACAAATCGAGAAAAATCAATCTCTGTATGTACATTTCGGCCTATTAGGCCTCATCAGCAGAGCTATAGATCGGAAGACCGCCCTGTGCGTGATTTGAAACCGGACTGCCAAGCTGACAGGCCGATCCCATAACCTCTACACTAAACGGACCTCTTAGATTTTATGATTTGTTTAGAGTAGGTTAATATTCCTCTTCTAGTGACTTTTATTACACGACGATATGATAAGTTGTAAACAAGAGGAATATTAACCTACTCTAAACAAATCATAAAATCATAAAATCTAAGAGGTCCGTTTAGTGTAGAGGTTATGGGATCGGCCTGTCAGCTTGGCAGTCCGGTTTCAAATCACGCACAGGGCGGTCTTCCGATCTATAGCTCTGATGATGAGGCCTAATAGGCCGAAATGTACATACAGAGATTGATTTTTCTCGATTTGTTTAGCCATAAATTTAATAGGTATTCCCGCCTAATTCATTATTAATTAATTAATTTTCAAAATTAGGTCAGACTCCAATTAAGCACTTATATATATATATATATATATATATATATATATACTTACATTTCACTGACAGCGTGAAACAAAACCCCTGGGAAAATGTCAATAAAGAAAAGACCAAAGGCCTCTTACTGTCTGAAAAGCAAAGCCGGTAGTGTGATAAATGGTTAAAAAAAAATTCACCGAAAGAATTATCTAAGTTAAATATGTAAAAGGTGCTCAATAGATTATAAATTATAGGGACAAAGGAGTCAGAAATTATCGACCTATATTTCACTTAACTGCCCATCAGGATTATATATTAAAGAAAAAGGCTTTAAAATCGGCCATTTCTCGGTAATAGATCTATTTCTACCAATAGGTATCTGTGTTCCTGGTCTATATATAAATACCTATGTGTAGAAATAGATATAATAATGGCCAATTTTCGCACTTTTAACAATCATGTAGCTCTATTCTAAAAATATTGAACATTGAGCTCTCATCTTGGAAAAAAAAGCGGTTTTCCCTTGTTAGAAAAAAGGCCCAACTTGGAATCATCCTAAAACCAACTAACCTGGTGATATATCTACGCATGCATATATATATATATATATATATATATGTAAAGAAATAACGAAAGACTTAGAGATTTAGCGTTATAGTCTATTTCAGGAGGCTTTAGAATTCATATCACAGGACTATAAAATTTTAAAAAATAAAATAAAAATCTGTTTTCAAATGCCTTTAAAGCAATAAAAAATTCATCATTCGCATCTGATGAGTCGGGAGAGTTAGACACTTTGTCTAAGCTCCCTGAAATAGATTATATGCTAAATCTATAAGTCTTTTGTTATTTCTTTACTTATATATTTGCTCTGTGACTCTAACATTAAGAACACACATTGTGCTCTCAAACTGCGACAGGTTTTTTAAAATAAATCTCTTGTGTCGTAAGGAAGATTTCTTCTCTGGACTTTTGGATTATATATATATATATATATATATATATATATATATATATATATATATATATATATATATACACGTAGATAAATCACCGGGTTAGTTGGTGTTAGGATGATTATATATATATACTAAGGAATTAAGTTATATGCACTGTACGTGAAAAAAGGGAACAATTGAGACTTTTGGAAAATGCATAACCTTTTTTGTATTTATCTAGTTCTCTATCAATTTATCTATATATCTTCTTATTATAATGGAGATTTTTTCTGTCTGTAACCGAAACTATATTCCTACTCAAGTCACAGTTCCCTTTGTTATTGACATCACATTCTCCATGATTTTATTTTTATCTAAACCTCAATTATTAATAAAATTGTCTTACATTATTAATACTGTTAACTATGTCTACATACTAACAACATGCAATTATATTTATATATACAACAAAATAGCGGTTTACAGTGTGAACGGGAAGGCTAATTTGCATATTAATATTAAAAAATCGAATTTAATAAATATGTGCTTAGTATTATTGATTTCTAACTGTTTGGTTTTATTTTAATGAATATAAGCAAAAATCTCTTCAATGAATCTTAAATGAAATCTATTAACAAGATAAAATAACTGTCATTTTATTCTTTACTTCCTATTTTAAATAAATACTTAAATTAGAATAAATAACAATGAAAGACGAGAGTGATGGAAGAGTAAGTTTCAGTTGTTCCATTTTTTATTATACTCCCTCTGTTTCAAATCTTTTTATCTGTATTCTTATTTAGTTTCATTAGCCTTTCTAATTTAATACAATATTTTATTACATTAAAACTTAAATACTTGCACCCAGAGGGTGCATATATTTGCTAGTTTATTTAATTCACCATTAATGTATGCTTGTAGTTAGTGTTTATATATGCGTATATATCCGAACTTTTTGTTTTTGAGGCTAATTTCTTTTCAGTTGAAATAGATCCCTAAGTAGACCTGATACTAATTTAGTATTGACCACCACAAGCGGAGATTTAAGAGGTTTGAATTCAGTTTTCCTTCTTAGATTGGCTGCCTAACTAAGGTTAAAAAGCCCAGTCTGCCCTACTATTTACCCATAGATGGGGGGGGGGATAGTTAGATTCATACTTTTTCCAAGGGTATTAGCGCTATGTTAACTGTGGCTTCGTTTAGGATTTGAACTCTGGTCGATGAGTCTATTTCCTACGACTCTAACCAGTACACTACGCGCCTAAGTATGCCAGTTCTCTTGTTTGCGCATGCGCCAACCAGTGACTTCCTACTTGGCTGTATTCGCTGTTGTATTTTATGTCTGTGTTTAATATAAGCCTTTGCGTAGGAAGAACCGAAGAGCGAAAACATAAAGACAGCCAAGTCAAATGGACTACTCATCAAACTCCTTTTTCGTTGGCACCGAATTCTGACAGGTTTGCTCTGTGTGTGCGCGCTTTACCTCTCTTGAAAGCTTCTGCCGTGACGTAAGAGTAGAGGCGAGGTACAAAACAGGTGCTGCTAATTGTCAGCTTTCTTCCTACAGCACCACCTCCCCCCACCCGATAAAGAAAAAAAAAAAGTTTTTGGCAAAGCCATCTGTTTTATGAACTTCAATAAGCGCAAAGCATTGGAATAAAATTAATGGTACGTTTTTATAAAAAAAAAAAAATAACGATTAATGAAAAAATATAAGGAAGAGTTCCTTTGAATTGTCGGTAAGAAAACCACAACTTTAAGGCACAGTTTTCATGAACCTGTCTATACATTCCTTTTTTTTTTCAGTGTGGGTTAGTTATATTTACCTCCGCACGAGCAGGAAGTGACATAAGGTTAATTTCATAAGCGGAGTTTTAACAGGTTTGAATTCAGTTTTCCTTCTCCTAGACTGGTTACCTAGCCATGGTTAAAGAACACAGTCTGCCCAATATTTACCTTTAGCTAGAAAGGACCGGTTTAGCTCAGTTGGTCGAGCACTTGCATAGGAATCGCAAGGTTCCTGGTGATACTGACACTCGTCACCTCGAAGTATGAGTTGCACAGTGGTCTGTGCGGTAAAGTGAGGGACTGATGGTAGATGTGGCGCTCCACATCAGACGTTAAAAAGCAATCTCCTTGGTTTAACGCAAGTGAAAAGGGGATAGACTCTAGCTGACACCAACTTTAGGCCACCCAGATGACTTTACTTAGAGGGGTAGTTGAATGCATACCTCTCCCAAGAGTATTTACGCTCTGTGAAATAAAAACAGCCTCGTTCAGTAGGGTTATTATCTGGAACAACGATAAAAACTTCATTCAGTGTCTAGTTTTACAAAAAAGAAAATAAATAGATAGATATGTTAATCTTAACGGAATATCAACCCGTCTAGGATTATTTCATGCCTAAAGGTTAGAAATATGTGTTCATTGTAAAATATAAGTAAGAGTTCTTGTGAATTGTCGGTAAGAAAACCCCTACTTTAAGGCACAGTTTCATGAACCTGTCTATACATTCCTTTTTTTTTCAGTGGGGGTTATAGTATGAAAGAACGTTAAGATCTCCATTCAGAATCTAAAAAAAAAAAAAAATTGTAAGAGAGGCCTATTGTCGGCATCAGCGAAGGAATATATCCGCTTTTTGCTAGCGGCAGACCAGGAAGATTGTTTTTGTTGAGGTGGGGCGCAAAACCTACCGTCAGATCCCCAGCTTGCAACACAGATCAGATTAGCCGATCTGTGCTATCCATGAGCAAAGGTTGGTCTCGAACCAGAAACCTAGCCATTTCTTAGTGAATGCTTAATCGACTGGGCTTTAGTTTTACAAAGAACGGTCTAGTATTACAAAAAAATGGCAGAGTTTAACACACAAAAAGCGATTATACCTAATGTAGATGTCAAACTGTCTAGGGTTATTTTAGGCCTAGAAGTTAGGAATACATGTTTATTGTACGTTTATATTTAAGCTTCTTTGTCGAGTTGATTCTAAATATAATTTTTAGCACATAGTCCATTCGAAAAAGAATTTTTTTTAAAAAGTTGTATCTAACTCGTATATGTGTTGGTTGGTTGGTTCGGTCTTACGGCATGTCAACACATTGAGTCATTTTATACTGAAGATGTTTTGTTTTATTCATTCTTGATGGGTACACATTTTTTAAACTGTTTTTTATTTAACCCATTGATAGAACTCTAACTGGTACTACCACTCCCGATCAGAGTGAACTTATGAGTAATTCCCCAGAGCTCCAGAATTGGAACTTCACCATCAGATAGTTTAACCATACACTCAGGACATTAATACCCTCAGCCACCGCATTCTAGCAAATCTATAATAAAAAAAAAGGTTGGGTCTTGCCGTAAGAACAATAGCGTTGGAACAATCATATAGGTTCTAGGGCTTGACGGGATCAGCCGATTGATTGAAAGAGGCCTCTTCGACCGACCGTCTGCGTAAGTAAGGACCAAAGTAGAGAATTTAATGTCATGGACTGTTCAGCCACCAGGATTCCGTCATTAAGCATCCACGACCAACAGGTAGCCCCATTGAGTGGGGTCCTTACCCCCTATGCAGAGGTACAGTCGGTGTATTCTACAGCCCCAGTCGACAGGGCGTCTACTCTATATTTATAGTAAAATAGATTTTATAAGAATTCGAGTAATTTCTTCATGTCGATAACTGTCTCATGCTGATGAGGTAGACTTTTTATGACATGGCAACCTAGGGGGGCAGATCTTACCTCTCTGCAGAGGTACAGTCGGTGTATTCTACAAAACAAGTCGTCAACAGGACTTCTGTATAGTTATAGTCGTCGGAGTGGCCAAAAGTCGGTATCAGCCAGACAGGGAAGGAGTCTATCTCCTTTTCACTAGCGCTAGGATATTGTTTTTTGCATCTGAGGTAGAGCGCCACACCTACCACCAGATCCTTATATTACCGCACAGATCCCTGTGCTACTCATACGCGGAGTTGGTGAGGGTCGGTATCGAACCCGGAACCGCGTGGTTCCTAGGCTGATTCTTACCGACTGAGCTAAGCCGGCCCTAGTTATACTCAAGAAAATTTTATAAGAATTGCGTTATTTTTCTTATGTCGAGAATTGTCTTATGCCGATGACGTAGCCTTTTACATGAGGTTTTTTTTCTTGTTACGACGGGATAAAACGAAGGGATAATTTAATCTATCCCCTTCTTCCAAGGTAATAAGGTAGATGTTAACGTTAACCATGCTAGTGAACAGCAGAGTATTGATTTTGCAGCAAGAGAAACATAATCAGATCTTTTCAATTACAAATGAAAAAGAAACAACAGTTTTTCTTAGAGGATTTAAGCAAGAGCAGCCAATGTTTAAATGATATTCGTTTCATAAAAGCTCATTTAGAGAGACATATGTAATGCAGTAATCTATTTATACAGGATGTCGCTATCTATGTTGACATTTATTTGCGGTCACTCCTAGAAATAAAGACATACGTTTTACTTAAATAAATGAGCATCTGTCTCATCTTGTAAACCTAGGTGTAACATCCTTGTCCAATTGGACAATTCAGTGTGAATTTTTGGAACTTATAAGTTCTAAGGGACAGTTATCTCTGGATTCCCGGTTCAATCCTGACAGGCAGCAGTCACATAGAAAAATAATTAACACAGCTCCTACCCCAGCTATGGTTAGCGGAATGAAAACAGGATACCTCCGTGGACTGAATAAAGGGTTAGGTTCAAAGTTCCGTGATGGCTCCCGATTACGGCAAGAAAGTTCCCCAGTTCGAAAAGGTTCCCAAGTCCTAGAAGGTTCCCGAGTCCGACAAGAAATACCTGAAGAAGGCCGGAGAGCATAACGGCCGAAACGTTGTACAGATAACAATGAAGATGAAGACAATAGTCCGAATAACGCAGATAATACTAATCATCAAGCCTCATCTCAAACATTCAGAGAAATACTATGTGTAACATATTGCCTGGTCGACAAGTTCACACCCAGGAACCAGGTGCATATGACAGGCGTGTGGGCACAAGAAATGCGTGGGTGTCAAACATGGGCTTCAAAACACACTCAGGATATTTCCTAGAACGCACTGAACCGGCCATTGACAACCGGAAAATTCAGGTGTAAATTGACACTGCGTGGGTACAGAAAATGTGTAGGTGTAGCCCATAACCAATAAAAGCAAGCGTGGGTGAGGAAGTATGTCAACAGAAAAACTGGTGTCATGATCAAACAGGCGTGGCCCTGTTGAAATAAAGAATTATAAAAAAAACTTGGAAATCTGGGTTGGGCAGATAGAGATCAAGATCGCTCGCAGTCAGAACTCCCGAAGGCTCCTGTGTATATGCATCCTCTACCGATGACACAATTGAAGTATAGCAATGTAACTATTTTGTATATATATGTGTTCCGAGATCTTTGTCGGGTCCAGTGACGGTATATAACATTATGTTGTCACCAACGCCTTTACATTCTGAGCAAGTTAGGGGATAAATGATCCCTTATTTAGCTTAGAAGACGACACTCATAAGAAATAAGAATTCGGTGGATAAGCAACAGCAGATAAGCAGGAATAACTTTTTAACATGTCATCTTGGATGATTTAGATGGTCTCATTCTTAACAAGATGATAATGGTCATAAATTAAGAAACAGATATTAGTATATAGATAAATATTGGTACAGAATATAAATATGACGAATACGGGCAATTTTTTTAAATTTAGTTATGCATTTCCTAACACATCTTCTAAAATACTATCACACTTTCTGAAACTATTTTATTCTATGATAACCGTCGTACAAATAAGGAACACGTATATTAAAATATAGACAAGCAGGACCTGTGAATATACCACGGTATGATGATTTGATTATTGCAAGTTACTAAGTTTGATATGTTTACTGAAGAGTTATTGCAAAATAGTTCTATATATATAAAAAAAATGTATAATAATCTTGATTCAACTCCCTCTCACTCATGTTAAAATGGGGGGGGGCGGTAAAATATTTACATTCATTTGCCGATAAAGATTAGGGCGGGGGCGTTTAAAATATTTACAATAATTTGCCAACATCATCCTACAGTACAATCTGTTTATTAATGCGACCGTCCAGATTGGTCAAAATCCTGTGCAAAAATGTAAATCCACATAATCTGGTGTCGCCTAATTGCAAATTTCTTATTTGTCCCATTTTATTTCACCCGATTTTAAAAATGAAACATTCCAAATGGTCTCACGTCGCTTAAATGGCCGACGTAAAATTAAAATGAATTGAAAAAAAAAAAGAAGTTACATATTTGTTTTATTTGTAATATTGAAATTGTGAATTACGAAATATATTTTTGGTAATTTTGATCTAATGCCGTGCCGGTCTCCCTCCTTAATTTATGCTATGGTTTAGCAAACCAGCATCAGGTGAATTTTCGGTCCAACTTAGATATTTTCCGAGTCGTGTTTTTGTCACATTTTATCGGTAAATTATTGTAAATACTTTATACGCCTCCCCCCAGGCGCGTGTTCTAATGGTTAGAGTCGTGGGAAATGGACTCGTCGACCCGAGTTCAATTCCTGGACGAAGCTGTTTGAATCTCACGCTAATACCCTTGGGAAAGGTATGAATTCAATACTTCCTCCAGTTATGGGTAAATAGCAGGACAGACTGGGCTCTTTAACCATAGCTAGGTAACCAGTCTAGGAGAAGGAAAACTCTGAATTCAAACCTGTTAAACTCCGCTTAAGAAATTGACCTTGTGTCACATCCTGCTCGTGCGGAGGGGTTGGTAAATACATATACGCCTCCCCCCAATTTTTAATCGGCAAATCAATGTAAATATTTTTCCAGCACCTGTCAAAACAGTTAAATCAATATTATACATTTTACATATTGAACTATTTAGCAATAGCTCTTAAGTAAGCATATCAAATGTTGAGATAATTGAATCATATAAATGAGGTACACCCACAGGTCCTGCTAGTTATATTTAATATAAATCATACTATGCTACATTTTCTTGCTTGTCCTTGTGTTCGTTTTTAATTGATTATGTCTATAGTAAGTGAGAAATACCTTTTTTTTTTTTTCATCTTCAAACTTTGCATTTACGACCTGGGGGAGAGCTGGGATGTTTGCTCTCCCAAGAAACAGCTACTTCTGCATAGCTGACCTTTCCAAAACGTCAAACTGTCAAGAATGCATTTGCTAACATGTGTGCAGACCTTCTATCATCCATTGCCCTAGTGCCACACTGCCCTCAGCTGCCTTTTTACCCACTTTTTGTAGAGAGAAAGTAGCCATCCTCAGAGGAGAGCAATAGTTGAGATGAGGAGGATGGCGTTGAAGATCAACATTACAATTTAAGAGTTGCAGCTGGTGAGAGAAACTCACACCCCCCCCCCATCAAATAATTGGTTGGTTAGTTGAATTTTACGGCATGCCAATCCACTGGGTTATTCTATGCCGAACATGTTTGTGTTCAATTCATTCTTTACGGATACTCAATTTTTGGTGCCGTTATAGTATGTGGCCTACCTGGTTTGAATGTGTCCTACCTAAGTAAGATTATATTTATAGATTCAAGTACAAAATAAAAACACCCTCCAGACGATGTAAAAATAGATTTTTGAAACATATTGCCTGAGGGGTGGGAGCACGCCCATGTGTTGGCTTCCACAGAAGAAAGTCACTTATGAGTGCATCTTTGCTTACTTTGTAAAATCTACATTTGCATTTTGTGAGTGAATTAAAATGTGAATCTATGAGAAAAATGGTCTATATTGGGACGATATATAACGAAAATTTAATTCAACTAGCAAAATAAAAAAACACCCTCCGGGCGATGTAAAAATAGATTTTTGAAACATATTGCCTGAGGGTAGGAGTAAAAATTCAATGTCAGCGAGTTTGTACCCTAAGTAAGTAAAATAATCAAATTCATTAAAGGATTAAAAAATAAAACAATTTGAAATGTAAACTTTAAATAATTATTAAAATAAAACAAACTATATATAGATATATAATACCAGTCATGTATTTATTAAAACTTGTTTTAAAAAACAATGAGGACTGTCTAATGATGCATGTTCAAATTTTGAGTGTATTTATTCTATGTTATGACGATTTTGGGTAATGTGACGTAAGCGGGGACGTAATTTTTTTATAGACAAACACCGGAAGCAAATCTCCATTATTAATAGATAAGTAGTAGGGAATTTATTGAAACTAATTATTTTTCACATATATTCAATTTCAAGAAATGCAATTCAGTCATAATCTGTATATCATAATTAAGAATAATTAAAAAAGAATATATCCATAATTCATATGAATCAGATAGGAATTTAATTCTAAAATGTAGATTACAGTTAAAATAATTCTATTTATTATTAATTAAAATATGCATCCCTTTTTTACGTGTTCTTGTATTATTTTTAATTGATTATGTCTAAAGTAAATGGGGATACCTATTTTTTTCATTTGTAAAGTGGCGATATATTCACGGTACCAAAACGATATATGTAATAGCGATATATGTTGTATAGCGGGTCTTGTCAACGTGCCTCCAAATTCACGACACTAAAAAGGTGTTCGGCACGTGGCGGTCATCTTGTCGATAAAAAAAAGTACAACGCGAGAAATATATCGTCACAAGCTGCTTAGCTTTTATTTCCAGGCTAGGGTCGTCTCGTGGGTTGTTTTGGAGAGGAGGAAAGGCGGAGAGAAATAGAGAGAGGACACTGTTAAATTACAGTGATCCCACAATAGGAGTCATAGGCCCGTCCGTACTCTATGCTGTCCGAAATAAAATAAAAAAAGACCGGTATTTTTCTTCCTCCTTCCACGTGACTTCCGGTCAACACCCGCAACTTCCGGTTGGCTTTCAATTATCCATTCGGGGGGTCACGCCCCGATCAAATTCCCGACAAACCGTTTTGTGTTCATCACTTTTTTTAAAACCCTTTACTATCTCTTATTTCTTCTTCCTCCTTTTCTAATAGTAGTCCTCGCAAAACTCAGGATATTCACCATTTCGCTACAATTTTCAAGCTTTTGGCTAGTCGGTGTAGTCTAAATCCCAGCTGACAGGTCTACGCCAATCAAATAGACCTCAAAGACTTGGTCTTTCATTTTGGTCTAACAATGTCTAATGCCAAGTTTTGGGCATTTCAACTCCAAGAGTGGAATTTCTAGCATTAAAATTAACAAGTCGAAATTTGGAGGAATCGTTGTGAATCTCAAAAACTATTATTCAATGATAAAATAAAGATATAAAGAATTGGGGAGGGGGATGGCAAAATGTCTATTAGTTGGGCTTCATTGATTAAAATGGTGAACATGACGTCCATGAAGAATTTACTGAAATGTGAGATGAGAGTGAGGTTTAGTGAAAGTTACTTTACATAGGTTTTTTTTTTTTTAGATATATATTTATGTAATATAATTTAGATATGTTTGTGTATGGTTTATTTTAGCAGTCAAAGTGTGTAACAACTCAAAGCAACAATATATTGGTTCGATGGTTATTTTGTTTAATGGCATATCAACTCGTGTGGGCTATTTAAAGCAGCATCTTGTTTTTAGTTGCATATAAGATTTGGTAGCGAATATTGTCTTTATTTTGTATAACATTTGTAGAGCTCCACATAAATGTTGATTCATATGTTGTTTATGGAAATAATAATGAGAAAATTTGCCCGTTCTTATCTTATTATAATGGAGATTGTGTGTTTTTTTTGTCTGTAACCGAAACTATATTACTACTCAAGTAACAATTCCCTTTGTTATTTACGTCACATTCTCCATGATTTTATTTTCATTTAAACCTCAATTATTAATAAAATTGTTTTTAGATTATTAATACTGTTGTCCATATCTACATACTAACAATATGCAATTGTATTTATATATACAACAGAATAGCGGTTTGTAGTTTGAATGGGAAAGTTAATTTGCATATTGATATTAAAAATTTGATTTTAATAAATATGTGCTTAGTATTATTGATTTCTATTTTTTTGGTTTTATCTTAATGAATATGAGCAAAAATCTCTTCAATAAATATTAAAAGAAATCCCTTAACAAGAAGAAATAACTAATATTATTCTTTACTTCCTATTTTAACTAAACAGTTAAATTAGGAAAATTTAACAATGAAAGACGGGAGTAAGGGAAAATGATGGAATAGTTTCAAAGTTGTTCTATTTTTCAATCATACCCCCTCTGTTCCAAATCTTTTTATCTACATTCTTATTCAGTTTCATTAGCCTTTCTAATTTAATATGATATTTTATTATATTAAAACTTAAATACTTGCACCCAGAGGGTGCATATATTTGCTAGTACAGAAAATAAATCAATTTCAAAATTTCATTATCCAGGGCAGAAAACCAAAGTTGGAAGGAAATAATGTCTCTCTCTCTCTTTATATATATATATATATATATATTACACACACACACACACACATTTACAACATAAGCTTGTCTGACAGAAACAATTTGACGGTCAGTTTTTCATATTGAATTTTAATTTTTACTGCAACTACATCATTTTTTGCAACAGAAAAGAATAGATTGGGTTAGACAAATAAATAATTGTTGAAATTATTACTATTATTATTGCTAGCAAATATATGCACCCTCCGAGTGCAAGTATTTAAGTTTTAATATAAAAAAAACATTTTAAATCAGAAAGGCTAATGAAACTAAATAAGAATGCAGATAAAAAGATTTGGAACAGAGGGGGTATGATTGAAAAATAGAACAACTTTGAAACTAACTCTTCCATCATTTTCCGTTACTCCCGTCTTTCAGTGTTAAATTTTTCTATTTAAACTATTTAGTTAAAATAGGAAGTAAAGAATAAAATGACAGTTATTTCTTCTTGTTAATGGATTTCTTTTAAGATTTATCCCTGAGATTTTTGCTTATATTCAATAAGATAAAACCAAACAATTAGAAATCAATAATACTAAACATATATTTATTAAAATAAAATTTCTAAGATCAATATGCAAATTAGCCTTCCATTCACACTGTAAACTGCTATTTTGTTGTATATATAAATACAATTGCATGTTATTAGTAGGTAGATATGGTCAGCAGTCTTAATGATGTAAAACAATTTTATCAATAATTGAGGTTTAAATAAAATAAAAGCATTGATAATGTGAGGTAAATAACAAATGGGTTTGAGAGTCTTATAGTAATATAGTTTCGGTTACAGACAGACAAACACACAATCTCCATTATAATAAGATTATTCACACCAGCGTTAGCTGATGGTATTTCCCTGGAATCTGACTGACAACAAGTTTCCTCGGGTCTCCAGGTCTCTTCTGAGTATTCTAGCAGATTCCAGCAATGCAGTATTCTGGATGGTCTCAATTCTTCCTCGGATTTCCAGACTCTCCAGTCTTTTTTCTAAGCTTTTTGGGACCGTTCCAAGTGCACCAATTACAATTGGTATCACTTTCACCCTCATATTCTATAGGTTTTTCATTTCAACGTCCAGGTCTTTCACGTCCATCTTTTCGTTTTCCTTCATCTTTACTCTGTGGTCGGCTGGAACTGCCAAATCCACCAGTTGACAATTTCTTTCTTTTTTGTTAATCAGCACTAGGTCTGGTCCCTTAGCTGGGATAAGGTGATCCGTCTTTATTTCGAAGTCCCCGAGAATGTTATGCGTTACATTCTCAAGAATTGATTCTGGTTTATGCATATACCATTTTGTTGTATGGTCAAATTTTAATTTTTTGCATTATTCCTAGTGGATCACCTTCCCATCCCAGTCGTGTCTTGTTTTGTATTTTGTGCTAGTTTGCTACATTCGCTTACTACATGGTTTACAGTCTCATATCTGTCACCGCATTATTATAGTAGTATTATTATTATCATTAGGATAATCTTGGCGATTTTTTTTACATCATTATTACTCCATTATCACGGTGATCTTCACTGGAGTGTGAATGATAGTAAATCTCCACCGGTCACCAAAGTCTCCTGAATATCATAGCAGATCCTCTGTTTTAGTTCTCTGGCAATGCCCAATTATTATTATTATTACTACTACTATTGTTATTATTCTACTATTATATATACTATTATTGTTATTATTACTACTACAACTATTATTACTACTACTATTATTATTACTACAACTATTATTACTATCATTATTATTACAACTATTACTATCATTGTATCATTGTTATTATTACTACAACTATTATTACTATCATTGTTATTATTACTACTACTATTATTATTACAACTATTATTATTATCATTGTTATTACTACTACTATTATTATTACAACTATTATTATTATCATTGTTATTACTTATTATTATTACAACTATTATTATCATTGTTATATTATTACTACTATTATTACTATCATTACTACTATATTACTATCATTGTTATTATTATTACTACTACAACTATTATTACTATCTTTATTATTATTACTACTACTATTATTTCATGAAGGATTGTGAAAAGCCGTAAATAAAGCTGAAAATTAATCACAAAATGACAAAACAAGAAGGAATTGATGACAGCATTATACCCAAGAGGTGACATAGACAGACTATATGTATTAAGAAAAAGAAAATCTAGAAAAGACCTCACAAACAATATGGGGACTCGAAGAATAGACAAAACAGAACATTAATTACAGCAGCCAATAACAGCAATTGCAACATATGGACAAGCAGAAAGATAGAAAAATAAAAAAGTAGAAAACAGAAAACAATTACATGAATACTTCAAGCGACAAATTGGAGAGATTGCACACGAGAAGACATGGACATAGTTAAAAAAAATCTAACCTCAAGAGAGAAACAGAATCTCTCATAATTGCAGCACAAAACAATGCCATAAGAACAAATTGTATCAAATCGAAAATAGATGATTTACAACAGAACAGCGAGTGGATGATGTGTGAAAACTAATATGACAGGATCAGCCTTGTAATAAGCGAATGTAGCAAACTAATGTTCAAGACTTGGCTCGACTGTGTGAGGAAGGTGATCCACCAGGAATTATAAAAAAAAAATTTTGACCACACAACAAAATTGGTATATGCCTAAAACAGATTCTGTTCTTGAGAATGATAGGCATACAATTCTCTGGAATTTGAGATAAAGACGGATGACCCAATCCCAGACAAGAGACCAGACCTAGTATCGATTAATAAAAAAAGATAGAACTTGTCAACTGGTAGATTTTGCAGTTCCAGCAGATCATAGTGAAGATGAAGGGAAACGAAATGGTAGATACCTAGACATTGCCAGAGAATTGACAAAGCTGTATAATATGAGGGTGAAAGTGAAAATAATTGTAGTTGGTGCACTTGGAACGGTCCAAAAAACTTGGAAAAAAAGACTGGAGGGAGTGGAAATCATAGGAAGAATTGAAAACATCCAGACAACAGCATTGCTGAAATCGGCTAGAATAATAAGAAAAGACCTGGAGACCTGAGTAAACTTGGTGTCACTCAGACACCAGTGAAAGAGCATCGGCTAACGCTGGTGTGAAAAACTCACAAAAGAGAAATAATGATAATATTTTCACGCTGTGGAATATGAGAGTAAAATCATACCAATCTTAGTTGGTGCATTTGGAACTGTCCCCCAAAGTTTTGAAAAAAGACTAGATGAACTGGAAAAATGAGACCATTCAGACAACAGCATTGCTGAAATTAGTTAGTATACTCAGAAGAGTCCGGAACACCCGAGGAGACTTCTTGTCACTCAGACTCCAGTGAGAGGCCATCAGCTTACGCTGGTGTGAAAAACTGACTAGGAATGAAAAAATAAAATAATAGTTTTTTCATAAGTTTCCTAGGTATATCTTTTTCATTTCCTTTGATTTATAAAGATTAAAATATTTTTTATCTTGACACTGTCCTAATGATATTTTCTGCAATAGCAGTAATTATTCCTTAGTCATGAGTATGAACATATAATTTAAATAGTTTTAGGCATTATCAAATTGCCACAATATCACCTACCAACTGAAAATAGAAAAGGCTCTAAACTAAATAGATTTTGAGTAACGATAATTTTTAGCTTGCAGAAACTTCTATAATCAGATATCTAGATTGAAATTTATCGTATGTACTTATTGATATGGAAAGAAATGGTAGGTAGACAATTGTTTCAAAAACTGTGGCGTCATGAATTTACAGCAAGTCTTGAAATATTCTTTTCCTGTTAATTCAATTTGATGGGTGTTCCTTATCACAAATATTTGGTTCGTACCACAAAGTATTCCCTTAAAACATGTGTGTATATAAATGTGTATATATGCATATGTGTATGTATATCCATTTTATTACATTGTATTATGTATTACATACGTTATATTATATATATGCTGCTAACGTAATATATTATTATGTTATATATTGTTAGATTTATTTATTTACCTTGCATCCCACGAATGCGAGTATGACACAAGGTCGTTTAATGTGGGACCATCCACAAACCGAAGCTCATGCGATGAAAGCACAAAAATGCGTGGATCCCGTCGGCATTCCCCTTTAAGGGGGCTGCTCAGGCACTTGGCAATAAACCGATTCCTACTCCTTTCAATTAAGGACAGGTGATCCCAGGGGAATGACCCACTGGGATCACGCCATAAATTATTTACCGATCCAGAGGCTGAAGCCACTGGACATAGCCCGAAAGTCCCATGTCAGGTAAGTATATTGTTATATTACATATAGTTATATTATATATAAGAGTTAGCATTTATTTAACACATAGATGGGACCTTAATAAGTACCACCACTCCGGGACAGAGGGTGTCTGGATGTGATAGTGATGAAGTGGTTCTCGATATTCCCCAGATCTCCAGAATTGGAACTTCACATCAGATAGTTTAAAGTCATACCCAGAACACTAAGAACCTCAGTCACCGCCTTATAGCACATTTATGTACAAAAGGTTAAATGTGAACAGCCGATTGATCAATTGATCGACCGCCCGTCCAGCAAATGTAAAGGCCAAAGTGGGGTCTTGAATGTCCTGGACTGCTCAGTCACGTGTGTTACATCCATAAGCGTCACGATTGATTTTAATATGTTGGAGAATAAAATAATACTAAAGATCAATAACACAAAGTAATTATTTATTAAACCCGGTCGACACAGACAACTACCAGTTGGTCCCATTGGGTGGGGTTTACTCTTCTGTAGCGGTGCAGTCGGCGTATTCTAAAGCCCCAGCCAACAGAGCTAGGATAAAACTTGTTTGAATCCAGAGTTTTCCTTTTCCTAGACTGGTTTCCTAACCAAGATAAAAGAACTTGGTATGCCCTTCTATTTTCCCGAAGCTGAGGGTTTATTTAAGAAATATATTAATGGATTCCCAAAAAGTGCCACGCAAACGGCCTACTTTAGGATTTGAACTTCTAACCTCGATAAACGTTACGTTAATGACAATGCACAAGGCTTTACACCCTAGAGATGATAGAGATAGTCTATTTGGATCAAGAAATGAAGGTGGAATAGATCTTGCCAAAATAGACGACTGCGTAGATGCCTCAATCCAAGGATTCAAAAAAGAGCAAAGAAATATTACTTATGGCAGCCAAAAACAACAGATGAAATATATGGACAAACAGAAAAACAACGAAAACAAAGATGGCAAGAAAAACAATGGTTACTACAAACCTCAAATTGGAGAGGTTGAACATGAAAAGACTTCTAAGGAATATCATATAGCGTGTCCGTAAAGTCCGTATGCTCTTTAAATGATTTTCAATTATTGAAGTGCACACAGACTTTGTGGACAGCACGTGTAATATTTTTTTAAGAAGACACGCTTAACTTATTTATGTATTACTTTATTATGTGACAGCGTGGGCAAGTAGTTAACAGAAAAAAAATCTGAGGCCAAAATTCTAACTACTGATTCCATTTTACCGACTCCGACACAAATAGAATCTTTTTTTTTTTTTTTTTGTAACCGCAAAAAAGAAAAAAAAAACTGCATTAAATTTTTCACGGGTTCCCAGTTGAAGTAAATATCGATCATGAGAATTTCGACTTCTTCAGCAAGGGAGAAAAAAAAAAAAGAAATGTGTTGTAAAAGTCCAGAGGAAATGAAAAATAATTATTTTATTTTGGGGGATAATATTTTATTAGTAGTTTAATCTTCTTTGCCACCTTTTTTTTTTTCTTGATCGATAATTCTGTCGCTGATTTTTAACCAACGAGGAACTTTTAGAATTAAGAAATAACTTCTGACGTAAATTCCTATTCGTACACATACCTCAGAAAATATTTGCAAGAATAAAAATGCATTTCTTTATTTTGGGCGGTATATTAGCGGAGTTCCGTCCCTGCCTCCTGCCTCAAAAACCACTAGCCGGTGGCTGCTGAAAAAAAACCACCAGTTACGATTGAAGTCCGTAGCCGAAGCGGTGTCACTTGAAAAAAAAACTAGGGTTTAGGGTTAGGTTAGTTTGATAGGAAAATAAATAAATAATTTGGGCTGTTTTTTCTGGGTCACCGTGTATGCAGGCATGCGGAGGGTGTGACCCAACCATCAAATACTACTACCACGTTGCTGTTTCACTCTCTAAAACATCGACAATTATTCAGTATTTTATTCTATTTATCTTTTTATTTTATTTATTTTTTGTTGTTGTTGTATGGCACACACTTCAAGCAATCTAGTCAATATTAAGAACAGAACGGTACCATTATAGTATGTGGCCTACGAAATCATGTCTCTCTTATAGTATGTGGCCTACCATAAAAAGCATATAAGGTTATAATAATAACTGTTAACCCTATTTCAGAATTTTAGAATATTTTACAATTAAATAGATCTCTGATTAATGTAAATTATGGATAAATTCTTTTTTAATTATTCTTAATTACTTTATACAGCTTAAGACTGAATTGCCTTTATTGAAATTGAAAATATGTGAAAGATAATTAGTTTCAATAAATGCCTACTACTTATATCTATAGATATACAAACAAGGTAGGCCACATATTATAACAGACTCAAAAAGATAGGCCACATACTATACGGCACCAGCAAAACTATGCGGAATAATCAAAATGTTTAATTCAAAAGATTTTTAATTTAAAAGATTTGAAAAAAAAATAGACGATTGAAAATTAATTATTTTATTTTTAAAAATGTTTGTTTTAATCTCAAAATCTATAAACAATAATTATTGCAGTTAATTGACTTGTTTATTGGTTGATATTTCTAATCATTTAAGTATTTTGTTAGTTACTAATTCCAAGCGTAATCAACCAATCGAGTTACAGAGAAAGCAACGATTGCCATGAGATTACCAGAATTAATTCGAAAAAATACACGATTTAAAAAAACACACACACAGAAGAAACTTATCTAATAACAGATTTTGGTAACAAAAATTATTAAATTAAATTCCATATGAAACAAGAATCAGACACACATTTATAATCGCATGAAACATTATTTCATGATTTCACTTTTTGTACTATCTGGTTAAATCTACGAGAAATCTACCTAGTTTTCCACTACAAAATGGAGAGGACCGCCTTGCTGATAAGAAAGCAACCGGGAGTGACGGCATACCAGCAGAGGCCTTAAAAGCAGAAGGGCAGCGCTACTCCAACCACAACACAAACTACGCTGCAGCTGCTGGGAACAGAGATACATCCCTAAGGACAAACGGGACGCTACCATCGTCACCTTAAACAGGAACAAAGAAGATCGGAGCGACTGCAATAATTAATGGGGCATTTCCCTCCTCAGCATAGTTTGAAAAATCTGCGCATGTTACACTGGCGCATGTTCAGACTCTTGCATCTCGCACCTATTCAGATTCACAGTGTGGCTTCCGAGCAAACCAAGCAGTCATGTATATGATCTCACTACGCCAGCTGCAGGAAGTGTCAGGAGAGCAGATGCCACTCTACACCGCATTCATAGACCTAACGAAGGTATTCGACCTGGCCAGCTGAAGTGCTCGCAGTCACTGCACCAAAGATTGCCATTCAAAAATGGGGTTGTTCAGCCACTCACTCAGTGCAGATAAAAAAACATAAATAAAAAAAAAATAAAAAAATTAAAGATATTTAAAAAGTGGACACTACGCCATCGTCTTTAGTAGACGGAATGATGCCAACCAACAAACGGTTTCACTTTTATCTGGTAAAATCTACGAGCAACCTATCCAAAATTAGAAACAGAATTATATGAAATGGTGAAAATACTTATTAATAATCTATATAGTAAGGCCCCCTCACCTGGTGTAATGGTTAGCAAGCTAGATCTACGAACCATTGTTAGTGAGTTTAATTCTCATTAGGTACCCCATACTTCTAGCCTTGTGCCATATCTAAGCTAAACTTTAAAAAATAGCAATATATTAATACACTTGATCCTTAATCTTCCGACCGTTATTATCTTGCCACACCATCTGGTTAAAAATTCGACCTTCCAAATCCTCAAGGATGAAATACAAAAATACTGATTATCTGGTGTTGGTTATCCACCGAACTCTTATTTTCAATGAGTGTAGTCAGCTTACTTAAATAATGGACCATTCGTTTTTACTATAAAGAAATAAAGGGAAAAAGGGGAACTGCTACTCAGAAAAATATAAGAAAAAAAGAAGGAGTAGATGAAATATAGAAGGGGGATCGCCTGGAAGCGATAACGCTGATCTATTTTAATCGAACATAAGGAAATAATCATAAAAAAAAGGTAAGAAAGAAAATAAAGATTGAGTGAGTGATAAATCAAGCGTTTTATACTTTTTACATATTGAACCATTTAGAAATAGCTCTAAAGTAAATATATCAAACGTTGTAATAATTAAATTGCCATACTCTAGGGGCAGTGTAGCTTCGTCGATTGAGCACCATCTTAGGAATCGCAAGGTTCCTGGTTCGATACCGGTCCCCGCCAACTCAGCGTATGTGTAGCACAGATTGGGTAATCTGATCTGTGCGGTAAGTGTCGCGCTCCACCTCAGCAAAAACAATCTCCCTAGTCTATCGCTAGCATTAAAAGGGGGATAGACTCCCTCGCTGTACGGCTGATACCAACAATAGGTCACTCAGTCGACTTTACTACTTTATGCAACAAAAAGGGGATAGACTTCCTCACTGTCCGGCTGATACCAACAATAGGCTATTCGCCAACTTACTGGGGAAGCGCAGTGGTGTACTTGTCGTCGACCCGAGTTCAATTCATGGACGAAGCCACAGTTCCCATAGCGCTAATACACTTGAGAAAGGTATCAACCCAAATACTCTCCCTCCAGCTATGGGTAAATAGTAGGGTAAACTGGGATCTTTAAAAACCTCTTAAATCTCCGCTTGGGGTGGTCTGAAATAGAATAGACTCAGTCTTACTTAGTGATCGATTTCAATTTATATACTGTATTATATCCACAGGTCCTGCAGTAAACAATAATTTGTTCAGCCCATTGACATGTTCTGATTGTTAATCTTTTATTCTAAGAATGTAGTCAGTTACAAAAGGCAATATTAATCGCTAGACATTAGCCAATGTGACATTCAGTGTTGTCGTGCCGTTGTTTGAACTGCAAATGTTCGCTTTTATATAATACAGCCTAAAGTATGTCAGTTGAAGAATTTAAAATGTCTGCTGCATAGAAAAACGAAATTTGCATTCGTTTAATTTGGTACTTTTAGAATATTTATTTATTCCAATGTTTTTTCCTGCATCCTAATTTTTTCTACACACACACACACACACACAACACACACAACACATATATATATATATATATATATATATACACACACAGTTTTATTTCATTATAGTTTTGTTTTTTTCTGAACGTGTTTTTCTACACACACACACACATATATATATATATATGTATACACACATAACACAATCACACACACATATATATATATTATATATTATATATGTATGTGTGTGTGTGTGTTCAATTTTATTTCATTATTGTTTATGTTTTGGTCTTTTCTGGACATATTTTTCTACGCACTCAAATATACACGCATATATATATACATACACACACAAATCACATACATACATATATATATATATATATATATTTTCACTTTTATTTCATTATAGTTTATGTTTTGGTCTTTTCTGAACGTGTTCAAAGCCGACGGCTACTCTCGACGTTTAGAGAAGGGAGTAGGTGTTAACTTCATTATATAAAAAAAAGAGTGACTGTCGCAAGTGGAAATATTTTACGATATTTTTGTGCTTGCTATAATTTGTTAAGGACTGTTTAAAATGTTTTCTTTATATATATATATATATATATATATATATCATTATTTTATCTCGGACTTTTATTTTTTTAGAAACACGTAGATTTATCGAATGTGTTTTTATTTGAATTGGTATTGTTGCTGATATTTTTTTGTATGTACGATCGGTGAAGTCAGAAAATGTGTGATTTTCTTGCAAAGTTTTATTTTTTTTCAAAAAGTGATTGAAAAGATTTTACTAAAATTAAAGGCAAAAAATAAAGAAAACAAAACACTTTGAAATTAAAAGGGAAAAAAGAGAAAATCTACATACGCAGCTGTGGAAATATACAAAATAGTAAAAAAAAAAAAACAAAAAAAAAAAAAACGGTGGGCGAAATTTTGGAAAAATATATCAATTATATGATAAGAATACGAGTATAAATGGATGGTGGACTTACTAAGGTAGAACGCTTACGAAATGAGTTTTTGAGAACATAACTACTAAACAGTGAATATTGTAATCACTGCCTGCTTGGTTGGTTGGATTTTACGGTATGTCAAACCTCATTGGGATATTCTATACCGAAAACGTTTTGTTTTATTCATTCTTGCTGGGTACTCACTTTTTTGTTTAAACATATTTTTAAAGTCATTTTTTAACTCATAGATGAGACTCTAACAGGTTCTATTATTCCTGGGCAGAGTGAACCTGTGAGTAACAGAGATGCAGAGGTAGATCACATTCCTCGGAGCCCCAGAATTAGAACTCACCATCAGAGTTTAATTTCATACCCAGGAGATTATGACCCTCAACTACCACTTTCTAGCATACGATAAAGAGTTGGTGCTTGTCATAAGTGCAATAGGGTTGAGACAATCATATAGGCACTAGGTCTTGACGTGGCCAGCCCGCTGATGTTGGCCTCTCTAACCACCGTCTAGCATAGGTAAGAGCCTAAGTGGAGTGTTTCTTGTCATGGACTGCTCAACCACCAGGGTTCCATCCATAAGAATCCGGAGTCGCAACCCATGCCCCAAAAGTGGCACCATTGGGGGAGTGGGCTAACCCCTCTGCAGTCATAAAATTCAACCAACTGCCCAATATACTTTTAATCTTTTTTCTAAATTCGAATATTTTTTTACCTACGTTTGAATTCTTGCAAAGCGAAACAAAAATAGAATGTCAACCTGTATTTTTAAAATGAATAAAGATGCTCAACAAGACAATGTACACAACTGAATGGCCATGGCTAAAAATACTTTTTTATTCAACACAAAATGAAAGTGATATATTTCAGAACTGATATTCCAGACGAACAACGTAAAAGATATTTTCATCGAGGCAAAGACAAGTTTCATAATTCTATGTCTCTTTCTTGTTTGGTTGAAATTTACGGCATGTCAATCTTTGATTGGTTATTTTATGCCGAAAACAGTTTTATTTATTCTTCATGTGTCCTCAATTTTTATACTCATTTTCCTCCATTTAATCCATAGATAGGACCATAGCAGTTACCACCACTCCGGTTCAGAGTGGAAATGGGAATGATGGTGATGAAGGGGTACTCCACATTCCCCAGAGGTTCATAATTGGAACTTCACCATAAGATAGAGTTTAACGTTTTACCTTAACACTAAGATTCTCAGACATCACTTCTAGTACATATATGATAAAAAGTTTTAGGTCTTGCCTTAAGGGCAATAGGGTTGGGACAATCATATAGGTGCCAGGGCTTGACGTGACCAGCCGATTGATCGGGGAGGAACACTCTGACCGTCTGTCTAGCCTAAGTAAAGTCTAAAGTGGAGTGATGTATGTCATGGACTGTGCAGCTACGTAGATTCCGTCATTAAGCATCACGGGTGGTCTCATTTGGGGGATTTTATCAATCTACAAAGGTACAATCTGTGTATTCTATACCCCTAGCCGACAGGGCAGCTGTGCGCTCCTAATAACATTTTTACTATCTTTATATTTATGGCTATACCTAGGGATGTTTTGTCAACATAGACTTTTTTGCTATCTCTGTCTCGCCCTGTCAGTATTGTATATTGATAAACCATTGTTTTTCGGACGGTTGGTGAAGTTAGATTTTGAATCAAAATTAGTTGAAATTCAAAATCAGAGGGGTTTAGGTGATTGGCACTCGGTAAAATCAAGTCGACTCCCTGGCTTCCACCACTGGGGGAAAAGTGAGAACGGAAGTTGAATTTAGCTTAGTCAAGCAGTTTAGCGGAAGAAACAATGATGTAAACCGCAATTCTAAAAATATAAGCCTTGGCTGTCTCTTTGTAAATAAATGGCGAAACAGCTTCAACAGAAACAGACCAATTAGAAGAAATAAAGTCAGACAAGCATCTTTAGAAGAAACCCGACCATTAGAAGAATAACCCAGCTATGAAAAAAAAAACAGAAATAAAGTACCAGCCGAGTACCCAAGTAAGTAGAGAGATTTGGATGTGGGAGTATGACCACGGATGTTCTCAAACCATCATATCTCAAGCAAGCAGGAAAATATTTAAATATATGGGATATATACGAATGCCTCCCATCTCTTACCTCCTCATAACCCTCCTAAGAACACTTTCTCTCACTCCATATATATAATCAGACTGGACAGATATTTAACATTATATATATATATATATATATATATATATATATATATATATATATAAAGAAAATGGCTGAAAAATCAGTCATTTTGCAGTTACAGATCTATTTCTCCCACGGGTAGAAATAGATCTATTACCGCAAAATGACCGATTTCTAAGGCTTTTTCTTTAACAATTATATTGCTCTGTTCAATAATATTGAACATCGAGCTCTCAACTTGGACCTGAACAACTCTAACATTCCACTGTTGGAAGAAAGTTCCAAATTTGAATCATCCTAATACCAACTTACCTGGTAACCCATCTACGGATCTCTCTCCCTCTCATTATATATATATATATATATATATATATATATATATATATATATGGTGTGTATTTCTAAGAAGCAAGGTAGAAATTGCTTACCCAATAAAATTATTCTATACAAAATTTAAAATATTTTTATCAAATTTAATATATATTTTATTTCAGTTGTATCATACAACACTTTTGAGAGATTCAGTTAATTTACACATTACTATGAGATGCTTGTTGTCTAATGGTTATCATTGTAGAAAATGAACTCAGTAACATAAGTTCAAATTCTGGATGAGGCTGTTTGCATTTCTCATAAATTTAATACCCTTGGGAAAGGTAGGAATCCAGCTATTCTCCCTTTAACTATGGGTAGATAGTTGAGCAGACTGGACTTTTTAACCTTGCAGAGAACTCAAAAGAGATGTATTCGGTATAACTACATCCTCTGAATAGAGGTACCCTCACCAAAATATAGGTGACTTGGATATTATACTAATCCAAATGAGATGACGAGGCTCTAGTTCTGGACATCAGAAGAATATGGAATACTCCTTCATTGACATTACTCCCAGCTGCACTCTCACCTAGAGTGGCAGTACCCATTATGGTCTCATCAATGGCCAAATAGGACTGTTTCAAAATCATTCGTGTTCGATTGTAGAGTGTACAAAGAAATACACCAAAAATGTAAATATGAGCGTACAATGAATGCGATTCGCTAGCATCTAAGCATAGAATAAACCCAGATGGGTTGACATGCCGTTAAAATTAATTAATCAATCAATCATATATGTATGTCTGTCCGTCCGTGACTGTCGACATCGAAAATAATTTTGTTTAGTGGAAACTCACTAATGATCTGGTGCTTGTACTACCGGCAACTTGTTTTTGTGATATTTCAAGGTAACCATAATGACCAAAGATACCAGTAGTAGACCCTTGAGACAGTCAGCGTATCTCATTTTGATGATTAATCACAAGCACCACAATCCTCTTTTCAAGAGGGACAATACCTGTATATACAGAACACTTGCAGTTAGGGAATTTGTTCAGCATAATATCATTGAAATATTTCTTTGGCTAACAGTTTGGTCTGAAATTGCCCCTGTAAAATGATTGGGGGGACATATGATGTAAATTGTGAGCTAGGCATTTCCTATTCAAAAACTAATAGAAAGAATGATCCGACATTCCCAAGATGTACACCAATAAAATGATCGGCAATACGAGGGAGCTTCGGTTCCTGTGGATGGGGGATATACCAAATATTGACATTTATTCGGTTATAACAAACCAAACAATTTTCCAGTGCTTGTTGTTTTTTTTATATCTATCTATTAATACTATTTTCCTTAAGCATACGACCGTTATCATCTTGGAACACCCCTGGTTAAAAATGAGACCGTCCAAATATCTTGAAAGGCAAAATGCAATTCCTGATTATCTGGTGTTGTTATCTTTGAATTTTAATTTCTCATGAGTGTCGTCACGCCAGCTAAATAATGGACTATTCCGTTTTTATTATAAAGAAAGGGAAGAAAAAGGACATGTTAATCATAAAATATAAGAAAAAACGTGGGGCAAAGATAGAGAGGGTGAGCGTACGGAAGCGATAATGCTAATCTGTTTCAATCAAGCATAAGGAAAAGATGAAAAAAGGAAAAGGAAAAACGAAAGAGAATTAAAAGTATTATACTTTTTACATATCGAAGTATTCAGCAATAGCTCTTAAGTAAACATATCAAATGTTGTAATAATCACATTACCATAATGTGCTATATCCACAGATCCTGCTAGTAATTATATAACATGCAGTATTCCATGAAGAGTATAGTATTTTGTTGTATAAATGATCTTACAAATTTCCTTTAAGATATACAGGATTTCCCTAAAAATAAAATAATAATAAGATATACAGGAATTCCCTGGAAGATTTTGGCAGTTGAGGAAATTGATTTTACTTTCATTCTTTTACATTAGTGCGAATTAAAATTCAAACAACTTCGTCCAGGATTTGAACTGGTGTCACTGTTTCCATTTTCAAGTTACACTAAGCATCTCCACACTCAGACATACACACAGGGATAGATAGATAGAGTGATATAGAGATAGATAGAGTGATATAGAGATAGATATAGAGATTGATAGATAGATATAGAGATTGATAGAGAGTAAGAGATAGATAGAGAGGGATTGCTAGAGAGAGGGAGAGGGATTGATAGAGAGAGGGGGAAGGGGATTGATAGATAGAGAGGGGGGAGAGAGAGGGAGGGAGAGAGAGAGAGGGGGAGAGAGAGAGAGAGAGAGGGAGAGAGGAGGATAGATATATCTTTGTATGTTGGTCATTTGGTTTTATGGCTCTCAACCCTATTCGCGTTTTTTTAATGCTAAATCAAGTCATTTTAATATCAGTTCGCCTACGGTAGCTGCTATTCTTAAAATGGTCACCCATCCAATATCAAACAATCTCAACGATGCTTAACTTCAGTGATCTAGCAGAAACCAATGATTTCGACGTGATTTGACCGTAAACAGACTTTTGCATCTATCCCTATTTATACGAAACAACCTATGTCTAAGAATGTCCCTATCTACTTCCGACTTATCAATATATCAAGTTCACCTACTCACTGCATAGAAACATTACTGACATTCGACAATACAGTTTCTCATCTGCTTATTCCTAAGAAATCCCTGAAACGATTGTGAAATATGAATTTAAGAATATCCCCCCGCTACTCTTCTACTGCTATAACTAAAAATGTCATAATTATTTCCAGTATCTTTAGCATTTAATTTGAGATAATTGGCCAATTTATTTGGGATCTCCTTACGACTAAAATTATCGTCATTTTTTATCATCGGATAATATGTTCCGCATAATCCAGTTGGAAACTAGTTACCAATTGAATGTAGAATTTTCTTTATTAAAATATATTGCATTATGCTTTTAAAATGTTGAATTTACTTTTCTTAGGTTTCATAGTTAATTTCCATAAAGATTTAATAGTTCACTGTACCCTAAATATGGTTAAACGTAAAAACCAAAACGTGATAATATGAATTCATATTTTCGTTTAAGATTCCTTGTTCCTCACCCGTTATGTCGAATCATTGAGGCCTTAAAATCTGCTTATTTAATATCAATGTCTTTAGCAAATAAATAACTCACTACTAGGGACTGTAATGTATGTGTATCGTAATGTGTGCATATATATATATATATATATATATATATATATACACACACACACTTTTCTTTGTTGTGGTACCAAGTTTCTTGGTACAAGGTGATTCTAGGCTGGTCATATTCCCTACGAGTAGTTTGTTGTAGAGTTCAGGTTCCGTATGAGAACTCAAGGTTTAATTATTATAAACATAGAAAATTTATTTGTGAATAAAAAGGCCTTAAATACCATGAGTATCGTGATTATGGACCATTGCCACTCGTGGGTATCTGGGCCCACAGAGCTTCTTCAGACCACGTATATAATTTATTTAGACAGGCACATGGCCAAATTCATTTTATATTTATACATTTCTCCCCGCCTCCAGGGGTGATATTAGTGTATTTTTTCTTTTCAAGTGTCTTTTTGATAAGAAAGTAAGGTAAAAGCATTATACTTTTAAAATGTTGAATTTACTTTTCTTAGGTTTCATAGTTAATTTCCATAAAGATTTAATATTTCACTGTGCCCTAAATATGGTTAAACGTTAAAACTGAAACCGAAAAACGTTAGGATGTTATTTATAAAATAACATCTTCTGAATATGTATTATCATACACATTCATACAGAAACACGGACACACACACATATATAATATATATATATATAAGTCATCCACAGACACGTGTTTCGGCGTTTCACGCCTCTTCAGTGTGTCTAGACACAACAACTATCCTTGGCTAGGGTCGAACTCCGACTGGCTGTATGCCTGCCTGATATCTTATCCCCTTATGAAATAAAGTTTGTTTATGTATTTTACGGTCACTGAGAGATCAATTTTCCGGGGCAACGATCATTGCTTATATGATATTAGCGAGAGTTAATTTAAATTAGCAATTAGAGAGCTCATACCAAATTTATGGAAGTTTTTATATATATATATATATATATATATACCATCCATTGATACCATGTTTCAGCGTTTCACGTGTCTTTAATGTGGCTAGACTTAGGAACTACTTCTAGCTGGGAGCGAAACCCGACTAACTTTCCGGCACTTCGATAATCCCTCGGCCGTCATTTTTCAGTCAGTAAGTCGCGGAGTTTTAACTGATAAATACAACGGTTTATATATCATGACACCGATAGAATTCAAATACGTAAATACCAGATGAGTCTTGCTTTACGCTAACGGTGAAAGTTATTTAAAGTCCCTTCTAGAGAGTGATACCGCGTTTGGGGAGCATATATATATATATATATATATATATATATATGTGTGTGTGTGTGTGTGTGTGTGTGTGTGTAGGAAAATAGAAAATAATGAAGTATTACAAAAGATGAATATATATGGGGTTCCTATATTGTCTTTTTAAGGTAACTTCATTTTTCTTCAACCTCTCGAAATGGAATAGTTAGCAATCTGTTTTATATACACCTGTTTGGGAGTGATTTTATTTCCAATTTAAAAAAATACTATTGTTCTTCTAGGAGGTGTCTTTCTTGATGGGAATACAGAGCTGACTTTGTCGGTAATATCAAATATCGGATCGTTTCGTTTTTATTAATATAATGGCATTATTATTATTATTATTATTATTATTATTATTATTATCTGTATATTGATATTTGTGTTCCTTAAAAGTACGAACGTTATCATCTTGCAATACACTCTGGTTAAAAAAGGAGACCGTCCAAATCATCGAATATGAAATGTAAAACTCTAAATTCTGATGCTGCTTATCCACCGAATCTTATTTCGTCACCTCAGCTAAATAATGGACACTTTCATTTTTATTATTTAAAAAAAAAAATAGAGGAAGCATAATAATAGTTTAGAAAATAACATTTTTTTTATTATTCCAATTTAATTAACATGCATATATGTGTTTTCAATTTATATATATATATATGATTGAATAATTTGTAACTAAAGTGCTTGCTTCCTAACAGCGCTTACGCTCGAAAATCACCCTAAGGGGAAATACAAAATTTCAAATTCTGAGTTTCAATGGATGGAAGTATTCCCGACTTGGAATGTCTTTTAACCAGCTTGATATCCATCTTGTACTCTACATTTATTAGCCAGTTTATATTGCATATGAAAACAGTTTATTGCTGATAAATAAGTACAACCCTATCATTGACTCTTTACTCTCTATATGTCAGATATCTCCATTTCACTACATTTGAAATCACGTGCATGCCTCAATTCTAATTACCGAAAAATACTAACGGAAAATACACATATACTTCACAAAGAAAACAAAAACTCCAAATACTTGAAGCTCTATACATCAAACAATATAAACCATCCTTAAATAAGATTAATTTCGAATACAGCAGACACATTTAAATGCTTATAACTCTTTTCTTGACAATTCTCCTGCTTCCATAGTATACACACCATAGTATAATTTCTACAGGTTCCCTTTCCCTCTTACTCCCACTAACCTGAAACACAAATGCATCACCCCGGAAGATGGCACGCCAAAGCGCTGAAAGAACTTGGGACAAAAACTTTGGACCAATCCATAGATTCCATCAAAATATTATTTTTTTTAAATTGACCGGAAAGCTTGAAAAAGATCGAAAATAAACTTGTTAAAGAGAAGACATCTGTTTTGTTTAATCATATGTATAAGGACCTACATGAGTCAGAAACTATCAAACTTGGTTTCACTCGAATGGTTCCTCAGGATAATTCTGATTGAAGGGGGTTGTTACGCACGTCTTTTATTATGGAACTGGGTATTCGAGTAGGTAAAAATTAGCATAAAAGTAACGATTAAAGATTCGTAAAAAGGTTGAGGTATAACTATTTTTATTAGCTAAGGACCCATGCCTTTCTGTGTCTACAGTGAAGCTCGTTTCGGTGAATTATTTTATCCTTAAAAAACTTTGCATTTAGATTCTCACACGGCTAATTTGTCTCATGATATATATCTATATGTTTGTGTTGTCTGGTGTCTCTTGTATCGTTTCCTGTGATCGTACAAGGGTGGTCATGTCCATGGGCTTAGCTTCACGCTATTAGGCATGGCCTCCCTTCAATAGTAGTTTAACAAAAATAAAGTTTTTCTTTTACTTATTCTTTATAACTTGTACCTACTATTGATAAATAAATTTCTTATTTACATGCGTTTAGGATTCCCGTTCTTTGGTTTAATAGATAGTTTGTTTTTGTCTTGTTTACAATTAGCTATACAGAGTTTTTCCTCCATGCAAAGTCGGTAAATTTATATATATATATATATATATATATATATATATATATATATATATATATATATATATATATATACACACACAGCCTCTGTACACGAGTATGATGTGACAAAAGGTCAATTTCTTAACTAGAGTTTGGAATTCAGAGTCTCTCTTCTCATAGATCGGTTGCTTTATCAAAGAGCTCGGATTGTCTTACTATAAACGCATTGCTGGATTCATACCTTCCCGAAATGCATTAGCGCTGTGTAAAATGCAAACACACTTGGACATGATTCTAAAACAAATATACCAGATTTTTATAATTTCTCATGGAACAATCAAAATTGATGGCAATTCGTAACGTTCATTACTCCGATACTTGCCTTGTCCCAACCAAATGGATTAGCGGAGTTCCACGCGTAATCTTCCATAAACATTTTAATTGGATTTTGTAGAGTAGCTAACACCCACTCAGCAATCTACCGGATGGACTAGCTGAATAATATTCAGACTGACTTTGGTGCGTTGGCTATACCGAAGTGACCCTCCTATATTTAAATCTAATGTTGTCTTGTTAATTCTCGGAACTTATTTGTTCTGTGTTTGTATGTGGTACATAATTATTAGATACCTAATATTTATGGCAATAGTGTAGAAACATAATGGCGATTATTGCAGCTGATGGCCTTGAGAGTGAGTGACGGCGCTTGACCCACTCTCACTGCCTTCCAGGGATAAATCGTGAGAACCGGAAGGCATAGAAGACCCTGTCTTCCGGTTTAAGGATAGAAGTAACTCAGTCAGTTAGAAGTTAGAAGCCGAGCTCGTAAGATGTGAGTCTCACTGCGCAGACGTCTGGTTTGGGGATTTAACAATAAGATAAAATAAGATCAAAAATAAAATAAGATAAAATAAGATCGAAAGTAAATCGAAGTCTTGTTTTTTTTAGCTAAAAACTAACAATGACACAGGGCTTCTGATAACGAGAAATCCCCATAGAAGACCAGACCGGAATCCCCAAGTCAACACCAGACGCTAGACCAGACCAAGATGATAGACGATCAGAATAGCAAAGCCGGCCAGAAGAATAGATGTCCAAGATATAGAAGCAAGTAAGAAGTAAAGAAGTAATGAAGGGTATACAACAAATGTATCCCTTTTGCACTGTATGCTGGTGCTTAAGAAATGTTAAGCACACCATTTTTCTGTATATCTTTCCATCCTGTGAAACAACACGAGGTAATCATGGGGTTTCTTTTTTTCACAACAAGAAGCGGCTACCCAGTGTCGCCTGGGTAAGGGGTGTATAAAAACCCCAGCTATATTGATTTGTTTACATTTGAAATTTACAAATGCTGGACATTTTTAACTAGAATTTCTATGTATTACCGCAAACAAGGCTCTCAAATTAGTCAAATCATCTCAACAACATTTTAGCAATATAAGGAACTTAAATATTTCTTGATATTTTATAACAATTTACAAGAAGAAATAAAAAAAAAAAAAAAAAGAAACTGGCTCTGTCCACGAATTGACTGTCAGTGAAGCTTTCAATCAATTACAATTTTTATTCTTTCTTTTTTTTATTATTATTATTTAATTTCCTCATCTCATTGTTCAACACAACGTTCGTTTTTATTCTTCTTGTTATTTGTGTCCAAAGTGTTATAGACCATTTTTATATGGGAGGCTGCAATGTGTTAGTAAAATGTGTGCGTTCAAATCCCAACATGAACTATTTTTGTTTCTCATTTGGGCAATTTAATTTGATGGGTGAATAATAGATCAACCAAAAAGGATAAAAATACAATAAAGGATTAATATGTTTCTATTTAAAAGGTTATGGAATAGTGAGAATATTTCATCTCATACAATGTGGACTCTGGCAAATGTTTAATCAATAATTTGTGTGTATATATATATATATATACATATAACGTGTGTGTGTATAAAATATGAATATTAAATGCAAGCTGTCAAAAGACAGTTATGTTTTAACACTATATATACATATACATATTTATACATAAGTATATACTTGCATAGATATATGGACACATATACACACACGTTTAAACATACGAATTTATACATAAGTATATACTCACATAGACAGATATATAGACACATATACACACACGTTTAAACATACGTATTTATGCATAAGTATATACTTACATAGACAGATATATAGACACATATACACACACGTTTAAACATACGTATTTATGCATAAGTATATACTTACATAGACATATATATAGACACATATACACACACGTTTAAACATACGTATTTATGCATAAGTATATACTTACATAGACATATATATAGACACATATACACACACACACACACATATATAAACCCATGTTTATGAATACACACACATATACATTTATGAACACAGTTATGAATACACAGATATTACATTATATATATATATATATATATATATATATATATATATATATATATATGTGTGTGTGTTTGTAAAAAGATTCGAAAAAAAAAAAAAAAAAAAAAAGCGTCGCGAAAAATTAATCAAGCAATGTGACGTGAAATTGCACAGCGTTTTAATAATGTATATATGTCTGAACGCTTTCAAAGACAGAGAAACCAACGGAAGTGGATTATAATAGAACATACGCATGCGCTTTTCCAATTTCCGTTAGCGAATAACAGCGAGAGACCGAATGTAAATTTTAATTACCGTAAAGCATTAAAATATTTATTAGAAATACTACGCTTACAATCATCGATTAAGTTCTTTACAGAGAATATTTTGATACTCTAGGGTGTGTATTATATATATATATATATATATATATATATAAATGAAAATTGATGTGAATCAGACGGTATGCTGAAAAGAGAAATAAAGGAAAGAAAGTATAGAATGGATAAAATAGGATATTTTAATCAATTTTACTTACACGTGTTTCGGTCAGGAGTTTATCCATGTGTACATTATTCAAAGAAAGAAACATTCCTCGTGCATTGAAAATTAAAATTCCACAACTTTATTCCAGCCATCCTCTTTCCGTTTCAAAATCCGTCGCATGTGACATGACGTCATTTTAACCGTCTTTCTCGACCGCGTTGGAACTATCTTCACGTGATTTTTTTTAAGTTATTTTTTCGAACATTTCAAAAATTCTCCGCTTTCCAACGAATTCTATTTAAAAAGAATAAGGATTTACTCTGAGGAAGGTCGATACTTCTTTGTGTGCGGAACATTTCTACATTTTTTCTATTATTATTATTTCATTTGGTTATCTAAAAATAATATATTGAATAATGGATAAACTCTGTGATCGAAACACGTGTAAGTAAAATTGATTAAAATATCCTATTTTATCCATTCTATACTTTCTTTCCTTTATTTCTCTTTTCAACATATATATATATGAAATTTAACATTTTGAAAAAACATGATGTTTGTTATGTAATTGCTGACAGATCTGTTTCGACCAAATCGATAAGTTGGTCTTCATCAACGAGCGACATAGACGGGAAGAAAGATATCCGTTAAAAGACTGTTTACTAAAACGAACGCTGAATTCAACCGCTGAAATTTTGAAAAATGCATGTTGGAAGCCAACACATGTGCATACCGGAGTGGTTCGTCCAAAAAACAAACACTGACCAACTTTGCGCGGATACAGTATGTTGCGCAGAGGACCTCCATGTTCAATAAGGGATAGGAATTTCGCTAGAGATTGTCATGGATAACCACGCTATTGGCGTGACATGATGATATACATATATTTATTTATGAAAAGGGGTGTGACTAACGAAGAATGCAAAAGAATCGAGCAAGTCGCAATTCTGTAGTGTTAGTTAAAATTCAAAACAGACCCAGCGATCCTACCGCTCACTGGAAATCTATGATAGTGTATTTTGTTTACATACTACGGTGAATCTAGAGTAGGTATACTTTGTCTATATCAGTTTTACATATATATCTTTACAAATGGCACTGTCTTCAACTATTTCTAGGCAGCGAGGAAGTTACAAAAATGTGAATACAAGCTGTCATAAGACAGTTATATTATTTTTATAACACACACACACATTTTTATATATAAATATACACACACTCAAATGTATATATACATATATACCTACTTATATATATATGCAGGTATGTATATACAAATATATATGTAGATATACATACTTATATGCTAATATAGATAAACACTCATAAATACACGCACATACACACACTCATATATACATGTAAATATATACAAATAATATATATATATATATACATACACATATTTGTATTCATACACACGCATATATATATATATATATATATATATATATATATATATATATATATACACTCAAATGTATATATACACACACACATACCTACTCATATATGCATATAAACACAAAGATATATGTAGATATACATGGATATACACTCATATATACACGCACATACACACACTTATATATACATGTACATATATACACATTTGAATTCATACACACGCATATATACATTATATATATATATATATATATATATATATATATATATACACACACACACATTTGTATTCATACACACGCATATATACATTATATATAATATATATATATATATATATATAACACACACACATTTGTATTCATATATTCATACATATATACATTATATATATATATATACATATATATATATATACACACACACACATTTGTATTCATACACACGCATATATACATTATATATATATATATACATATATATATATATATACACACACAACATATTCATACACACGCATATATACATTATATATATATATACATATATATATATACACACACACACATTTGTATTCATACACACGCATATATACATTATATATATATATATATATATACACACACACACATTTTTTATTCATACACACGCATATATACATTATATATATATATACATATATATATATATACACACACACACATACACACGCATATATAATTATATATATATATACATATATATATACACACACACATTTGTATTCATACACACGCATATATACATTATATATATATATTATATATATACACACACACATTTGTATTCATACACACGCATATATACATTATATATATATACATTATATATATACACACACACACATTTGTATTCATACACACGCATATATACATTATATATATATACATTATATATATACACACACACATTTGTATTCATACACACGCATATATACATTATATATATATACATTATATATATACACACACACATTTGTATTCATACACACGCATATATACATTATATATATATACATTATATATATACACACACACATTTGTATTCATACACACGCATATATACATTATATATATATACATTATATATACACACACACATTTGTATTCATACACACGCATATATACATTATATATATATATATATATACACACACACATTTGTATTCATACACACGCATATACATTATATATATATATATATATATATATACACACACACATTTGTATTCATACACGCATATATACATTATATATATATATATATATATACACACACACATTTGTATTCATACACACGCATATATAATATATATATATATATATATATATATATATATATATATATATATAGACGTGTGTGCGTGCATGTGTATTTGCATGAACATGTGCATGCATGTGAATATATTCTGCATTTTTTTCTTTTTCACGCAGCTCAAAACGTACGTCATATTAACTTAAAATGTCAAAAAGACGTGGGGAGAATTGAAGTTTGGTGTAGAAATGACATTTTTATAATTGGCGCTGACAGCGAAATAGCATCCACAAGATCAGTGCCTGATGATTGCTTTTGGAACCGGTGGGCCAAAGTCTGGCGATATTTCCTTGATAACACAAGAAAGATGCTTCTTACAAGAAACCAACATTTTTCAACGTTTTTTTTCTATTTTTATTTTGTAAATTCTCATATGGAGTCTTATTCATTTTATTTGTTTTTATTTTATTTGCTAAGTTCTGAGTAGAACGTATATTCGTAATAAACAGATGAAAATAAAAGAATGTTTACAGTTCTCTTCGGAATTATCAATGTTAGATTAAAAATAAAATAATATGCTTGTTCTTTAATCTTCCGACCGTTATCCTCTTGCAACACCCTCTGGTTAAAAATGTTGCCGTCCAAATCATCATATGGGTTGAAGAGATAAAAAAAAGCGTTTTATAAAAATATGTGACCATATGACCTTTAGGCACCCCTTTTGCGATCTCGATTCATAAGTACATTTTTTTCATTTACACCGTTAACATCCGGTTGTGGATTAGGGTTAGGGGTTAGTTTTATAATTTAAAAAAAAATCTAAAATCTTCTGTTAACAAACAACCGGATGTTGATAGTGTAAATGAAAAAAAAAGTACTTATGAATCGAGATCGCAAGAGGAGTGTCTAAAGGTCATATGGTCCAAAATATATTTAAAAGAAGGATTAGAAAAACAATTAAATACCAAACAATAGTTAATAATAAACAAAACGTCTTCGGCGTAAAATAACCTAACAAGGGTTGACATGCCGTAAGATCGGACCGACGTATAAAATTGAGGCAAGTATACTAGTGCCAATATTAAGAGTCGAGAAATCAACCTAAAAGATTTACAATTTTCTATAGAGGAATATTTCCTTGATCATCTATAATATATCCTCTAATATACATTAATACTCGTGTTCCTTAATAGTACGACCGTTTTAATCTTGCAACACTATCTGGTTAAAAGAAAGACCGTTCAAATCGTCCAAGATGAAATGCAAAAACGTAAATCCTGATTATCTGAATTGACTTTTCTGCCTAATTCTTATATCAAAACAGAGTTCATGAGTTTCAAAAAGAAAGGAGACATCTCCACCCTCGACGGTAAGCCTCTTAAGCCAGTAGAACAATTCACATACCTAGGCAGAAATATCTCATCCACAGAAAGCGATGTTAATACACGAATAGGAAAGGCATGGTCGGCCATAAACAAATTATCAGTCATATGGAAATCTGATCTCACTGACAAGTTAAAGCGACAATTATTCGAGACTGGTTATATCATTACTGCTGTATGGCTGCACCACTTGAACCCTAACAAAGCGTCTTGATAATAAGCTAGATGGGACCTGCACAAGAATGCTGCGTGCTGTCTTGAACAAATCATGGAAACAACATCCCACAAGGAAGAAGCTGTATGGCCACCTGCCACCCGACCTCACAAACCATCAGAGTAAGACGGACTAGGCATGCTGGACACTGTTGGAGAAGTAAGGACGAGCTCATACGTCAACGATACCCTGTGGAAGCCAACACATGGACATGCTAACCCCCTTGTTGAGTAACATGATATTACAGGGTGACCCAGAAAAAACAAAACCTAAATTATTTATTTTTCCATTAAACTAACCCTAAACCCCAACCCCTCCCCCTAGTTGAGTAACATATTATAGGGTGACCCAGAAAAAACAGAACCTAAATTATTTATTTTCCATTAAACTAACCCTAAACGCCAACCCCCTCCCCTAGTTGAGTAACATAATATTACGGGGTGACCCAGAATAAACAGAACCCACAAATTTTGTAATAAAACTGTTAATTTTAATTTTTTTAAAGTTTAAGTCCAACAAGGGTTAGGGTTTAGGGTTAGTTTAATGGGAAAATGAATAATGTGGGTTCTGTTTTTTTCTGGGTCTCTCATGTTACTCAACAAGGAAATAACCGAATTTTTTTTTTATCTGAGGTGGAGCACAAAACCTACCGTTAGCTCCCTACTTTACCGTACAGATCAGTTTACCCAATCTGTGCTACTCATACGCTGAGTTGGAGTTAATCGGTATGGAACCAGGAACCTTACGATTCCTAGGTGAGCGCTCTACCGATTGAGCTAAACTGGTCTAGTTCGAGTCAGCAATATTCTATTTGATTACATGCTGACAGCTGTCAAATCTGCGTACATATTCTTTTTAAACATGCCAAAATAGTTTATTTATTCATCAGAACCGACTAAAAATGGAAAATGAAGAATGGCAGCAGAGTTTATTTTTTGAAATGGAAAAATTCTACAGAAAAGCCAACAACTATTCGGTAATTCATGAAGAAGTTTCTGCGAATGACTGAACATATCAAACGTGGCTTGACAAATTTCTTTCTGTAGATTTCTTTATAAACAAAGTATTTGCATCAAATACCATTTGAAATCTACAGAAGGAAATTTGGTAAAATCATTAAAGCATAGAATTAATCTTATGTAACGTAGCGGTGTATACACGGTACCAACACGGATATACGTAACGTTCTAATCTTATGTAACGTAGCGGTGTATACACGGTACCAACACGGATATACGTATCGTTCTAATAGCGATATACGTTGTATAGCGGGTCTTGTCAACGTGCCTACAAATTCACGACACTAAAAAGGTGTTCGGCACGTGGCGGTCATCTTGTCAATAAAAAGTACAACGCGAGAAATATATCGTCACAAGCTGCTTAGCTTTCATTTCCAGGGCTCGTCTCGTGGGGTTGGAGAGGAGGAAAGGCAGAGAGAAAGAGAGAGAGAAGACACTGTTAAATTACTGTGATCCCACACTAGGGACCAGAGGCCCGTCCGTACTCTACGCTGTCCGAAATCAAAAAAAGAGGCCGGTATTTTTCTTCGTCGTTCCACGTCACCACGTGACGTCCGGTTCCGGTCAACACCTGAAACTTCCGGTTGGCTTTCAATTCTCCATTCGGGGGGTCACGCCCCGGTCAAATTCCCGACAAACCGTTTTGTGTTCATCACTTTTTTTTTAACCCTTTACTATCTCTTATTTCTTCTTCCTCCTTTTCTAATAGTAGTCCTCGCAAAACTCAGGATATTCACCATCTCGCTACACTTAATTATCAACAATATTTATGCCACTAAAATCCTGCAATGTATCATTAAAAAAATAAAAGTTTACATAATACATAATGTGGTTAATTTGCATACTGGTTTTAACAAAACCGGGTTTAATAAATATTTACTAGGTGTTAGTCATCTCTTATATTATTGTTTTATTCTCTAACGTATTAAAATCAATCCAATGCAATATTTTATATAAAAACAATTAAAATATATTAAAATAAGTGTAGTCTTTTTATATGCGTTTTTATTTAGTTTCGTTAGTATTTCTTATCTGTACATTAATACGCTTGTTCCTAAATATTCCAACCGTTATCATATTGTGTAACATAATAGGAAGATAAATAGAATTGAAAAGGCCGGGAATTACGTGTAGTTTAATATGGAAAGTTTTTGATGACGAAGCACTAGGCCAAGTGTCAAATTCTTATTGGTTAAGACAGAACAGAGAAGAGATTGATAGAAAGAAAGAGGGGGGTCAGTTTGGAACGAAGTGCTGGTTGTGTGAGATGTAATTGCTAAAAAGATTGAATACAAGTGAAGAATGAATAAAACAAAATGTATTCGACATACACTATCCAAACAAGTTTTGTTGTGTTTTACGGCATATCAACCTCAGTGGGTCATTTAATACCGACAAAGTTTTGAAATCCAGTCTTAATGGATACTCAATTTTTTATAAACTTTAAAAAAATTTAATCTATAGATGGGACTCTAACAGGTAGTACTGCTCCAGCTCAGAGTGGACCTGTGTGCAAAGGTGATGAAGGGGGGGTACTCCACATTCCACAGACCTCGAGAACTGGAACCTCACCATTGGATAGAGTTTAACGTCATTCCCAGGACATGAAGACCCTCAACCACCGCCTTCTACTACCCATATGATAAAAAAGTTGGGACTTTCCATAAGAGCAAATCGGTCGGAACAATCATATAGTTGCTAGGGTTGGAGGTGAAAGCCGATTGATCGGAGGCGGCCTCTCCGACCACGCATTTAGCCTAAGTAAGCGTCTAACTGGAGTGTTGCATGCCATCGACTGCTCCTCTACCAGGATTCCATCCTTACGCATGAAGGGTCGCCGCCCATGGCCAACAGGTGGTTCCAATGTGAAGAATAAGTTCCAATTACCGTCGAACTGGGAAGACAAGGTGGCATGCGATTGTAACTCAATACAAACTCGAAATGCCACAAAGTCCACTGCAAAATGACCAAGTATATATAAGACTCCACAGTGTCATGCAAATCATCCAGTCAAGCAACCAATCAGAACTCAAGGAATGGAATGACCCAAATCACCCTGATTCATGATTCCTATTTATACCAGTTGTCTTGGACACTGCTTGAGTTCTACTTAGCTGCTGTTTTGTGTTCATTCAGTAATTTGCATGTGTGGCCTGTAGTAATTTGCATATGTGGCCTGTAAATAAGGTTGGTTAAGGCTTTTCCCTGCCAACCTATTTGCAGGTCAGGAATTCTTCCTCCTGCTTAGTAGCAGTCTTTTTTCTCAGTATTCTTTCTTTCTTTTTCTTTTGACAAGCACGTCCCTTTAACAGTAAGCAACTGAATATTTTATTTTTAACCCCCCCCCTCTTGTTTTTTTTTCTTTTTGTTGCCCCTGTTGGGCATTTTATTCTGCATATCCATAAAATAATGGATATTTTTGACGACCCCTTTTCTGATGGTAGACAAGCTGGGAGACGACACAGCCGAAGCCCTATTTAAAGACTTCGACATTATCTCACCCAGCGAAGAAACAGCGAAACCTGTTCAAACGGAACCCATTCCAGAAAAGGAACCAGAAAAAAACGAACCAGCCGGGATTATAACTAACCCCGAAGGGGCGAACCCCGTTCAAAACCAAAACGACCCCAACGAAGGACCGTGGTGAACGAGGCCACCCCCGAACCAACCAATAATGACAAGGAGACTCCGAAAAGGGTACAAATGCCAGCCCATACCAGGTGGAGGCACACCCGTGACCCCGGAGAATGCGGCTGCCCCGAAGGGAAAAAAGCGTAGGAGGGGGAAAAAGCCCCTGGTGCCTTAAAACCAACAGTAGGCTAACTGACTGAGAGAGAGAGAGAGAGAGAGAGAGAGAGAGAGAGAGTCATCCACAGACACCATGTTTCGACATTAAGGTCTCATCAGTGTGGCTAGACTCAACAACTACTTCTAGCCAAGAGCAAAACCTGACTGACTTTTCAGCAGTCCAACATCTTTATATATAGCAGTCATCCACAGAATCTAAGATATTTTAGACTCAATTTTGCACAAAGATTTTCACAACCCTTTAGCCGACAAACAACATAAAGAGTTTAGCCCCAAACCTAATGAGTGTGAGGTCAACTGCCAAGTCGTCCCCTAAAACCACCCTTTCCTGCAATAGAGGAAAACATTAGCAGGCTTAAGAATTGGCTCATGGAAAAGTTTTCCAAAACAGCATTACCACTCTGCAGAGGTACAGTCGGTGTGTTACACAGCCACAGCCGACAGAACGGACCAAACAAGTATTAACCCGCTGTAAAATCCAACTATATAACCAACATGAAATAAACTGTGTTTCTGTTTTTAAAGATGCTATCAGATGTGGGAATGGTCCGAATACATTGATAATATTTCCTCATTCAGAATCCTCACAATTTAACTTTTAAGTTTGAAGAATTGAATCACGCTAGTCATTTTCAAACGGGTGATATTTGCCTTTTGGCGAATGAATTTCAAATTCAAAGAAAGGTTTTTTTTTATTTATCAGGGAAACAATTAGGCGTTAAATTAAATAAGAATTTTATGATTCTTTGAAAATGAATATTAAATTGCATTTGAAGTCAATTAATAAATCATTTGAGTGAAAGGTTTCAATTATTTTCGGAGTAAAATTGACAAAATAAATACCAACAGTTTACGGCGAAAAAAAAAAAAGAATTTAAACAAATAATTAAACTTGGAAAACCTGAACATGAGTTTAAGTATAAAACTTGTTCGGAATGTATAACATTGTACCCGACATGAACTAAAATCTTATTATAATGGAGATTGTGTGTTTTCCTGTCTGTAACCGAAACTATATCGCTACTCAAGTAACAATTCCCTTAGTTATTGACATCACATTCCCGATGATTTTAATTTTATTTAAATCTCAATTATTAATAAAATTGTTTTTCATTATTAATACTGTTAACCATATCTACATACTAACATGCAATTATATTTATATATACAACAAAATAGCAGTTTACAGTTTGAACGGGAAGGCTAATTTGCATATTGACATTAAAAATGTGATTTTAATAAATATGTGCTTAGTATCATTGATTACTAACTGTTTGGTTTTATTTTAATGAATATAAGCAAACATTTCTTCAATGAATCTTAAATGAAATTCGTTAACAAGAAAAAATAACAGTCATTTTATTCTTCACTTCCTCTTTTAACTAAATACTTAAATCAGAAAAAATAACAATGAAATATGAGAGTGATGGAAGAGTAAGTTTCAGTTGTTCTATTTTTCGATTATACCCCCCTCTGTTTCAAATCTTTTTATCTGCATTCTTATTTAGTTTCATTAGCCTTTCTAATCTAATCTAATATATTATTACATTAAAACTTAAATACTTGCACCCGGAGGGTGCATATATTTGCTAGTAAATATAAGTATTTTAACATAAGGATGTTCGAAAAGTAATTACCTTTTTAGAGAGGACATAAAAACAAATGTTCATTAAAAAAAATGTAAAAGAAATACACCCTCCGGGCACAAGTATTTAAGTTTTAATCTATATATTAATACTCTTGTTCTTTAACCTTCCGACCGTTGTCATCTTGTAACAACTTTTAGTTAAAAATGAGATTGTCCAAATCGTCCTATATGACATGCAAAAACGAATCTGGTGTTGCTTATCCACCGATTTTTTTAATTTATTTCTGATGAGTGTCGTCACTTCAGCTAAATACTGGGCCATTCCATTTTTATTATGAATAAAGAAAGGACATGCTACATAGAAAAATATAAGAAAGAAAGAATGAGAGTAGAGGCAATATAGAAAAATTGCGTGAGCGCACGGAATCGATAACGCTAATCTGTTGCAATAGAACATAATGAAAAGATGAAAAGAAGGAAATAAAGAAAAAAGAGTGAGAGACGTTTAAATCGAGATTATTATACTTTTTACATATTGAACTATTAAACAATAGCTATTAAGTAAACATATCAAACGCTGTAATGATTAAATTACCATACCGTGTTACATCGACCGGTCCAGATAGTTAAATATTAATTTTAAATCGTTTTTTTTATAAATCGATAGAGTAAAGTAAAGTCGTCGGGGCGGCCTAAAGTCGGTATCAGCCAATCAGCGAGGGGGTCTATCCCCTTTTCACTAGCGCTAGACCAAGGAGATTGTTTTGGCATCTGAGGTGGAGCACCACACCTACCATCAGCTCCTTAACCGCACAGATCCCTGTGCTACTCATACGCTGAGTTGGCGAGGACCGGAATCGAACTAGGAACCATGTGGTTTCTAGCCGAACGCTCTACCGACTGAGCTAACCCGGTATAAGACTTAATGGATCAAAATTGTCTTTACTGCCTTCTACTTTTTTCGTCAATGACGATAGACATGGCGGAAAAGTTAGCATTTTTTTTTGGGGGGGGGGCATGAAGTGGGATAGAAAACTACCCAACCGTCAAAACAAGAGTGGGAAATGTTATTCGTCACCACTCATCCGTTTAAAAACAGCAAAATAGGGGTATTCGGGATGTGTGTGTATATATTTAGGAGTGTGTGTATATATGTGCGTATATATATATATATATTATATATATATATATATATATATATATAAAATGGTATAGCTGCACTGATGAGAGGTGATGCCGCGAAACACGTGTCTGTAGCTTACTCTATTATACGCTCCCAATTTTGGTTGAGCACTTTATTTAGGAGTGATTTAATTGCAAATTCACCGTATTCGGCGTTCAGCTAAGACTCATTTTGTTTACAAAGTTTGAGACCTCTAGGTGAAATTCATTTCCGCTTAGAAATGTAGCGATTAAATAGTCTGCTATACTTGGCAGCTGACTGTGGCCGTATGGGTAAGAGGTTTGGCGAGCGAAAGTTTGTTCGGGTCTCGAACCCGGCCAGAGGTAGCTGCTAAAAATGGTATAACTGCACTGATGAGAGGTGATACCTCGAAACACGTGTCTGTAGTTTACTCTCTCTCTCTCTAATATATATATATATATATATATATATATAGCGCAAGAATATCATTAGTGTCGCATTTTACGTAGAAATAGCATTACAGAAACACGCGAAGTTGCCCAACCCGAAACTAAACCTTAACATTAACCCTGAACTCACCCTAACCCTAGCGCCTCAAATGTTTCTGGTATTTCCGGAAAATGTAATGAAATATACTTTTTATACGTTATAATAATAATAATAATGCCTAGATTGTCAACCCCTGTATTTCTGAAGGGTTGGCCCCTTTTTATATCACGGGTGGGACTTTCCATGGAATATTACAGAAAGCCCGCGAAATACGTGAAGTCACGTGGGACCTGTTTGGCTCTCAGTTTCAGCTCCAAGATATAAGATATATCTGCTTTAGCTGAGGCTCACTGCACACGCGTGCAGTGTTTAGTTAGAGGAAAATGTTTAGTTAAGTAAATAAAAATTTAAATAAATAATATGGTTTTGTGGTTGATGAATGTCTTGGCAATAAGACTGACCTAGAAGAAGAAATGAATCAAGGACGACCAACCAGCAAGAACAGAGAAATAGAAGCGACCAGAGATCACGAATGGCCAAGGAAGTAAGTTATGCATCTCTCTATCTAACTGTGTCTATCTCTCCCCCTCTCTCCAGTAAAAGAAAACTTGTGTATGTGCCCAGCATAATAATAATAATAATAATAATAATAATAATAATAATACCTAATGCATGCTATTCTGCAATTAGTACGCTGGTTTCTTATTATTTTCTTTGGAGAGTTGATCCATGGCTTACGAAGTTTCGAGCAAAACCTTCAACCGACTAATCTTGTCTTAACAACAAACAACGTCATTTAGCAGGTGAAACTGTACAGACCCAGGATATTTGAACCACAACTTTACATTTCTCATATTTCTTTTATACAATTTCTCTTCTTCTTTACGTTTTATTCGGGCTTCTTTTTCTTAAAGAATTATCACGGAGTTCAAGTCTTTGCATTTTATGGCCATTAAACACACAACATGAATATAAAATAATAAATCAGACAACGAAAGTCAGAAACAGCAGATGTAATTTTAGTGCAAAAAGATAACAGCATTCTTTATTAGAAGATTATTACTTCATGCTGTTTATTTACATCTAACAGTTGTTGGCAATGGAGACTTCGAGACACGCTTATCTTAAAGTCAAAACTATAAAGATTACGAAGAGTAAAGTTGCCGATATATTATGAACGGGGAAAAATGAAGAATAGAGCACAAGATATATCATTAGAATCGTATTTTACGTACGAATACCATTAGATTACGGACACTCCCGAAGTAGCCTAACCCTGACATTTAATTTAATAGTATCATTAGAATCGTATTTTACGTATAAATAGCATTAGATTACGGGCACTCCCGAAGTAGCCTAACCCTGATATTTACCTCAATAGTATCATTAGAATCGCATTTTACGTATAAATAGCATTATATTACAGAAACTCCCGAAGTAGCTCAACCCTAACACTAACCCAAAAAAACAACACTTATCCAACCATCTGAAAGATTTCGTGTATTTCCGTGAAATGTAATGTTTTTCATACGTCATTTTATATTATACTAATGTAGAATAGAGCGCAAGAGATAATTAGAATGTAATGAAATGTAATCCTTTTTATACGTAACCTGGTGATATTATCACGTGTGCGCTGTTCTGCATTAGTACAATTAGAACGTAATGCTTTTTATACGTAACCTAATGATATTATCACTCGTGCGCTATTCTACAGTAGAACCATTAGAATGAAATGTAATGTAATGCTTTTTATACGTAATCTAATGATATTATCACATGTGCGCTATTCTGCATTAGAACCATTAAAATGTAATGCTTTTTATATGTAAAAGTAAAGTCGTCGGGGCGGCCTAAAGTCGGTATCAGCCAGTCAGCGAGGGAGTCTATCCCCTTTTCAATAGCGCTAGACCAAGGAGATTGTTTAAGCATCTGAGGTGGAACGCCACACCTACCATCAGCTCCTTACTTTACCGCACAGATCCCTGTGCTACTCATACGCTGAGTTGGCGAGAACCGGTATCGAACTAGGAACCTTGTGGTTTCTAGCCGAACGCTTATCACATGGGCGCTATTTTTCATTAAAACCATTAAAATGTAATGCTTTTTATACGTAACCTAATGATATTATCTCTTGCGTGCTATTCCGCATTAGTACCTATAAATGTTGTTTTTTTTTTGGGGGGGGGTTCATATTTAAAATAACGAGAACAAGCAAAGATGGAAGTCAATGATACTGTGTGAATTATACTAATAAAATTTTTCTGTCAGATATTACATAGGAGATATACTTTTCTTCTAATCAACTGTAATCTTTATTATCATCAATCAAGAATTGTTGTCAGTCGGTCCCAGCAGAATATTGTTCCGATCAGATAACGTATTCCAATTATCTGAGTGCACGAAAAATTTGAAAGAAAAGAAAATTTGACGACATTCTTCTTCAATTATGCAATGCAGCATATGAACAAAACACAATTGAAAAATAGACGTTAGAAAAAGGTGGCCTTGGAATCACAGTGAACTACAAAATTATAACTAAGTTATAGCTGCTAATGTTTATAATGTCCTGCTTCTCCATCTCATCTGATTATTTATGACTTCACCCCTAAAAATATCAGCTGATTTTTAGTAACGTAAATAACACTGTAAGAAAAGGATGTGTGGTTCTTATAATACGTTAGAAGGCTTAGAGTAACCTTACAAAGTATATATATATATATATATATATATATATAAATCTGAACAAAGAAGTATAACATAACAATACAGACTTTATTGTCTGAGCACCTGGAAATTGACATACATGACATTGATATAAAACAGATAGGACAAAAGTCCTTTGAAAGTGAGAAAGAGTTCATGAAGAATATTAGATTCACTTTCTGACTCCCATTCAATGGACAGAGACACCGCGCGTCTAGTCCGTCTTTTGTGGATGCTAGACCAAGAGAAAAAAAAAGAGAGAAATTCCAGGGCTGCTGTTTAAATACCAAGCTAGTATTGTCACTTAGTCGAGAAAACATAGTGGCAAGGGAAGATAAACCTTTTGGACAAAAGTCCTTCCCACAAGGGGCAGACAATCGCTACAACACCATTCAATCCTCGGATATTTGTATTGTTTGATATTCCTCATTTGTAAACAATCCTTTGATAATGGAATATAAGATTTAGATATCATACTGTGGTATATCCACAGGTCCTGCTAGTTAGTTATTATTACATAACTTTGGCATAAGGCGACACCAATTTAATTTTGTCAGGGTTAAAAACACAGACCTGACAATACTCAACAAATTTTAAAATCAGGAAGGATTTATTCCGATTTTAACTGTTCCATCTGTGATGCGAATATGAAAGTTAATTTGCATTATTCGGATAATTGTCCTCCTCTTTATTCTTATATACACAACAATTCGGCTGATATGCCCTCCAGCCTATTTCAGGTGTTTCTCAGGAAGATTCTCAATCTGGGGAACTTTATATTCGAACTCTGAAATCTTCGTCGAACTCGGGAGTCTTTATGTCGTAATCGGGAGCCTTCCCAGTTGGATACATGGCGCAACGGATATAAGGGTTGAGTTAATACACTTCTAAGTAACAAAATTGCAGGTTCAATCCTGGCCAAGGATGATAATAATATAGAATACTTAACAGTTTAACACTTGTACCCGGTCATGGTTAACGGAATGAGAACAGTCTATCCTATGGATTGAATAAAGGTGTTGTATACCCTTTTCATTACTTACTTCTATTCTTCTTCTGGCGTCTTTGACATCTTACGTCTTCTTCTAACATCTCTTATAGCGTCTGGACTTCGTCTTGGTGGTCGGTCGCACTTAACTCATTTCTTCTTCTAGATCAGTCTTGTTACGAAGACATTCACCAACCACAAAACCGGGTTATTTTCTTAAGCTTTTATTTACTTATTATTTTACTTAACTAAACATTTCATGTAACTAACATAGCGCCCGTATGCAGTGAGTTCCAGTTAAGGCAGGACATCTTCACTGCCCGACCTCCAAACTGAAACCGAGGACCCAACCAGGTCCCACGTGACTTCACGTATTTCGCGGGCTTTCTGTACTATTCCATGGAAAGTCACACCCGTGATATGAAAAGGGTCATCCCTTTAGAAATACTGGGCATTGACAATAATCTTATGCAACCGCATAGATTATGTAACAAAGGGTTGGGTTCAAAGTTCAGTGAAGATTCCCGAGTTTGAAGAGAAAGTTCCAGAGTTTTACGAGAATCACATGAAAAGGGCCGGATAGCATATCGGCGGAAACATTGTGTATATATACCAATAAAGATGAGCCCAATAGTCCGAATAATACAAATAATACAAATTATCACGCCTTATCTCAAAGATTCAGATAAATAAATGAAAATGTATCCTTCACCCATCTGAAGCAAACCATTTCAATACACGAACACTATCAATACGGAAATAAAAATGCCAATATATTCCGTTCCTTGCTTTGCTAACACGTAGTCTAAGCACACAGTCACATGATTGATAGGTTTTAATTAATGGATGATACGAAGGAAGAAGTGATCTTCTAAAGACACGAGAGATATCTGAGGAATTCCGAATAATATATCCGCTAAAGATAGTGATATCAAACTGAAATGAGACCGAGAGAATGAATGATGTATGAAATAATAACTCGGATTTTTTGTTTAGTTGTTTTTGTGATAAACTAAATCGGCGCTAATGTCACTTTGAGAGGAATTTGAGGTGAATGCACTTGGCTGAGAAAAAAAGAGATTTCAGATTGGCATGACCATCTGTGATTTGCGTCGTAGGATTTAGTTACCATGATCAAATAGCCATCTGTCCTTCATTCATTCACACACATATATATATATATATATATGAGAGTGAGTAAATAAACAATGTGTTTATTTGATATGACTTTTAGCCGACAATTTTTGGAGGATATGTGCTTAATTGAAGTCGTACCTAATTTTGGAAATTAATTAGTTAATAATTAATGAATTTAGGCGGGCATATATGTTCAAATGTAAGGCTAAACAAATATTGACATTTTCTCGATTTGTTTAGCCTTACATTTGAACATATAGGCCCGCCTAAATTCATTATTTATTAACTAATTAATTTCCAAAATTAGGTATGACTTCAATTAAGCACATATCCTCAAAAAAAAAAAAAAAAAAAATTATATATATATATATATATATATATATATATATATATATATATATTATATATATATATATATATATATAGATAGATAGATAGATATGAGAAAAGTAACAGATTGGTTAAAATCCGACAAAATGTGATTGAAGTTGAGGAAAAAGTGGATAAAACGACACAAACAATTTCAATCAATTAATATTTCGCATCTGTGTGTATAAGAAGCTTGTGTCGCATCCTGCTCGTGCTTAGTGGTCGGTAAATATAAAAATATAGAATTAAGTAGATCCCGAGTGTTTGTATTCATATTCGATAATGTTTTGTGTAAACAATATATATATATATATATATATATATATATATATATATATATATAATATATTATGTGTGTGTGTGTGTGTGTGTGTGTGTGTGTGTGTGTGTGTGTGTGTGTGTGCGTATTTTTGTATATCAATAAGAATACTTTCTCTTTACAATAAAAACATGAAAAATATGTGTACATAGCCAAAATAAGTTTAATTGTTTAGAGCATATCAGCTCCTTGTGGGTTATTAGTCTCGAAATCTAATTGATTTTTCAAATGTTTATTTTTAATTATTACTATATATTCAATGCCGCGTTTCATTTTTAAATAGCCTTTTTTCTCGGTCCATTGAGCGATTCTTCCTTTCACCAACATTTCTTAAAAAAATAAATCCAACCTACGGGTAGGATTTGACACAAGCTCACAAGTATGGGGCATCCAGTGAGGATCGAACTCGCTTTTCAGTAGTAAAATCAGCGAGATTATATTGCTAACCATTATAACACGATGTCCTGTCTATGTTTCTAAAAACAACGGAAGTAATAACCAATAACCTGTGACGTGAGTCTATGACGTATTGGCAAACGTAATTATGTTATCTTTTTCCCGGATTGGTTGTCATACCAAAAATAGAAAGTCCAGTCTTCAGTTTTATTTCATCCATTGCCAACGGAAAGATATGGATATGCGTCTTTTCCAAAGTCATTTGCGAAAAGAACATAAAGTTTTGCCTATAATTTGTACTCGGCTTATTAATTCTATTTTTAGCGCTGATAACCTTGCTATACGTATATGTAAACACAATTTATAATATATATATATATATATATATATATATGAGTGTGTGTGAGTTTGCAAATACATCTGCACAAACCGAATCCCTGTTACATAGACTAGAGAAGGCAGCAGGGAACATCGGTCTGTATGTGAACTCCGAAAGAGGTATCTCAACATTCGATGTTAAGCCTCTAAAACCAATGGAATAATTTACGTACCTAGGTAGTAATATCTCACCCATAGAAAGCGATGTTAATGCACACATATTAGAGGAATAGTCTGCTATAAACAGATTATCAGTCATATAGAAATCAGATCTCACTGAAGAGTTAAAGCGACAATTCTTCCAAGCAGTAATTGCATCAGTGCTACTGTATGGCCGCACTAGGACATTAATGAAGTGCCTAGAGAATACGATATAGAGGGTCCCAGCCTCGTCATGTAGCCGTCACAAAATGGATGATAAAATACACTATAATGGAGAGAAAAAATGACCCTCCCCCTTTTTATTTCTTTTTCCAGTAGACTTTTCCTCATTCGAAAAAACTCCCACAGTATATATATATATATATATATATATATATATATATATATATATATATATATATATATATATATACACCAATTCCCCCGTACATGCAGGATGTGACACAAGCTCATTTTCCTTAGCGGAGTTTAACAGGTTTGAATTCAGAGTTTGCTTTCTCCTATACTGAAAGACTATAATTTACCCATAGCTGGAGGGAGAATAGCCGGATTTACACCTTTCCTAATGATTATATATATATATATATATAATATATATATATATATATATATTATATATATATATATATACAGAAACATGAATATGTAGGAGTAGAAAAGTAAGTATATACTATATCTGTTATGTAATGTATTTTCTACCAGCAACATACCAAAACCTATGCTGTAAGGCTAAGGTGGGGTGGGGGTGTTTTGACAGACAAGAAAAGGGGACAAAATCTGACCTTGTTTTGAAATGCGATGAGAAAATAAATTCACGGTTTATAACAGTTGGTCTTCAGGCGAGCGAGCAGCAGAGCAGACGCCTGGGATTTGAAAACATTTATGCATAGAGGCCCCTTTGGGTCGACGGGCTCAGTAGAGACATTTTCAAAAGGCAAAGACAACCCTCCTTCAATAAGAGACCGTGGAAGACAGTAAACCTTATCTGATTTATTAAAATAATAAACGTGGGAACAAAAACTTAAAATGTCTGTTTGTCCCCCTTCTTTAGACACAGGAGACCAAGTGACAACCTATTAGATTTTTCTCTCTTTCCTTCTTTTCGTATTTTCATTATATTCGATTGAAACATAAGTGTTATCGCTTCCCCGCGGTCACTCCCTCTATCCTTTCCTTACTCTTTCTGTTTTTCTTTTTTTATGCAGCATGGCTTTTTCATCCCTTTCTTTATTTGTAATAAAAACGGAATAGTCGATTATTTAGCTGAGGTGACGACACTCATAAGAAATACGAATTTAGCGGATAAGCAACACCAGAAAATCAGGATTCTCATCTTTTAGTTTCATCTTAGACGATTAAGACTGTCTCATTCTTAACCAGAAGGTGTTGCAGGATGATAACCGCCGTGCAAATAAGAAAAATGAGGATTAATATATAGATTTTACTTAAACACCCTGTGCATACCAAATTTTATAAAATCTTTTTGAAACTGTGTGCTTAATACTAGATTGCTGGATATTTACATATTCATGATTGATAGTGCAGAGGAATTCAGCAGTGTCATAATTTCTTTGTTAATTATTTAAATGAGACCATCAGTTTCCATATTAGGTGTGCAAATACTCGTTGGAGGAACGTCAATTTCTACATTCTGGCTTTTACTAGGTAAATTAACTGCAGCAAAAATATTCATCTGTACAGAACAGCTTGGAATCTTTTTTTTTTGTTTGTTTGTTTATTTTGGGGGAGTTTGGAGGGGGGTTACACAGTGTGTTTCATACTAATTTGCAGGTTTGGTTAGTTGATAGGTTAGATTTTACGGAATGTCAACCATTGTTGGGTTATTTTATTCCGAAGACGTTTTGTTTTATCCATTCATGATGGGTATTTCAGTTTTTTTCTTTTAACTGAATTTTTATAAACACATTTTTAACTCTTTTTTTCAATTTAACACATAGATGGTACCATAATAGGTACAACTAATTTGGATCAGAGTGGACCTGGGGAGTACTGGCAATGAAGGGGCATTCAACATGCCACAGAGCTCATCTCTCTCTT
>CM042139.1:10887538-10923949 GCA_023376005.1 Doryteuthis pealeii
ATCATCTCATCAAACTGGCAGTATGCGTATCATGACAACGCTCACCAACCATCAATTGTCATCGCTCCTAAAGTTCATAAATACGCACTTAATGCACATGTAGCATTTTCATATCATTGAATACACCCACTTTAATTTATCAACACAAAAACTTTTTAAATAATCATTACTAGTAGAATAGTGGATATACATAGGTATGGTACTTTTATTATTACAACGTTTGATTTGTTTATTTAAGAGCTTTGCTAAATAGTTCAATATGTAAAAAGTATAATAATCTTGATTTTACTCTATCTCTTTTTTATTTTATTTAAAAAATTATGTTCCTTTAATATAGCATTATCGCTTCGATATAATATGTATAGCCAAAGTTTCAGCGCTTTATTTTATTATTTATTCTAATTTAAATTATTTCATTTAAAATTAAAAAAAGTTCGAAAAATTAATAAATCTTGATTTAAGCACTTTCACTCTTTTTTTTTTTACATTCTTTTTACCTTTTACATTATGTTCGATTGAAACAAATTTTGTTATCACTTCCACGCACTCACCCACTCTCTATTATTCCCCTACTCTTTTTTTCGTTCTTTCTCTCTTATTATATTTTTCTGTGTCATCATCATGTCAAGCAGTAGCTCGATACTCATGAACATCTCTCGCCAACTGCCCCTCTTCATTCTTCACTCGCTCCTCTGCGCAGCATTCAGTATACATACAGATTTGATCATACTGATCTTTGATATACGGCGGTCTGACGTGCCGTGTGCTGGTTTGCACAGGATAAAGTCAGCGAATTCATCGTTGCATCTCCAGCAGTATCTAGCATGCCTTTTTCGTTTACTCAAATGGTCTGTGTGATAGGGGGCAAGTGGCGTACAGTCTTTTCTAATAGGGTATTGTTCCACTATTTGTTTAATAATCACGCGCAGAATTCTTGTACAGGTCCCATCTCCTATTCTCTAGGCACTTTTTAAGGTCAAAATGTTGCCATCACTTATCCATACGTAGCATGTGTTGCCATATGTAGCCATACAGTAGCACTGATGAGAAACTGCGGCTTGGAAGTCGCTTTAACTTGTCAGTGAGATCGGATTTCCATATGACTGATGATATTTCTCAAGGGCATTGTCGCCAAGGAAACACAAACAGCCTCATCAGGTGTTATGATGGACTCTCCGTCGATCGACGTACGAGTGTTCATACAATGAACGCCACAGTGATTTGTTATAATAGTGGTGAAGCTTGTGTTGGACAATCACACTTTTTGGCACAGTCATAGAAAGAATTGGTGCATCAGGGTTACGACAACCCAATCAACGACGCTCAGAAATTATTAATTCAGAGTTATCCCTTTCCTAGACTGGTTACCTACCAAGGCTGAAGGCCCAGTCTGCCCTACTATTTAACCCATAGCTGGAGGGAGAATATATGGGATTTATGTGAAATGCCAAGCTGTCTAGGAATTGAACTTGAATCGACGAGTCCATTTTCCAGAATCTAACCACTAGCCATGCGCCCAGGTGTTATATACCCTTCATATGGGTATATAAATTGGTAAAGAGGGAGAGGCGCTCAGATGATTTCTTACTGTTTCTTACTTCGTCGCTGGCTATTTTCCTCTTCTGGGCTGCTTCCTTTGCTGGGCTGGGTGTCTGCTCATTTTTTTCGAGGAATAATAAGCAAGTTTGTTTTATACACGTCCTATTCTTTATTTAGAATAAAACCGAGGCTATAAGCTCACCGGCGTGGTTAGAAGCTGGCATCGTTTAGGAGAAAACGATCCTTCAGCTAAAGTCAGAATCCGACTAACTACACAGTCCCCTTTTAAACGCATTTCTTCAACCATCAGCATCGGTGTAAAGATTAGAGAAATTAATTACTTGTAATAAATTATAACTGTTACATAATTATTAGATATAATATGTATGTGCAATAGTGTAGAATCAAATGGCCGTTATAAGCTGCAGCCCATGGCCTTGAAGGATTTGAATGACAAGGCTTGATCTGTCCTGATCCTTCCTTCCCGGTGGTACCGTGAGAAACCGGTAGAGAAGACCCTCTCTTCCGGTTAGATAGTAAGTAAGTTCAGTCAGTTAGAAGGTAGGAGCGAGCTCGTAGGTTGTAAGTGCGTATTACGCACGGCCGTTCTCATCTGCGCAGATTGTTTGGTTGGGGATTTAAAAATAAATAAGATCAAGTAAATCGAAGTCTTGTGTTTATCTAAAACTAACAATGACACAGGGCTTCTGATAAAGGAGAAATCAATAGAAGACCAGACACGAAACGTCCCCAAGAGAAAGTCCAGACTTAGAAGATTCCAGACAAGACAAGATGTTATAAGATTCCAAAGATGGCCATAAGAATAGCAAGTAAAAAAGTAAAGAAGAGGGTATACAACATAACGGCTAGCGGTAACTTTCCATTTACCATCCTGTTATTTGAATTTTAACTACACTTACAGATAAATGTGTAGGCTACACACGAATTATGTAACACAGGGTTTTGAACTCGGTCACCAATTACATTTGCTACGATAGCAACTGTTGCGCTAAGCTGTCTCATTAGATGCTTTATATAAACATTTTTATGACTCTTCACTTATTTTTTTCCTCTTTGTATATTTTTATTCCTGTCGAGTTTCTAGCTAGACTAAATACTTGGCTTTGTTTATTATATCTATTATATGGCATAACATATTTAACTTTCCTTTCATTTTGTCGTCCTAATTTTTAAGAAAGAAGAGAACACTGCTGTAGTATTTCCTCATATCCAGATGTAATTTGTTTCATTATTGCATCTTGCTCGCCGCCGCCGCGAGAGGCAACAGTTGATGGTAAACGGAAAGGAAGTTTATATTAGAAAGAAAAAAAGCGCTATTAAAACCAATCTACTTAGGGCAGACCGGTGTCAAAAAGTATATAATTGGCACTTGGTTGTTTTTCACAAAATTCAATAATCAATTACGAATAGACTCGACCGAACTGTTTGTTTACGTGAATAATTTCGAGAATATTCAACGTATAAAAATGAGGCTAGTAGATTAGCATCCATACTAAGAGCCGACAATCGACTATAAGATTTAATATTTTCTTAATCATCTATATATATTAACACACTTGTTCCTTAATCTTCTGATCGTTATCATCCTGCAATACGCCATGGTTAAAAATAAATCTATAATCTACTGATTGTTAAATAAAAGCTAAATTTCTCGTTCCATTATTTTGAAGTATATTTCTTTAAGAATACAAAGATATCCATCCCATTCACGATTTTCTTATCGTTTATTTTAATTGTAAGACTTCAAACAAGAATATAATGGAGTGGAATCTGTGAAGAATATAATTTCAGGATTCAAATAGAATTAAATTGAAAAAAGAAAAATATTCTAAAGTAAAATAAAAAAAGGGGATTTCCACGGGTAAGATAGCCAAATATGAATACAAAATGTGTAAATAATATAAATAACTAGCATGACCTGTGGATATATCACAGTCTGATAATTTGTTTATTACAATATTCGTGTTTTACTTTAGAAAAATTATTAAATAGTTCAATCTGTACAAAGTAAAATAATCTTGAGATAATCTTTTTTCTTTTTCTCATTTCATCGAATTAGAATTTATATATTATTTGTATGATGTCATCGCTTACACGAGTATAATATATAAACGTATAATTTGTATCATTGCTTCTTCTTAGTGATCCTTATTTAGATTGAATACTCTTTATATCACATTCGAGGATCATAGATCCTGTTATATTCAGCATGAAGCAATTATACAATTCTGTTGATGATAGAAAAAAGGTTAATTTCTAAATTTTAAGAGCAGAACTCGCATTTCTTCGCTTGAAATGGTAAAAGGGTGATAATAGTAGATTAAAAATGAAAGCCAGTAGATATGCCATTAAATTGAAGAGTCGACAAATCGACCTTATATAGATTTACAATTTCTTATAGCATCATAGATCTTTATTATCTGTTGCTCTCACTTTCGACGATTATAATCTTGAGAACACCTTATGGTTAAATAAGTAGATCGCTGTCCAATTTGTTTCTATTGTATACTTGGTTCCTATTTCGCGGTATTTTTAGGGTCGAACTTTTGTTCTGTCCATTCGAAGTGGTAGTTAGGTACTCGTTGTTACAAATGAAGGGGATACGCAATTTGAGGCGATAAGCGCTATAGAATCAAGGACAATTCTTCTTAGCAATGTTCAACAAAATTATTTTCATGTACTAGGGAGTGCACTTATTTCTTATAGATACGAAATTAAGCTTAAGAAGAAAGTAGAATGGCAGGAATATAGAGATTCTATAGGTATTGTGCTCTGTGCGATGATTCAGATTTTGATTAGACAATTCATTGATAGAATTATAATTCTATATTTTCCAGAGAGATGTACTCTATTAGCTAGGGTAATCACTTATGTTTATAATGAACAACATTTGATATATTAAAGCATATTTATGACAGAAGAGCTCGAGGCAGGAGGGTATTTAAAAACACAGCTTGTGGTGTTTGGTGGATGGAGGGAAGTGTTTAAAAGATACTATATTCGCAATCAACTGTGGGGTTTGGAGCCCTGTAGACAAGAGAGGGATTTAAGCTCATCGAAAAAGTGCGCGTTTGTTTACGGGTGATGGATGGTTGGATCATTGTGTAATAAGCCGCTTGTATGGGCAATGTAGGGATTAGCATTCTAGGATGAAGAGAACCAAAAGGGGAGTAGATATAGTTATTAAGAGACACTGAATATCCACTTGGCCTATCTTGGGCTAGACGGCGGTCGGAGAGGCGCACCCGATCAATCGCTGGTCACGTCAAGCCTAGCACCATATATGATTTTTCCCAACCTATGCTTCACTTAATGAGAAGGAAGCGTTAAGATTTATACTCTGGTATGAAGTAAATGAGATGCATAAGAGAAAGAGAGGAGGAGTGACACGGGCATAGACGATGGATAATCGGAGATTGACAGTAAGAAGAAGTTTTTAGTGTTAGCATGAGGATAGTATAGTCGTTCCACGTTTTCTGAAAGAAGATGATGCTGACGATTGGCGACTTATCATTTAGCTCTTAGGATCGGGCTTTAGAGTCGAAACCTCTAGAATCCGGAGTGGATGGAGGAGTTAGCAGTGGATTAGGATAGTGGAGTCTTCGGATCTGGTCCTTATGCTTAGGATAAAGAAGAGAAGTGCTCATTCTAATAATTAAAAATTATTTGTTTTGTCCATTCAGAAATTGATTTATTTCAAAAAAATATAGCATATTGTAGATACGAATTTACTGCGTGGTGTAAGATCGCGATAATTAGCATTTAACTAAACATCACAATCATACTAACATATGGAGAGATTAAATCAGAAGTTTTATTTCTATATTTACTTCTTCGGCAAGATTATAATAATTATGTTTTGGCCAATCAGTTTTGGTGATCATTAACTTTCGTCTGTTTTCAATTTAGAACAATTCCCTTATTGGATTAAAAAATGATACTGGTACAATCTATATAGTACATCTTTTCTTCCTTGTTCGCAAGGATTTTAATCTTTCCGTATGTTCAGGGCTTTTGTTTTAGGATGATCTTTATTTCAACTACTTTGACCAGGCCATAATATATAGTGGAGTTATGTATATTAGATGTCATTTTCCATATAATTTTTATCATATAGCACTGATTTATACGTTTAATAGATTTCGTATAGCAAACGCAACTCAATATAAAATTAGGATTAATTAACATTAATTTCTAACTATATTAACTATAACATTATTTTCAATTTATTTTACTCTTCCCCCCCAAAAAAAACTGTAACAGTATTCTTTACATGATGAAATAGATGTAATTTTTAATGGTTTTGAATACCGAAAATAACTATAATATTTATTCTCTGGTAATATGACACATGAAATGTAGGGTTATGCTATCCTTTGATATATATGAAACATCTCTGTGTTGTAATGTAATATATTATTTATGAATATATTTTTTTCATATCGCACACAAAAATGGTAGGATTAATGGTATGCACGTTATTTAAGGCGTAGGAAAGTAATCGATACTAATATAGTTAAGTGGCAGGAAAACATTAATTAAATTAATAAGCAACTGACGTATATATAACAGATAAGAATAGAATAATTTAATTCATTATGTATATATCGTTAGAGGGTCAATATGTCGATAATAGTTAATAATGCTACCAGATAGTTCTAATCATAAATTCGAAGAAAACTTCATCTTCACAGACGCACTGTTTGGAACGAGATCTAGGTTGATATATTTTGGTTAATATTGGACGAATATATGGACAGGTGTTCGTGGGTTGTTTATATTTTATGTCACGGAAGCGCATGATGATATCCGTTTGTTCAATCAGAGTTTAATCATTATCATATTAGTTTAATTATTTACATATCTCTTAGAATAATCCAATAAGTATGAAATGGTTATTTAGTTGCACTACTGTTGTGTAATTCGTGAAGCATTGGACTGAGACTAATTATAATACTGTGGTATATCTGATAATTATACTACATAACTTTTATTATTTAGTAATCAATATAAATATAAATGGGTAACGAATCGATTATAAAAATTACTTAATCCAATTGGCGATGCAAATGCTACTGTTTCAATCGAACATATGAGAGAGAGAGAGATGAGAGTAGACGGAGAGAGAGTTAATCTTAAGATTATTAGATCTGTTTAACTATAGTTGGAAATTTAGCTCTTAAGATAAACATATAAGCTGTAATTTGTTAATTAGATTAAAATCATCAGATAGGCTCTTAGTGGTTTATTCACAGGTCTGCTAGTACTAGAATATAATTATTTCCAAGCAGTAGATTAAACTTAATATGGTCATTAGGTTTAAAATTTGTAGGGTGAGGGGCTATATCACTTCTTTGTATTGTGTGTAGGTTTGATGTGTGTGGGGGGTCTGGTTTCATTTTGCTCTTGATTAAAGATAAATATCCTTCACCCAATATGTTGGAAACGTACATATGTATCTCCATTAAGCACTAAAAATTCTTGGTGGATATTTTCCATGTTTTATATTCGCACAGATTATTCGTGAAAAATTTAAACAAGGCTATCCTATTTTTGATTGTATATATGATAGCAACCTCATAAATATGCATAGTTTTACAGACTGATATGGACATTAGAAGAGTAGTAAATTAATAGCTTGGCGACATGGGATTCATTCTTAAGTGGATTCGGTTTACATTTCTGAATTCTGTCAGACACCATTCTTTGATTTGGGTCCAATGAAATGCGGTTTTTAGTTTTCTATCACTTTTCATGCTGTGACAAATGTTGTTTTGGAATGTGTAGAATCTACAAAGTGGATCATTGCTTTTACGATGTTTAATTAAGCGCAGTTGGGTATAAAGTACTTTAGATGAACAGTGGCCTACATTTATACGATTCTCACAGCTTTGGGTTAAATGTAAGGTGGAAATTCATAATACTTGGCACTTTAAAGTAACGTTTTTTGGCTATTTAATATATCCAGAAGGTTATATGTTATCTTATTAAATGGAGATTGTGGGTTTGGTCGTTTGTAACGGGTATATACGAGTATTAATTAAGAACAAGCCACATTCCCTTTGTTATTTTTTATATTTCACATTCTCCTGACTTCTCATTTTTATTTAATACTTCAATTATTAATAAATATCTGTTTTACATCATTTTTAAGTTAACTCGATGGAACATATTCTACCTTTGATATTTTTTACAGGCGGTAACCCCTACTTGTACGGAGATCAGCGCTAAAAAGTCAGATTTATGAACGATGGAGAAGGCACAACCAAAGCCGAAGCTCATGGAAGTGGCGCATGTTGAGATTAAGGGTTGGCGTCGAGTTTCACTGTCGTTTAACCAGCTAGGAGGGGTCGCGCCTCGAGGACACTGGGTCAATTACTACGGCCCTGCCCTTGGTAATCGAGGGGTCAGGATGTTGCATGGGGGATGGCCCTGGGAGTTCGACTTTCGTCTCGATTAATATGTTTCTTTAAAATAGGGTACGTCTATTGATTTGGCCGAGACACACCTAGTTAGGGATCATTTACTGTAAATAGCATTAAATTAAACATGGCAATATGTATTTATTATATAAAAATGACAACGGTTATTTCATGGGTAATCCATGTTAAAAAACATTTCTAATAGCAAACTCATTTAGGCAGTTTACTAGTCGTGATAGGGAGAAAAGGCAAATTTGCATATTGATCCTAAATGTGTTTTATAAATATAGCTTAGTATTATTGATTTCCTAATTGTTTGGTTTATCTATTTAAAGTATGACAAAATCTCTTTGATAGAAAAACTACGTACAAGAGGATCCATTTTAGACAACGCAAGAATAGACATGATTTATTGTATTTTGCTTATACTTCATTTTAACTCATATCAGGTTAAGGGATTAATTGAATTTATCCAATGAAAGACGAGGAGGTAAATGAAGGAATGATGGAAAGTAGTCTAGTATTCAAGTTTGCGTATCAATTATATAATTTCATGGGCATTCTTATTGTCGTGGTTCATTAGGGCTTTTATATTGTAAATGAATATATTTATAATTTAAAAAACATTAATGAAATCCACTTCGATGGGTTGCATTTATATTTGCTAGTATATGACATAAATGAATCTAAGATTCGAAAACACAAAATCTGGGTGCAAGATACTTCACATGAATCACTGATTCGCATTTATCTCATTGAAATACTTCTCATCTCCGTCGCCGCCATAAATTCAATCGGGGTCTGCACTCACTCATACACGCTCTAACACTCGCACTCACACACGCGCTGCACCCATCTTCGACTTCGCTAATAAGTATACCTCTCCAATTTACCTCTCGCTCTACTACGCTCACCCACCGACACTCGCTTTCACACTGAGAGAAGAGGAAAAATGATAAAATACTCTTGTCTTATTAAAGTCACAGATGAGTTGTTAACTGTTACGATCTGTTGTTAACTATACGCGAAAAACCATATTTCCTCGGACGTTGAATTAGTGTAGGTTTGAATTTTTGTACATGCTTATTGTCATCCTATTTTAGGTTAGTTTTAGACCACGAAGGAAGATTTCTGATTTATACGATTATTTCTTGATCGGGTACTCAATTTATTTTTACTATTTTAACACAATTTTTGTTAATCAATTCTTTCAATTCAACCTATAGATTGGACCTTATAGGTAATAAAAATGAACAGAAAACATAACTTCGCCAGGTTAGTAGGGATGCGGGGTAGTGATGGTTTGGTCAAAGAGGACTTCTCGAATATTTCCTCAGAGCTTCCGAATTGAGGAACTTCACCATTTAGATAGGTATTATTGACACTCATATTATAGGACCATCTTAGAACTGGACTACGTCTCTACTTTGTCATAAAAATGCTGAGACACAATATATAGTCTAGGACGGCATCTGATAGATCAGAGGGGGCACTGACCATCCGTTAGGATAAGTATGGACGATTGTGTTGTAACTGCATGTCTGGACTACTCATCACAGGTTGCTAGCATATTGGGGGGCTTTACCATTTGGCAGAGGTGCAGTTGTGTATTCATAAAGCCCAGCAGTCAGGGATTCTTGCTGACCAGAAATATTCAAAAAGTGGTTTGCAAATAACAATGTCACCAAATTGAAGTAAGTCAGTTAGACAAGTCACAATTGAGTTTGAGCAATGTGATGGCCAAGCCAACTGCACCATTGGCTGCTTGGTTTGTAGGGCCTTTGCGGCTACCATAAATCTGCACTTTTCAGTGGTCTTTACGGATCTCAGACGTATTCAGTACGACTGTTTGCGTCTTGTCTTGCAATTCGCGGTAATTGGACTTGTTTTCTGTATAAAACAACAAACGTTATTAAAGAAGAGTGTCAAATATCTTCAAAAATGCACAAATATTCCAGGTTTTTGTCGCAGATTTTATTAGTAGTTCTTTGTCGAATCACTGGTGTCACAAATATATTTCGGGGTTTGCAGATTAGTGTTTTGCTGAATTTTTTTTTTTTCGTATTTTGTTTCTTTTTTTTGTCTTGCCTATAGGGTATTTATTAAAATAAGGAAATTATCCTGTAATTATTATCGATTATTTTCAGATATGAACCATTTATGCTGGAAGGGAGTTGAAATTTTATGTGAAACAAATTAAGTTAAAGTGATGTTGATAGTATCTTACTATAATGGAGATTCGATGTCTGTAATGAAACCAAGTCACAGCTTACGTAACAATAAGCTCACGATTTGAAGTATTTAATTCATTGTCAAAATCCTTAATGCATAGAAAAATCTAATTATCGATGTCTTTATGAAATCTGGGTAGAATTGCCTCAAACAGCCAATGTTATAGTGCGTTATAAATACTGCAATGCGATTTATCTATCACCAAATAATAAATGTTTACATGATATGAGTTCAATGAATGCAATACTCACTTTAGCGTATCTTGGGTAGACGGCGGTCGGGAGGCCCTCGATCAATCGGCTGATCACGTCAAGCCTAGCACCTATATGATTTTCCCAACCCTATTGCCTTATGGAGCCCCACCTTTTTATCATATGGGTGCTAGAAGGCGGTGTGCGGGTCTACATATCCTGGGAATGACGTTAAATTCTATCTGATGGTGAGGTTCCAGTTTTTTGGAGGTTTGGGGAATGTGGAGCACACCTTCATCACATTGCTCTTGGTCCACCTCTGACCCGGAGTGGTAGTACCTGTTATGGTCCCATCTATGGGTTAAATAGAAAAATGTATTTTAAAAAAATTGTATTATCATAAGAATTGATTTTATTTCAAACTTTATCGGCATTAAAAATGACAAAAAACATGATATGAGTGGGGTTAATTTAGAGTTTGAAGATTCTGAACTAACTTTTCAAAAGCTTTTTTCTGTCATACAATTAATTGTATACCTCTTTCCTTACTTCTATTCTCTAGCATCTGGACTTCGACTTGGGACTTCGTGTCTGGTCTTCCATTGGGGATTTCTCTTTATAAGAAGCTGCTGTGTCATTGTAGTTTTTAGATAATAACACAAGACTTCGATTTACTTAGATCATATTTTATTTCGAAATCCCCACCAGACTACCTGCGCAGATTGAGTCAGCCGCGTACATACCACGACATACCACCGTCGTGGTGTTGGCCGATCTGACTAAAAATCTATTTCTAATCTAAACCGGAAGAGAGTCGTATCCACCGGAAGGAGGATCAGGACTGAGGTCAAGCCTTGTCACTCATCCTTCAAGGCCGTGGGCTGCAACTTATAACAGCCATTTTGATTTCTACACTACTGCACATAAATATTAGGAATCTAATAATTGCTTCAAACTTCTTAAATGACCGTAACATTACTGAAGACTGCAGTCTATCATGGACATAAGTGAGATTTAACAGGTTTGAATTTAGTTTTCCTTCTTCTAGACGAGTTGACTAACCAAGGTTAAAAAGCCAAGTCTGCACTACTATTTATCCATAGTTGGAGGGAGAATAGTTGCATTCACACCTTACCCAGGGGTATTAGTGCTATTTGAAATTCGAACAGCCTAGTCCAGGATTTGAACTCGTCTTGTCGTGTTCATTTCATATAGCGGTAACCATGTGCCTCCTAGATACTCATATAGATATACTGGCACATGGTAGTGAAGAACTCATAGTGGGATACACTTTCCCCGAAAGATTTTTGTGATTTAGGTCAGTAGATTACAAGAAGAACAACAACAACAATAATTATAACAATTACACGTGCGTATTCAACGTAATCTCGAATCTGAGGGGATTTAATCAAACCACCAAATATAACCAATGGGATTTTAATCATTCAATACACAAAAATAACAACAAAAATTTAAAAATGACCTCAGCTAGTTTAATTACTCTAAATAACCCCAGGGTGTTTAATCATCTTTTCTAAAAACAAAACAAAACAAAAATAATATAAAAAAAGACAAATCAAATTAGGACATTTCTCTGTCCATAGAAAAACAATCTGCGGGATTTTCAAACACTTCCTAAAAACTGGGAGTACTTTAATTCACCTCCATAAAAGAAAAACCTTGGTGATATTGAACTCAGACCCATAAAAATATATCTGGTTGACTTTTAATTTTCTATCTATATATCAATACTCGCGTTCCTGATTTGTATGACCGTTATATTCTTGCAACACCCTCTGGTTAAAAATGAGACAGTGCAAGATGAAATGCACGAAAAAGGACAAGCTACACAGAAAAATATAATAAAGAGAGTAGGGGACAGAATAAAGAAACTTTTAATTCATGCTGGATTTTTTAAAAAGTGAAATTTTGACAACATCTTCTATATTGGAAGCAATAATGCTATGTTTTAATTGGACATGATGAAAAGATGAAAACAAAGTGTGCGAGATTATTATACGTTTTACATATTCAACCATTTTGCAATAACTCTTAAATAAATATATCAAGCGTTAGAATAATTACATTATCATATCCAGAGGTTCTTCTTGTAAAAGTAAATCTGATTGCCTTAATTTACCATTTATGTATCAATACTCGTGTTCCTTAAAAGTACGACTGTTATCAGCTTGCAACAACCTCTGATTAAAAAATGACACCGTCCAAATCGTCTAAGATGAAATGCAAAAACGCAGATCCTGATTACTCGATATTGCTTATCCGCCGAATTCTGATGTCTTATCGTCACCCCAGCTAAATAATGGACCATTCCATTTTTATTATAAACAAAGAAAGGGAATATTTGAGATGCTACACAGAAAAATATGAGAATGAAATAGAGCAAGAGAGAGAAAGAGAGGTGATGAGCACCCTGAAGTGATAATGCTAATAGAATATAATGAAAATAAAGAAGAAAAAAAAACAGTGAGAGAGTTAAGTCAAGATTAGTATTCTTTTTACATATTGAACTATTTCGCAATAGCTTTTAAGTAAACACATCAAACGTTGTAATAATTAAATTGTAATAATGTGGTATGTCTACAGGTACTGTTAGTCTACCATATAACCCGGGAAGACTTAATTCACTTACAACTAACAATTCTAATACTCTGATAAGTATTTCCCTTGCAACCCAGGAGTATCAGGCGATATCCGCAGTTGGCTTAGTGTCTGATAAGGAGTTAACATAACCGAGAAATGTCAGTACTCTTCACATTCTAAAACATTACTTTTCCGTAAAAAAGAAATGAAAAACCAAAAACAGGTGGATTTTAAACTCACACCCAACAAATCATCCGAGAGAAATTCACCTTCAACAATCTTTCAACCCACCCCCACCCCAAATAAAAGAAAACTTGCGAATATCAAACACTTCTGCACACACCCAGCCAAAAAGAAAAATATCAGAGAGAAAACATATCAAACACCCCCCCCCTCACCACCACCGGAAGCTTCAACATACCTGACGTTCGAAAATCACTGGAAGCGTCAACACCTCGGTTTCCAAAATTTCATGTTTGTGTGTGCGGGTGTTTGAATGTGTGAGTGAGTGGTTGTGGATGCGTATCTGGGGGAACCGATGTGTAGGCTGGACACGCCGCCGGCTGGTGCTGACAATCAGCTTCCTTCATCTGTTAGCTCCTGTTACCTTTCGCTCATTCTCCTCACTTCCGGGTTGACTCATTATAATTACTTGCTCTCTCTAAGTTAATCTATCAGTAATTGGTTTATCAATTTTGGCTCACTTTGGCCCTCCCCGAGATTACTTCCTTCATTCTGATTAGTAAATATTTACTTTCATCCCACCATGCCAGTCGATCACAAGGATCCTTATATTTATTTACCAAACCCTCCGCACGAGCAGGATGCAACACAAGGCCAATATCTTAAGCGGATTTTAACAGGTTTGAATTTAGCTTTTTCCTACTCCTAGACTAGTTACCTAATATTGATTAAAGAGCCTTGTTGGTCCTGCTATTTACCCATAGCTGCAGGGAGAATTGAATTCATACCTTTCCCAAGGGTATTAGTGCCATGTGAAATGCAAACAGTTTCGTCCAGGAATTGAGCTGGGGTCGACGTCCAGGTATTGAAATCGGGTCCACTTCCTACGACTCTAACCATTACACCACGGGTGCCTCCTCCATAAGGATCTTTATAATGGAGAACCACGCAAAAAAAAAAAACCAAAAAAAAAAAACCGAAGCTCATGCGTGGCTACTGTTTTAAAAATTGCATGAATCATCTTGGCATTCAACTTTTGAGGTGCATTACGCACTGAGTAATAAACCCTGTCCCGTCCCTTTAAACGAGGGGGCAGGTGTTACTTGGCGAAATGGCCGCTGGGGTAACGCTATTAATTTTATATTTACCTGTCCAGAGACCCCTGGACTACTATTACTCACGTTTACTCTCTCTAATACCCCTCTCTTAGTTAATGTATCCGTCACTGATTAATCAATTCGTGCCCTCTGTTTGACCCTTTAAGAAACGGCCCTCCCTCAAAATTACCACCTTCATTTTGATGAGTATTTCAAGAAATTTTAAATTAAAATCTTGATGAAGATCACCAACAAAATCTGGTAATCTGAACATTAGATGCATAAATGAAAGTAACCTCATTTTAATAACAATTATGTTCATTTCAAATAATGCGCAAGCACAATTAAGAACACATTTTAGGATATTTTCATGCAGTTGTATTGATTCGAACAAATTCGTATTTTCCGTGTAGATTTACGGTGAAATGAAAACATACGGCTTCCTCCAAGTGAAACAAACAAGGGGAGATTACTCTCATGTATGTAACTAATATTCAGATTGCCCAAAACCCACTCCAATGGGTACGAATTTTGAAATCAATAAAGATTGTTAATAATCGGCCAAATTTCACTAACATATCAATAAACCATGTTTACAAAACCAAAACTCTTGATGAAAAAATTATAAAAAGTAAAAGAAGTCGTCGGGGTGGCCTAAAGTCGGTATCAGACAGACAGATTTTCACTAGCGCTAGACCAAAGAGGTTGTTTTTGCGTCTGGGGTGGAGCGCCACACCTACCATCAGATTCCTGTGATACTCATACACTAGGTTGTCGAGGGCCGGTATCGAACTAGGAACCTTGTGGTTTCTAGCCGAACACTATCGACTGAGTTATACACATTAAAAATCTCTGGTTCTTTTTCTGCAAAAATTACGACTTTATTTATATCCAAGTGTATGAGAAGAAAAATGGATATTTATTTTTAAAATATTTAACATTTGTCAGACCTTGTATTATTTTTCTTTTCTTTATTAGTAATTTTTCAGATTTTTTTCAAAAAACAGCGATTTCTGGGGTTGTTTTGTCTTTGAATGGGATCGCTAACATCGCGTGACGTTGCGTTTTGACATTTTTCTTCTATTTCGAGTGACGAGTTGAGACTTTTAACATCGTAAACTAAGGCTTATAAGTTTTTACTTGTTTTATACCAATTTCTTTTCACATGATTTATAATTATTAACCAAGTTGAGCCCCGTTGATGGTATGATTAAAACCGAAACGCTTTAGCGTTCAATTTTTGACTTATTTTTGTTTTTTCCAAAAACTTTATACTTAATTCAAAAAAGGTATCTAAAAATTAAAATATACATAGAAATAGCATTGAAATTCTAATTAAAAATGTCCAGCATTTGTAAATCTCAAAAGTAAACAAATCAATACACAAGGTATTTTTGCCCCCTCTACCCACTGGTAGACGCTTCTAGTTCAAAACAAAGACTTTCTCTTATTGGTCAACGTAAATTTAAAGCCCTTCTTCTCCTATCCAAAAAAGAGTATGGATCAAACTTGCTAGTGTAGTAACGTTCTTCGAGAGTATATTGCTAATTATTTTCCCCAGGGTGAACAGCCTAAAAACAACCCATAGATGAACAGACGCATATATTTGCGTATTCTTTAACCTAATTATGTTTTTCTACGAAGGAACCATTTGCTGTTCGTCTAATTATGGAATTCTTAGAGGTTAATACGAGTTGACAGACAACAGATCGAATGTCGTTACTTCAATCATAAGTTGTAAGCAAAACTCAAATTAAAATTGACTAACTATATTGATTATAGTTTCTTGTGAGAATTCTTTGTTCGGACCCCCCCCCCAAAAAAAAAAAAAAAAAACAACAACAAAAAAACGGAAGTGTTTATTAGTGTTTTCTTTTCCGGGGAATCCTGGTAGAATACTGTAATTTATCTTTTAAAATGAATTGACTCCTCGTTTGAATGATGGGCAGCAATTATGGTCGATTAATCCTTTCTTCTACAGTAATTTTATTCATTGTTCGATTTTAACGGCATTTCAAACTGTTGTGGGGTTTTTAAGGGTAAAAAATAAGACAAACGACTGGTAAAAATGGATACAAATGTACTGAACAAAAAGGAGTAGAAATTAGAGAAAAGAAAGTGGAGATTGCGTCTGACCATACAGTTGCGAGCTGACTCGCGTTGCTTCGTCTCAAGCCACAATTTTCCCTGCTACGTATAGTAGTCGTCGGCGCATTCCATTTATGTACATAGGTTATATCACCTATAACACAGTCCTTCCTGGGTTATTTTCCGTCTAGACGTTAAGGAATCTAATACATTGAACATATCTCTTTATATTTAGTATTGTTGATTTTTAACAAATTATAACTTAACTAGCAGGACCTGTGTATATACCACAGTATAATAATCTAATCGTGTATATATCACAGTATAATAATTCAATTGACGATGAACCCTTTCTTCTACAGTAATTTGATTGATTTTTATAATTTTAACGACATTTCAAACCTTCCTGGGTTATTCTCTGTCTAGAGGTTAAGGAATCACCTACATTGAACATTTATATTTTAGTATAAGGAACTATGAGACGAAATAAATATCATTTGAATGAAGCAAAGCACATGAAAAAAGAAAATCAGAGGAACATACTGTAATATAAATGTTGAGGGAGAATGTCATCGGATTCAATGCATTGTTGCCACCCACCATCCCATGAGCTTCTATTCGTGCGTGGCCCCACATTAAAAAGACATTGTGTCATACCCACTTACGTGGGATGCGAGTTAAATATTGTGAATTGAAAAAAAAATACAATTTAAGTTACGTGTAGATAAGGGTGGAATGTTACTATGAATTTTGGTATGACGTATGAAAAGCTACCTAGCGATTTTTGATTAGTCAGAACAAGGAGAGAGAACTTTTGGAATGATGGATGAAAACGTTTCAGTAGATTTATTTTTAGTTTTCAGCACAAGCCGAGAAAAAGACTGAGAGAAAGTGGGAGTGATGAGTTGACAGTCTGGACTGAGTGGCTGAAGGAAACAGACGAAAGATGAGTGTGCTCAAGGCATTTTTACTTGAGATATAATAAATGAGCTTAGAAAACAAAAAAGGACCACATTGCATTGCTATCAAAAAACTATCGACAGCACGAGAACAGATATCTCAAAAGATTCCAAAACAGTGAGAATGCCATTCAGCTGAACAAAATATCTGACAACGGGCACAGGCAGACCAAAGTGATACAGATAATTATTGACTTATTGATATAACAATTTCAACATAACACTTTCAAATTGATAGCGCACCATGCAACACTACTACAACATTTTTTAATGAAAAACTTCCTGTTGATGTTTTGTAATTGGTGTTAAATCCCACGACATCATATCCACCCACCAAAGAAAATCAAATATATATGTTTTGCTTAATTTTTTAATTAATTTCTGATGAATTGTTGATTAGAAATGATAAAAAAGACTATAATTCCAATTTGTTTTAATGTGTATCATTTTTTAATTGCAAATAGTATTTAAAGGAAGGAATTAGTAAAATAGTCGTTGTTGGATTTTTAAAAAGTCTATTAAGATTGTCTTACAGTTGAAACCCACGTTGCCTTTTTTATTTCATTGATAGAAATATGTAAAACATGAAATTATAATATTTTAATATTTTTGCCATTATCTCTTCAGATGTACGTTTTTATGGAGACTATTTATGGAGACATGAGCTTATGTTTGTATGTGGTCCCCACTATGATGATACTTATGTTCAACTGGTCTGATAGGGGTGGGATGCCAATAATTACTTTCTTTCTCTTCTACGCACTTTTCCCCAGTACCTCAAAAAGTAAATAGGCATCACCCATTCAGGTTTTTTTTTCGTTGACTTTGTTATTTTAATAAGTTACTAAAGTGACATAACTACTGATCAATAGGTACTAAACCTAATATATTTACAACCATTACTGCTAATAAGAAAACAGGTAAAAATTCAGTAACCAAGTATGGTCTAACTGATCAATTTCACGCAGAGAGTTGGTTGGATTTTACGGCATGTTAACCCATTGGGTATTTCTATGCCGAAAACGTTGTTTTTTTAATTTATTTTTGATGGGTACTCAATTTTTTTAACTATTTATTTAAATACATTTTCAAACATGTTTTTCTATTTAACCCATAGATATGACCCTAGCAGGTACTACCACTCCGTTTAAGACTGGACTTGGGAGCAAGGATTATATTAACACACCCAAAATTTAAGTTAGGTTTTGGTAAGAGTGAAAATTTATTACAACTTTTGGAATGATGGATGAAAACGTTCCAGTAGATTTTTAGGTGAGGAAGAGACTGAAATATAGCGAGAGTGATGAGTTGACAGTCTGGACTGAGTAACTGAAGGAAACAGACGCTAGATGAGTGTGCTCCTCAAGGCATTTTTACTTGGATATAATAAATGAGCTTAGAAAACAAAAATGACCATCTTGCATGACAGCACGAAAACAGATATCTCAAAAGATTCCAAAACAGCGAGAATGCCATTCAGCGGAACAAAAGATCTGACAACGGACACAGGCAGACCAAAGTGATACAGATAATTACTGACTTATTGATATAACAATTACAACATCATAACACTTTCAAATTGACAGCGCACCATGCAACACTACCACAACATTTTTTATGAAAAACTTCCTGTTGATGTTTTGTAATTGCTGTTAAATCCCACGACATCATATCCACCCACCAAAGAAAATCAAATATATATTTTTTTAAAATTAATTTTTTAATTTCTGATAAATAGTTGATTAGAAATAATACATATACAATCAATTCCATTTGTTTTAATGTATCATTTTTAATTGCAAATAGTATTTAAAGGAAGGAACTAGTAAAATAGTCGTTGTTGGATTAAAAATGTCTATTAAGATTGTCTTACGGTTGAATCCCATGTTGCCTTTTTTAATTCATTGATAGAAATATGTAAAACATGAAATAATATTTTAATATCTTTGCCATTATCTCTTCAGATGTACATTTTTATAGTGACTGTTGTCTGTTTTGAGTTGTTTAAGTAACCATTAGGTCACATTATTTCCATAGTATCATTTATATATATATATATATATATATATATTATATATATATATATATATATATATATATGCCTGCTCAAATATACGAAAAATAAGAATCAGAAACAGTGAGAATGCCATCCAGTCGAACAAAAGATCTAACAACAGGTCCAATAACCAGATAGTAGTGAGTCTGGGCTATTTTTGAGAGAACCTATGCAGGATGAATGTCTCCCAAGGCATTTTACTTGGCGTAAAAATAAAATTACATCAGAAATAACAAGAACGTCTTGTGCTGTAATTAAAAATCAACAGCACAGGACAAGGTATCTCAAAACATTCCAAAGTAATTTCCAGACTCGAATACAGCGAGAATGATCTAACAGATAAAGAAAGACCCAACGGAAGAGGATTAGTATAGAATTATTACTATAACAATTACAACATCATCATTCCATCAAATCCACAGCGCACCATTCAACACTAACACAACATATGTAATTGCTGTTGAAACCCATGAAATCATATTCAGCAGAAAGAAAATCGGATGCCCGCTAAAATATACGAAAAATAAGCCCACCACTCTGCATTTTCAGAAACAAAAATGTAAGTTACATGTAGCTAATGGTGGAATGTTACTATGAATTTTGGAATGACATTGGAAAGGCTACCTAGCTATTTTTGATTAGTCAGGACAAGGAGCGAGAGAGAGGGGGGAGTAGTGAGTCTGGGCTGAGATTTTGGAGAGAACCGATGCAGGATGAGTGTGTTCTCCAAGGCATTTTACTTGGGATAAAAATAAATTACCTCAGAAATAACAAGAACGTCTTGTGTTGTAATTAAAAATCAATAGCACAGGACAAGATATTCCAAAGTAATTTCCAGACTCGAAAACAGCGAGAATGAACAGACATAGAAAGACCCAATGAAAGAGGATAAGTATAGAATTAGTACTATAACAATTACAAAATCATCACTCCATCAAATCCACAGCACACCAGGCAACACTGCCACACATATGTAATTGCTGTTGAATCCCATGAAATCATATTCAGCAACAATAAGAAAATCAGATGCCTGATAAAATATACGAAAAATAAGTCCAGCACTCTGCATTTTCAGAAACAGTGAGAATGCCATCGAGCCGAACGACAGATGTAACAACAAACCCAGCAACCAGATCCAAGGCGAGAGAATAGATGAAGAGTAAGAAGTATAGAATTATTACTATGACAACGTCATCTCTCCTTTCAATCGAACCCTATTGAGTAAATGACACCATCCAAGGACTCGAGGAATACACAAAAAGAGCAAGGAAAGTGCAATATATGGACAAGCAGAAAACGAGATAACAGAAAATGGCAAGAAAAACAATTATATGGATACTTCAAGTTACAATACAGTATAGATCTAGTTCGAACGAGAAATCTATGGCTGTTAAATGGATGGGTAATAAAAGTGTTACTGTTGGAAGAAATTACGACGCTATTCAACCTATCAGAAAAGTACAACGTTGACCAGCAAGAAACGACTCGTTGTTTGGCTAATATTTTGTTACAATAAGAGGATATAAACGGTGTTGCCCATTATTCATTTCCATGTTTGTTATGGCTATAGTAAACGCCGGGATTATTGACACGCTTTTTCCACGAAAACGTCAAAGAAACAATGTATCTACTTGATTTCAAAAGAGATGTTTCTCTAACAAACCTAAAATGAGCAATGCGTGTGATCCCAAATGAAAGAAATAGAAAACCACTACCCTCATCTAGAATTGTAAAGTACAAGGTTGAATAAAAGAAGTAATGCCATTTTGTTTAGGACATGTATAATTACCAACACAGGAATATGTATCATACATCAAAATGAAGCGGATCCTCTATGGATCACATTCCTATTCCTCCACATTGTCACCATTTCTTTTAGTAGCAACGTTCCACCTTCGAATTAGAAAGCATGTATCCAGGCCCCGTAAAATACCGTTCTTTGAGCCACTTCTTCACCACAGATTTAATTTCCTCATCACCGGAATAATGTTTTCCTCTCAAACCCTCTTTCATGGTGTCGAACGGATGATAGTCTGAAGGCGATAAATCTGATGAGTATGGAAGAAGTGAAATCTGCAGTGAAGAAGTGGCTCAAAGAACAGTCAACATAATTATACGGGGCAGAGATAAATGCTTTCATTCGAGGGTAGAACAGGGCCATTGAGAGAAGCGAGAACTGGAGAAGTAGGGATGTGTTTCACAGAGGACCAGCTTCATTTTATGTATGATACATGTTCCTGTGTTGGTAATTATACCTGTCCTAAACAAAATGGCATTAATTTTTTTACTAATCCTTGTGAGATAAGGATTCAATCATAAGGACCAATTCTTACAAAAACGGGTTCAACAAAGTCGATGTCAAAATCGGCCCGTGCACAACAAAACCAAGGACTTATTACAAAAAGTGCACTGGTGGTTAGTTGGATTTTACGGCATGTCAATCCTTGTTGAGTTATTTTATGCCGAAGACATTTTTTTTTTAATTCATGGGTATTTTAAATTTTTTCAAACTCATTTCTTTTTCAAAATCATTTTTTTTAAAAACATTTTAAACTCATTTTTTTCTATTTAACACATAGATGGAACCAGAAAAGGTACTACCACCCCGGGTCGGAGTGGACCTGGGAGTAATGGTGATGAAGAGGTACTTCAAATTCCTCAGAGATACAGAACGAGCTTCACCATCAGATAGAATTTAACGTCATACTCAAGACATTAAGACTCTCATCCTTCACCTTCTTCCATATATGCTATGAAAATGGGTTGGGGATTGCTATAAATGCAAAAGGGTTGGGACAATCATATAGGTAATATGGCTTGACATGACCAGCGTATTGATCACAAGGTTGCCACTCCGACCGTTTAGCCTAAGCGTATTAAGGGTAAAGAGAAGTGATCTATGTCATGGAATACTCAGGCTCCTTGATTCCGTTCTTAAGCATCACGGGTCACCCCAATGGCCAACAGAGCTCAGTATGTAGAGTGTTCGTTTGGGAACCTCAAGGTTCCTGATTCGATACCGGCCCTCGCCAACTCAGTGTATGAGTAGCACAGGGATCTCTGCGGTAAAGTGAGGAGCTGACTGTAGGTGTGGCGTGCCGCCTCAGATGCTAAAAACAATCTCCTTGGTCTAGCGCTAGTGAAGGAGAGATAGACTCCCTCGCTGTATGGCTTTGACACCTGACGATGACTAATCCCTCTACAGAGCTGCAGTCGTTGTATTCTATAAGCCCCAGTCGACAGGGCGGATTTAATTAGCTGATGTCCGCACGTTAATTAAAACTCGTTAAATAGACATTTATAAATATCAAAATTTGGAATGAATTCTGATTTGGAGTTTTAAGACAATCGCTACAATTAAAACATGTTCATCTTAAAGACACTTTACACCTGGACATAAACAGTTTCCCGTCAAATGACTATTTAACCATATCCAATCATTTATAGTGTTTCATTATTGAAAAAGAGGTTCCGTTGTCTTAATATCATTTCAAAGCATTTTAAATCTTTACGCGACGAAAACCCGTAGCAATAAATAAATTACTTTGTCATCGTAAATATAAACCCCAATCCCATACACCTATTATTTCTTGAGTCTCCTCTCTTGCAGTTATTCTCGCTGATCAATTTTGATGAAATAACATATTTCCTTCAAAGAAAGTAATTCATTTTGCTGACGATTTGATATGCCCAGAGGGCAATCTTTACAACTATATATCCTGGAATATTGCATTGTGTATATTAGTTTATAAGTACGCAATAAAATAATTTTCTAGCATAGCTACGTATAAGTGTGTTGTAGGAGTTAGTGGCTGGGTATTTAGTAATATAGTCTGTTGTTTAGAAATTAGGTGATAAAAATATTAATTAAGTAAGGTACACCAAGTAAACTTGTAAATTATCTATATATTGTTATAAAGTTGTAAATTGTCTATTGTTGTATATAGTTAATAATTTATCATTTCTCTGAATTTTTTATATGAGGCTTGATAATTGTCTTACTCCTTTAACGCATTCTCTCAGACTCAATTCACACTGACCCATCACTTCTCCACTGTGCAACTTCGCCACGTCTCATTCGTTCGTCCAATCAAAAAACGCCATCTGTCAGCGCCTAATCATCACTTAGACTATTCCGTTCTAATTCACGCATCAGGCCACCCTCAAGGCTCCACCTCACGCCCATTATGTAACAACTCTAAGTATTCTTTGTCGTCTCTGATCTATATTTACCTATATATAATTTGTTCTTATGGCATTGTCTTCATCATTTATTGTTATCTGTACAATTGGACACATAGCATAATGGATAAAGGTGTTGGTTTAAGACAGTTCTAAGTGACAGTTATCTCTAAGCTGCAGTTCCAATCCTGGTCAAGGCCGACAGTAACATAGAATGATAATTAACACACCTTAACACCTTTACCACAGCTATAGTTAGCGGAAGGAAAACAGGATACCCCTGTGGATTGAATACATGGTTAGGTTCAAAGTTCCGTGATGGCTCCAAATTAAGCCAAGAAGATTCCCGAGATCGAGAAGGCTCCGGAATCCGATTGGAAATACCTGAAGAAGGCCGGAGGGCACATCGACCGAAACGTTGTACAGATAAAAATAAGGATGAAAACAAATCCGAATAATCGAAATGATATTAATATATATATCAATATCCGTGTTCTTTATTTGTGCGACCATTATAATCTCGCAACGACCTCTGTTTAAAACTGAAACCGTCCCAGATGAAAGGCAAAAATGTAAATGCTGATTATCTGGTTTTGCTTATCCACCCAGTTTTTATTATAAGAGTATTCCCCTCAACTATATATAGGACCATTCTGTTCGTATTATAAAGAAAGAAAGCGAAGATAAATAACAAGCTACACAGAAAAATATAAAAAAAGAAAGAGTGTAAAGGAAAGATAGAAAAAGGGGGAAATCCGAGAAAGTGGAAGCGATAATGCTAATCTGTTTGAATCGAACATGATGAAAAGATGAAAAATAAGGAAAGAAAGGGAAAAAATGAATGAGAAAGTTAGATTAAGATCATTATACTTTTTATCATATTGAACTATTTATCAAAATCCATTATGTAAACACAAAACGTTGTAATAATTAAATCATCATACAGTCGTATATCTATATGTCCCTACTAGTAATCAAATATGGTAGTAAGGCCTCGACTTATACACGACTATATGCGGTACCTTTCCCATTATTCGGCAATGTTCCTCATTTAATTCTCTTTCATGCTTTCCAGTTTTAAAAAATGCATTTATCACTTTTTTCTTTACCTTTTGATGTTCTTTACTACCAAAAGTAAAAGCTCCCTAAACGCAAGTATTTAAGTTTCTTATAAAATCTATCGAATTAGAAAGACCAACTAAGCTAAAATATTGAACTATTTAGCAATAGCTCTTAAGTAACATATCAAACTGTGTATAATCAAATTATCATTATAGTCATTTGTTATTATGGTTTAGAAGCTGTGCTTCTCAACCTTAAAAAAGTTTGACATTTTTTGATCGATGTACGGACCAGTGAATAAAATTAAAGAATTAGTTAAACTTCAATTAAAAATCATCTAAAATTAGCTTACAATATAGAAATCTATCATCAATATTAACAACCCCCCCAGTATACCCGCCCTGTCAGCAGGGGCGTTAAGAATACACGACTGCACCTCTGCAGAAGTCTAACAACTCCAATGTGACCACCTGTTGGCCGTGGGTGGCGGCCCGTGATGCTTAAGGATGGAATCCAGGTGGTTGAGCAGTCCATTATATGCACACTCACTTTGGTCCTTACCTATACAAGACGGACAGTCGGAGAGGCCCTCTCTGGATCAATCAGCTAGTCATGTCAAGCCCTTGTACCTATATGATTTCCCAACGCTATTGCCCTTATGACAAACCCCAACCCCATTTTTATCATATGGGTGCTAGAAGGGTCTTAATGCCCTGGGTATGAACGTTAAACTAACTGATGGTGAGGTTCCAGTTCTGGACGTCCTGAGGAATATGGAGTACCCCTTCAACCACCATTTTGTCTCAGGTCCACTTTTAACCCGGAGTGGCGTACGTTTTCAGGGTCCCCGTCTATGGGTTAGATAGAAAAATCTGTTTTACAAAAAAAAAAAATGAGTTTGAACAATTTCTTCGCAAATTATCCCTACGAATCATTGAAAACTTTGCTGGCATTAAATGAACCCAATGTGGTTAAATATGCCGTAAACTACCCCCCAGAAAAAAAAGCACAACAGACCTCAGTCCATAATTAAATGGGCTTGCCTTCTAATTTGTCAATTCCTAAATCGTAATGGTTTGTGAATATTCCAAATTGGTTCCTATACTTCCTTATTATCACACACATTGTTGAATGCAAACCTCGCATAGGTATGGAAATGGAAGAAGCATATTGAGAACGACTGCAGCCAGTCGAGGATATTCGGCTCTTGCTCTGATGCTTGCATTGTGATGTTGTTTTTATGCTACCTGTTACGATTTTGTGGCTATTTTTGAAGGCTTCAAGTTAGAAACACGTTAGAGTGGATATCTCATGTTTAAGCAGGGGCTGATCTTATAGAGAAAAATACTTTGGGTTTTCTCGTTGTCCTACCGTGGATGTGTAAAATCCTTTGGTTTCTTCTTGTATACCATTATTGTTTGATTAGAATCCTTCGGTTGAAAAAGTCGCGGCTGAACTTGCACAAACGTGGCAAAATTAGGGTGACGCCAGAAAAAACAGAACCCACGGAACTTTGTAATAAAACAGTTAATTTTAACTTTATGGGGGTTAGGGTTTAGGCTTTAGGGTTTAGTTTAATGGGAATGAATAAATAGACTTGGGTTTTGTTTTTTTTCTGGGTCATCCTGTATACCGGTGACCGCAGAAAAAAATCGAACCCACACATTTTGTAATTAAAACTTAATTTTTAAAAACTAGGGTGGGTTAGCGTTAGGCTTAAGGGTTTAAGGTTAGTTTTAAATGGAAAATAACATAAATAAGGGATTGGGTTCCGTTTTTTTCTGGTCAAATCAATTTTTAACACTGTGTAAGTTCGCCCAAAGTTCTTGGTAGCAGGTCCGTTCGTCAAATGTCAAATAACGTGCAAATGAACGGTTTTAAAGACGGTGGTTAATAGTTAACATAACCATGTATTCGAGCTGTTTATTGGCTAAGCTTTAAATCCACGCGCCCGACGCAGAGTCTTAAAGTTTAATGGGGTGGATTTTTAGCAGCACGTATATGCATAGATAATCCAACAATTACCACCAGCAGGCAACTTCCAATAATTTGGTCTTTTAATTTAACAAGTTGTGTTGTGATATACAAAAGATTTCGATATCAATCATTAATCTTTTTTTTCGCTGATCTTCCTCTGTGGAAAATACACATGATTATCGTCAAGTGTTTTTAAATGCCAATGTCTATAATGATGGTATATCTCAATTCACTGTCAGTTTCTTGACAGTTCTAGGGAACATATCGAAACATCTTAGATCACATGACTCCTCCACATTTCCAAATTTCCGTTTTCAATTATATGCTTCCTAATCGGTCCATTGGGGAAGCACAATGCCCTTTTCCATGCATGGAGATGTTTAAGGGTGGTTTGGAATATATCACGAGGTTATCTGCCAGATATGCCAGTTTTACAGTCCATTCGGAGTTCTTAAAAGTTGTGCCGACCAATGGGATATCTTGAAGGGATGAATAAAACAAAACGTATTCATCATTAAATCAAGATACTTGAATTTTATATACATCTTTGAAAGTTTTCAACATTTCATTTGTTGATTAAGAAAGAAAAGTTAAATGCTCAAACATTAACTCTAACATCCTGTTTGGAGAATTTTCAATCCAGACCCTATTCCTATAAGGATTATTAAAAAAATGGCTAAAAATGGCCTTTTTCAATTTAAAGTTTACCTGTTATTACCTTAAATCAATAAGATTTCTAAATTAATATTTAATATTATATTTAAACAAAAGGCTACATTTAGTATAGATTAGGAAAATGAATGTGACTTACTGCCAGGTGGAATGGTGGTAAGGAAATTAAAGAGTTAATATGAAGGGATAACTGAAAAAGTTCTCGGCCCAGACCAGGGGGGGGGTGAACTAAGGCTATGTTGAAAGGCAATAGCATAGCAATAGCATAATCTTTACAATCACTGCCGTCCCTCACAAAAAAAGTAAAAACCAAAAAGGTATTAATTAAAATACAGTAATCCCATTCTTGGCCTTTTGTTTTTGCAAGTTTTTTCTCCTCAAAAATGTTTAGCCTTATTCTTTCCCCTTTTTAAAATTATTTTTTAATTCTTCTTTTTCTCTACTCCCCTTCTCTTCTTCCCCTTCTTTTTTCATTTCATAAGTTCAAATACTCGTGAAGAGAAACTTAATTTAAGTTTTTTTTTTTCGTTGGCCTACACTGGTGTGCCAATGTGTAGGTGTCCACGGTGAGAAATTACTAATGATTTTTTTTTGCTTCTTCAGCTGTAGACCAGTTTGTCACCTTGTATTTGAACGCACAAAAACCGTTAAAACTACTTATCTCTGTGATATATGCCAAGAAATATTGGGTGCAGTAGTAGTAAAGAAAGTATCCCATGTTTCACGGCACGATGGTACATCTAATCCATGGCAGAAGATATAGAAGATCGGTTCATCCTACAAATTAAGTCGTCCATGTTTTGTTGCAGCTAGATTAGAGCACTGATATCACAGAGAAAGTAGTTTTAACGGTTTTTGGTGCGTTTCAAATACAAGGTGACAACTGGTCTACAGCTGAAGAAGCAAAAAAAAAATCATTAGTAATGTTCTCACGTGGACACCTACACATTGGCACACCAGTGTGGCCAAGCGAAAAAAAAAACTTAATTAAGGTTCTCTCACGAGTATTTGAACTATGATGAAAAAGAAGGGGAAGAAAGAGAAGGGGAGGTAGTAGAAAAGAAGAATTAAAAAATTAATTTTTAAAAGGGGAAAGATAAGGCTAAACATTTTGTGAGGAAGGAAAAACTTGCAAAAACAAAGGCAAGAAATGGGATTACTGTATTTTAATAATACCTTTTGGTTTTTTACTTTTTTTTGTGAGGGACGGCAGTGATCTGTAAAGATTATGCTATTGCTATGCTATGCGCTTTCAACATAGCCTTAGTTCACCCCCCCCTGGTTGGCCGAGAACTTTTCAGTATCCCTTCATATTAACTCTTAATGTCCTATACACCTCATTCCACCTGGCAGTAAGTCACATTCATTTTCCTAATCTATACTAAATGGTAGCCTTTGTTTAAATATAATATTAAATATATTTAGAAAATCTTTGATTTAAGGTAAATAACAGGTAATTTAAATGAAAAGGCCATTTTTAGCCATTTTTTTAATAAATCCCTTATAGGAATAGGGATCTGGACTTTGAAAATTCTCAACAGGATGTTAAGAGTTAATGTTTGAGCATTTAACTTTTCTTTCTTATCACAAATGAAATGTTGAAAACTTCAAAGATGTAATATAAATTCAAGTATCTTGATTTAATGATGAATACGTTTTGTTTTATTCATCCCTTCAAGATATCCCATTGGTCGCACAACTTTAGAACTCCGAATGGACTGTAAAACTGGCATATCTGGCAGATACCTTTGATATATTCAACACCCTAAACATCTCCATGCATGGAAAAAGGCATTGTGCTTCCCAATGACCGATAGGATAGATATAATGAAACGGAAATTGGAAAATGTGGAGGAGTCATGTGTCTAAAGATTGTTTCGATATGTTCCCTAGAACTGTCAGAAACTGACAGTGAATTTGAGATATCCATCATATAAGACATTGGCATTAAAACACTTGACGATAATCATGTGTATTTTCCATCAGAGGAAGATCAGCGAAAAAGATAATGAATTGATATGAAATCTTTTTGTGATATCACAACACAACTTGTTAAATTAAGACCAATTATTGGAAGTTGCTGCTGGTGGTAATGTTGGATTATCTATGCATATACGTTGTGCTAAAATCCACCATTTAAATTATAGACTCTGCGTGGGCGCGTGGATTAAAGCTAGCCAATAAACAGCTCGAATACATGGTTAGTTAACTATTTAATCACCGGTCTTAAAGCCGTTCATTTGCACGTTATTTGACATTGACGAACGGACCTGCTACCAAGAACTTTGGGCTGAACTTACACAAAGGTGTAAAATTTGATTGACCCAGAAAAAACGGAACCCAATTTATTTATTTATTTTTCCATTAAACTAACCTTAAACCCTAAGCCCTAACGCTAAACCCACCCTAGTTAAAATTAAGTTTTATTTACAAAATGTGTGGGTTCGTTTTTTTTCTGGGTCACCGGTATACAGGATGACCCAGAAAAACAGAACCCAAGTTATTTATTCATTTTCCCATTAAACTAACCCTAAAGCCTAACCCTACCCCCCATAGTTTAAAATTAAACTGTTTATTACAAAGTCCGTGGGTTCTGTTTTTTCTGGGTCACCCTAATTTTGCACGTTTGTGCAAGTTCAGCCGGACTTTGTTCAACCGAAGGATTCTAATCAAACAATAATGTATACCAAGGAAGAACCAAAGGATTTTACACATCACGTAGGGACAACGAGGAAAACCCAAAGTATTTTTCTCTATAGATCAGCCCCTGCTTAACATGAGATATCCACTCTAAAGTGTTCTAACTTGAAGCCAAAATAGCCACAAAATCGTACAGGTAGCATAAAAACAACCATCACAAATTGCAGCATCAGAGCAAGAGCCGAATATCCTCGACTGGCTGAGGTCGTTCTCAATATGCTTCTTCCATTTCCATACCTATGGGCGAGGTTGCATTTTCAACAATTTGTGTGTGATAATAAGGAAGTATAGGAACAATTTGAATATTCACAAACCATTACGATTTAGGAATTGACAAATAAGAAGCAGCCTCATTAATTATGGACTGGAGTCTGTTTGTGGCTTTTTTTTTGGGGGGGGGGTAGTTTACGGCATATTAACCACATTGGGTCATTTAATGCCAGCAAAGTTTTCAATGATTCGTAGGGATAATTTGGAAGAAATTGTTCAAACTCATTTTTTTTTTTTAAACAGATTTTCTATCTAACCCATAGAGGGGACCTGAAACGTACTGCCACTCCGGGTAAAGTGGACCTGAGACAAATGGTGGTGAAGGGTACTGCCATATATTCCTCAGACGTCCAGAATGGAAACCTCACCATCAGTTAGTTTAACGTCATACCAGGGCATAAGAGCCTTCTAGCACCCATATGATAAAATGGGGTTGGGGTTTGTCATAAGGGGCAATAGCGTTGGGAAAATCATATAGGTACAAGGGCTTGACATGAACTAGCTGATTGATCAGAGAGGCCTCTCCGACTGTCCGTCTTGTATAGGTAAGGACCAAAGTGAGTGATGCATATAATGGACTGCTCAACCACCTGGATTCCATCCTTAAGCATCACGGGCCGGGCCACCCACGGCCAACAGGTGGTCACATTGGAGGTTGTTAGACTTCTGCAGAGGTGCAGTCGGTGTATTCTAACGCCCCTGCTGACAGGGCGGGTATACTGGGGGGGGGTTGTTAATATTGATGATAGATTTCTATATTGTAAGCTAATTTTAAGATGGTTTTTTAATTTGAAGTTTAACTAATTCTTTAATTTTATTCACTGGTCCGTACATCGATTAAGAAATGTCAAACTTTTTTTAAGGTTGAGAAGCACAGCACTTAAACCATATAACAAAATGACTATAATGATAATTTTGATTATTACACAGTTGATATGTTTACTTAAGAGCTATTGGCTAAATAGTTCAATATTTAGCTTAGTGGTCTTTCTAATTCGATAGATTTTATAAGAAACTTAAATACTTGCGTTTAGGGAGCTTTTACTTTTGCTAGTAAGAACATCAAAAGGTAAAAAAAAGTGATAATGCATTTTTAAAACTGGAAAGCATGAAAGGAATTAAATGATGTAAACATTGCGAATAATGTGAAAGGTACCGCATATAGTCGTGTATAAGTCGAGGCCTTACTACCATATTTGATTACTAGTAGGACATATAGATATACGACTGTATGATGATTTAATTATTACAACGTTTGATGTGTTTACATAATGGATTTTGATAAATAGTTCAATATGATAAAAGTATAATGATCTTAATCTAACTTTCTCATTCATTTTTTCCCTTTCTTTCCTTATTTTTCATCTTTTCATCATGTTCGATTCAAACAGATTAGCATTATCGCTTCCACTTTCTCAGATTTCCCCTTTTTCTATCTTTCCTTTACACTCTTTCTTTTTATTTTTTCTGTGTAGCTTGTTATTTATCTTCGCTTTCTTTCTTTATAATACGAACAGAATGGTCCTATATATAGCTGAGGGGAATACTCTTATAATAAAAACTGGGTGGATAAGCAACACCAAGATAATCAGCATTTACATTTTTGCCTTTCATCTGGGACGGTTTCAGTTTTAAACAGAGGGCGTTGCGAGATGATAATGGTCGCACAAATAAAGAACACGGATATAAATTATTAATATCATTTCGATTATTCGGACTTGTTTTCACTCTTATTTTCATCTGTACAACGTTTCGGTCGATGTGCCCATAATCTTCGTCAAGTATTTCTTGTCTGATTCTGGAACCTTCTCGATCTCGGGAACCTTCTTGTCTTAATCTGGAGCCATCACGGAACTTTGAACCTAACCATTTATTCAATCCACAAGGGTATCCTGTTTTCCCTCCGCTAACTATAGCTGGGGTACAGGTGTTAAGGTGTGTTAATTATCATTCTATGTTACTGTCGGCCTTGACCAGGATTGGAACTGCAGTTTAGAGATAACTGCCACTTAGAACTGTCTTAAACCAACACCTTTATCCACTATGTCTTCATCTTTGTTATCTGTACAATTGGACACATAACAATGCCATAAGAACAAATTATATAAAGACAAATATAGATAAGCGACGGGCAAAAATACTTAAAGAGTTGTTACATAATGGGCGTGAGGTGGAGCCTTGAGGGTGGCCTGATGTGTGAATTAGAACGGAAAAGTCTAAGTGATGATTAGACGCTGACAGATAGCGTTTTTTGATTGGACGAACGAATGAGACGTGGCGAAGTAGCACAGTGGAGAAGTGATGGGTCAGTGTGAATTGAGTCTGAGAGAATGCGTTAAAGGAGTAAGACAATTATCAAGCCTCATATAAAAATTCAGAGAAATGATAAATTATTAACAGTATACAACAATAGACAATGTACAACTTTATAACAATATATAGATAATTTACAAGTTTACTTGGTGTACCTTACTTAATTAATATTTTTATCACCTAATTTCTACACAACAACAGACTATATTACTAAATACACAGCCACTAACTCCTACAACACACTTATACGTAGCTATGCTAGAAAATTATTTTATTGCGTACTTATAAACTAATATACACAATGCAATATTCCAGGATATATAGTTGTAAAGATTGCCCTCTGGGCATATCAAATCGTCAGCAAAATGAATTACTTTCTTTGAAGGAAATATGTTATTTCATCAAAATTGATCAGCGAGAATAACTGCAAGAGAGGAGACTCAAGAAATAATAGGTGTATGGGATTGGGGTTTATATTTACGATGACAAAGTAATTTATTTTATTGCTACGGGTTTTCGTCGCGTAAAGATTTAAAATGCTTTGAAATGATATTAAGACAACGGAACCTCTTTTCAATAATGAAACACTATAAATGATTGGATATGGTTAAATAGTCATTTGACGGGAAACTGTTTATGTCCAGGTGTAAAGTGTCTTTAAGATGAACATGTTTTATTGTAGCGATTGTCTTAAAACTCCAAATCAGAATTCATTCCAAATTTTGATATTTATAAATGTCTATTTAACGAGTTTTAATCAACGTGCAGACATCAGCTAATTAAATCCGCCCTGTCGACTGAGGCTTGTAGAATACACCGACTGCAGCTCTGTAGAGGGATTAGTCGTCGTCAGGGGGGCCTAAAGTCTGTGTCAGAGCCATACAGCGAGGGAGTCTATCTCCCTTTCACTAGCGCTAGACCAAGGAGATTGTTTTTAGCATCTGAGACGGCACGCCACACCTACAGTCAGCTCCTCACTTTACCGCAGAGATCCCTGTGCTACTCATACACTGAGTCGGCGTGAGCCGGTATCGAACCAGGAACCTTAAGGTTCCCAGCCGAACACTCTACCGACAGAGCTCTGTTGGCCATGGTGGTGACCCGTGATGCTTAAGAACGGAATCAAGAAGCCTGAGTGTTCCATGACATAGATCACTCCTCTTTATCCTTAATACACTTAGGCTAGACTGAGTGGCAACCTTGTGATCAATACGCTGGTCATGTCAAGCCATATTACCTATATGATTGTCCCAATGCTATTGCATTTATAGCAAGCCCCAACCCATTTTTATAGCATATATGGAAGAAGGCGAAGGATGAGAGTCTTAATGTCTTGAGTATGACGTTAATTTCTATCTGAAGCTCGTTCTGTATCTCTGAGGAATTTGAAGTACCTCTTCATCACCATTACTCCCAGGTCCACTCCGACCCGGGGTGGTAGTACCTTTTCTGGTTCCATCTATGTGTTAAATTGAAAAAAAAATGAGTTTAAAATGTTTTAAAAAAAAAAGATTTTGAAAAAGAAATGAGTTTGAAAAAATGTAAAATACCCATGAATTAAAAAAAAAATGTCTTCGGCATAAAATAACTCAACAAGGATTGACATGCCGTAAAATCCAACTAACCAACCAACCACCAGTGCACTTTTTGTAATAAGTCCTTGGTTTTGTTGTGCACGGGTCGATTTTGACATCGGCGTTGTTGAACCCGTTTTTGTAAGAATTGGTCCTTATGATTGAATCTATCTCACAAGGATTAGTAAAAAAAAGTAATGCCATTTTGTTTAGGACAGGTATAATTACCAACACAGGAACATGTATCATACATAAAATGAAGCTGGTCCTCTGTGAAATACATCCCTACTACTCCAGTTCTCGTTTCTCTCAATGGCCCTATTCTACCCTCGAATGAAAGCATTTATCTCTGCCCCGTATAATTATGTTGACTGTTCTTTGAGCCACTTCTTCACTGCAGATTTCACTTCTTCCATACTCATCAGATTTATCGCCTTCAGACTATCATCGGTTCGACACCATGAAAGAGGGTTTGAGATGAAAACATTATTCCAGTAATGAGGAAATTAAATCTGTAGTGAAGAAGTGGCTCAAAGAACGGAATTTTACGGGGCCTGGATACATGCTTTCAAATTCGAAGGTGGAACGTTGCTACTAAAAGAAATGGTGACAATGTGGAGGAATAGGAATGTGATCCATAGAGGATCCGCTTCATTTTGATGTATGATACATATTCCTGTGTTGGTAATTATACATGTCCTAAACAAAATGGCATTACTTCTTTTATTCAACCTTGTACTTTACAATTCTAGATGGGGCTAGTGGTTTTCTATGTCTTTCATTTGGGATCACACACATTGCTCATTTTAGGTTTGTTAGAGAAACATCTCTTTTGAAGTCAAGTAGATACATTGTTTCTTTGACGTTTTCGTGGAAAAAGCGTGTCAATAATCCCGGCGTTTACTATAGCCATAACAAACATGGAAATGAATAATGGGCAACACCGTTTATATCCTTTTATTGTAACAAAATATTAGCCAAACAACGAGTCGTTTCTTGCTGGTCAACGTTGTACTTTTCTGATAGGTTGAATAGCGTCGTAATTTCTTCCAACAGTAACACTTTTATTACCCATCCATTTAACAGCCATAGATTCCTCGTTCGAACTAGATCTATACTGGTATTGTAACTTGAAGTATCCCATATAATTGTTTTTCTTGCCATTTCTGTTATCTCGTTTTTCTGCTTGTCCATATATTGCACTTTCCTTGCTCTTTTTGTGTATTCTTCGAGTCCTTGGATGGTGTCATTTACTCAATAGGGCTCGATTGAAAGGAGAGATGACGTTGTCATAGTAATAATTCTATACTTCTTACTCTTCATCTATTCTCTCGCCTTGGATCTGGTTGCTGGGTTTGTTGTTACATCTATCGTTCGGCTCGATGGCATTCTCACTGTTTCTGAAAATGCAGAGTGCTGGACTTATTTTTCGTATATTTTAGCGGGCATCTGATTTTCTTTTTGTGTGGGAATATGATTACATGAGATTCAACAGCAATTATATATGTTGTGGCAGTGTTGCCTGGTGTGCTGTGGATTTGATGGAGTGATGATTTTGTAATTGTTATAGTACTAATTCTTACTTATCCTCTTTCATTGGGTCTTTCTATGTCTGTTCATTTCTCGCTGTTTTTCGAGTCTGGAAATTACTTTGGAATATCTTGTCCTGTGCTATTGATTTTTAATTACAACACAAGACGTTCTTGGTTATTTCTGAGGTAATTTATTTTTATCCCAAGTAAAATGCCTTGGAGAACACACTCATCCTGCATCGGTTCTTCCAAAATCTCAGCCCAGACTCACTACTCCCCCCCTCTCTCTCGCTCCCTTGTCCTGACTAATTCAAAAAATAGCTAGGTAGCTTTCAAAACGTCATTCCAAAATTCATAGTAACATTCACCATTAGCTACATGTAACTTAATTTTTGTTTCTGAAAATGCAGAGTGCTGGGCTTATTTTTTCGTATATTTTAAGCGGGCATCCGATTTTTTTATTTTTTTGTTTTTTTTGGGGGGGGGCCTGATATGATTTCCATGGGTTTCCACAGGCAATTACATATGTTGTGTTAGTGTTGAATGGTGCGCTGTGGATTTGATGAATGATGTTGTAATTGTTATAGTATAATTCTATTACAATCCTCTTCGTGGGTCTTTCTTTATCTGTTAGATCATTCTCAGCTGTATTCGAGTCTGGAATTACTTTGGATGTTTTGATATACCTTGTCCTGTGCTGTTGATTTTTAAATTACGCAACAAGACGTTCTTGTTATTTC
>CM042139.1:10923959-10996133 GCA_023376005.1 Doryteuthis pealeii
GGTAAAGACCATAATAGATGATTGTAAAGCGTTAGTATTTCTAATAAATTTTTAAATGCTTTACGGTAATTAAAATTTACAAATTCGGTCTTCGCTGTTATTCGCTAACGGAAATTGGAAAAGCGCATGCGTATGTTCTATTATATCCACTTCCGTTGGTTTCTCTGTCTTTGAAAGCGTTCAGACATATATACCATTATTAAAACGCTGTGCAATTTCACGTCACATTGCTTGATTAATTTTTTCGGCGACGCTTTATTTATTTTTATTTTATTTTTTTTCGATCTTTTACACACCACACAACACAACCATCACACACACATATATATAATATATATATATATATATGTAACATCTGTGTTATGCATAACTGTGTTCATAAATGTAATATGTGTGTGTATTCCATAAACATGGGGTTCCATATATATTATATGTGTGTGTGTGTGTATGTGTCCTATATATCTATGGCGAGTATTATACTTAAGTATGAATTTCTATTTTTAAAATGTGTGTGTATATATATCTCTCTCTCTCTCTTTTTTTATATATAATATATATATATATATATATTATAATCTATGCAAGTATATACTTATGTAGAAATTCGTATGTTTAAACGTGTTGTATATGTGTCCATATATCTATGCAAGTATATACTTATGTATAAAATATGTATATATAGTTGTTAAAACAATAATGTCTTTTGACAAGCTTCACATTTAATATTCATATTTTAACACACACACCCAGCACCACACGTTATATATATATATTATATATATTATAATATTATAATATACAAAATTATTGATTAAATATTTGCCAGAGTCCACATTGTATGAGATGAAAATATCTCACAATTCCATAAGCCTTTTAAATAGAAACAATATATATAATCCTTTAAATTGTATTTTTATCCTTTTTGTTGATCTATTATTCACCCATCAATTAAATTGCCGCAAATGAGAAAAATACATAAGGATTAATATATGTTTTCTATTAAACAGGCTATGGAATTGTGAGGAATATTCATCTCAATACAATGGTGGACTCTGGCAGAATATTTAAAATCAATAATTTGTATATATAATATATTATATATATTAATATATATATATATAACGTGTGTGTGTGTGTGTGGTGTGTAAAATATGAATATTAAATGGAAGCTGTCAAAAGACAGTTATGTTTTAACACTATATAGTACCATATTTTTATACATAAGTATATAACTTGCATAGATATATGGACCATTACACACACGTTTAAACATACGATTATACATAAGTATATACTTGCATAGATTATATATATATATATTATATATATATTATATAAAGAGAGAGGAGAGAGATATATATACACACACATGTTTAAACATACGAATTCATAATTTAAGTATATACTCGCATAGATATATAGACACATAGACAGCACAACACATATATATATAATATGACCCATGTGTTATGAATACACACACATATATCATTTATGAACACAGTTATGCCATACACAGATGTTACATATATATATATATATATATATATATGTGTGTGTGTGTGTGTGTGTGTGTGTTGTAAAACGATTCGAAAAAAATAAATAAAATAAATAAAGCGTCGCGAAAAAATTAATCAAGCAAATGTGACGTGAAATTGCACAAGCGTTTATAATGTATATATGTCTGGAAACGCTTTCAAAGACAGAGAACCACGGAAAGTGGATATATAGAACATACGCATGCGCTTTCCATTTTCCGTTAGCGAATAAGCAGCGAGAAGACCGAATGTAAATTTTAATTACCGTAAAGCATTAAATATTTATTAGAAATACTACGCCTTTTTACAAATCATCGATTATGTTCTTTTACCGAGGATATTTTGATACTCTAAGGGTATATTATATATATATATATATGAAAATTGATGTAATCAGAGGTATGTTGAAAAGCGAATAAAGGAATAGAAAGTATAGAATGGATAAAATAGGTGGATATTTTAATCAATTTTACTTACACGCTGTTTCGGTCGGAGTTTAATCCCATGTGTACATTATTCAAAGAAAGAAACCATTCCCTCGTGCATTGAAAATTAAAGATTCCACAAAAACTTTATTCCAGCCATCCTCTTTCCGTTTCAAATCCGTCGCATGCGACATGAACGTCAATTAAACGTCTTTCTCGACCGCGTTTGAACACTCTTCACGGGATTTCTTTTAAAGTTATTTTTTCGAAAAAATTTCAAAAATCTCTCCGCTTTCCAACGAATTCTATTTTAAAAAATCAGGAATTTAGCTCTGATGAAGGTCGATAACCTTTTGTGTGGCGGATATTTCTAATATTTTTTCTATTATTATCATTCATTTGGTTATTAAAAATAATAATAATATTGAATAAGTACACATGATAAAATCCTTGACCGAAACACGTGTAGTAAAATTGATTAAAATATCCTATTTTATCCATTCCTATACTTTCTTTCCTTTAATTTCTCTTTTTCAAACACACACACACACATTATATATATATATATATATATATATATATATATATATATATATATATATATTGTAATTGACAACTAAGAGAATAAGCAAAGGTGGGAGCTCACAAGATTGTGCATGCTATCTGAACAAATCATGGAAGCAACACACCACGAAAAACAACCTGCAACCCATTTGTCTCGTATCAACAACAGATCATCCGATAAGACGAACTAGACATGCTAGCACTGTTACAGAAGCGAAGACGAACTCATAGTGTCGTTTCTTCTGTGGAAGCCAACACATGTGCATAACCGGAGTGGTTCGTCCAAAAAACAAACACTGACCAGCCTTGCGCGGAATACAGTATGCTGCGCAAGAGGACGCTCCAATGTTAATAAGGTGATAGGAATTTCGCTAGAGATTGTCATGGATAACCACGCTATGGCGTGGACATGATGAATATCATATATTTATTTTATGAAAGGGGTTTGACTAACGAAGAATGCAAAAGATCGAACAAGCTGCAATTTCTGTAGTATCAGTTAAAATTCACAAACCCAGCATTCCTACTTGCGCTCACTGGAAATCTATGATAACTGTATTTTGTTTACATACAACGTGAATCTGGAGTAGGTATACTTTGTCTATACAGTTTTTACATATATATCTTTTACAAATGGCACTGTCTTCAACTATTTTAGGCAGCGAGGAAGTTACAAAAAATGTGAATACAAGCTGTAAAAAGAACAGTTTATTTATTTTTATAAACACAGCGGCCACACACATATTTTTTATATATATAATATACACACACTCAATGTTAGTATACACATATATTACCTACTTATTATATTATGCATATATACAATATATATGTTAGATATCCATACTTATATGCTAATATAGATAAAGACACTCATAAATACACGCACATTACACACACTCATATATACATGTAAATAATACATATAACATATTATACATACACATATTTGTATTCATACTACACGCATATATATATATATATATTATATATATATATTATATATATATTTATATACTCAAATGTAATATATACACACACACACACCTACTTATATATGCATATAAAACAAAAAGATATATGTAGATATAATACTTTATATGCATATATAGATATACCTCAATATAACGCTACATAGCACACTTATATATACTGTAATATATACTCATATAAATCATACATAACATATATATTGTATTATATATATATTACACATTTGTTTCATACACACGCATATATACATTATATATTTATATATATATACAACACACAGCAACACACATTTGTATTCATACACAACGTATATATATACATATATTAATAACACATTATATATACAGCACACACACTTGTATTCATACACACGCATGTATATATACTCATAATAAATTACATACATAAACATATATATATATTATATAATATATACACACATTTGTAATTCCATACACACGCATATTACAATTATATATTTATATATATATACACACACACCACATTTTGTATTCATACACACGTATATATATCATTATATATATATACACATTTTATAACACACACACACTTGTAATTCATCACACGCATATATACATTATATATATATAAATATATATATATACACACACACACATTTGTTTCATACACACGCAATATATACATTATATAATATATATATATTATATACACACACACAATTTGTAATTCATCACAAGCATATATAACATTATATATATATAATTATATATATATATATATAGACGTGTGTGCGTGCAATGTGTATTTGCATGAACATGTACATGCATGTGAATGATATTCTGCATTTTTTTCTTTTTCCACGCAGCTCAAAACGTACGTCATATTAACTTAAATGGTCCAAAAAGACGTGGGGAGAATTGAAGTTTGGTGTAGAAATGAACATTTTTATAATTGGCGCTGACAGCGAAATAGCATCCACAAGATCATGCCTGATGATTGCCTTTTGATACCGGTGGGGCCAAGTCTGGCGATATTTCCTTGATACAAAGAAGATGCTTCTTACAGAAGAAACGCAACATTTTTCAACGTTTTTTTTCTATTTTTATTTGTAAATTCCTCAAATGGAGTCTTATTCCATTTTTTATTTGTTTTTATTTTATTTGCCTTAAAGTTCCGAGTATGAAAGTATATTCGTAATAAACGATGAAATAAAAGAATGTTTACAGTTCTCGTTCGAAATTATCAATGTTAGATAAAATAAAATAATGCGCTTGTTCTTTTAATCTTCCGACCGTTATCCTCTTTTGCAACACCTCTGGTTAAAATGGATGGCCGTCCAAATCAATCATATGAGTCGAAGAGATTAAAAAAACGTTTTTTAAAAAATATGTGACCATATGACCGTTAAGCACCCCTTTTGGCGATCTCGATTCATAAGGACAATTTTTTTCATTTACACCGTTAACATCCGGTTGTGGATTAGGGTTTAGGGGTTAGTTTTATGAATTTAAAAAAAAAAACTAAAATCTTCTGTTCAAAACAACCGGATGTTGACAGTGTAAATGAAAAAAAGTACTTATGATCGAGATCGCAAGAGGGGGTGTCTAAAGGGTCATATGTTCCAAATAATATTTAAAATAATGATTGGAAAAACAATTGAGTACCCAACAATAGTTTAATAATAATACAAAACGTCTTCGGCGTAAATAACCTACAAGGGTTGACATGCCGTAAAATCACCGACGTATAATAAATGAGGCAAGTATAGTCGAACCAAATATTAAAGGAGTCGAGAAAATCAACCTTAAAAGATTTACAATTTTCCATAGAGGAATATTTTCTTGATCATCTATAATATATTTCCTCTAATATATATTAATACTCGTGTTTCGCTTAAATAGTAGGACCGTTTTATATGCAACACTATCTGCTTAAAAGAAAGAACCGTCAAATCGTCCAAGATGAAATGCAAAAACGTAAATCTGGATTATCTGAATTTCACTTTCTGGCCTAATTCTTATATCAAAACGCGAGTTCCATGAGTTTCAAAAAAGAAAGGAGACATCTCGCACCCTCGGGTAAGCCTCTAGCCAGTAGAACAATTCACATACCTAGGAAGAAATATCTCTCCACCAGAAAGCGAATGTTAATACACGAAATAAGGGAAAGGCATGGTCGGCCATAAACAAATTATCAGTCATATGGAAATCTGATCTCACTGACAAGTTAAAGCGACAATTCTTCGAGACTGGTTATATCATTACTGCTGTATGGCTGCACCACTTGAACCCCTAACAAAGGCGCTTGATAATAAGCTAGAATGTGACCTGCACAAGAATGCTGCGTGCTCTTCTGAACAAATCATGACAACATCCCACAGGAAGCAGCTGTATGGCCACCTGCCACCCGACCTACAAAACCATCAGAGTAGACGGATAGGCCATGCTTGACCCTGTTGGAGAAGCAAGGACGGCTCATACGTCAACGATAGCCCTGGTGGAAGCCACCATGGATATGCTAACCCCCTTGGTTGAGTAACATGATAATTACAGGGTGACCGCAGAAAAAAACAGAAACCTAAATTATTTATTTTTCCATTAAACTAACCCTAAACCCAACCCTCCTCCCTAGTTGAGTAACTATTACAGGTGGACACAGAAAAAAAACAGAGACCTAAAATTTTATTTCCATTAAACTACCCTAAACGCCAACCCTAACCCCCTCCCCTAGTTGAGTAACATATATTACAGGGTGACGCCAGAATATAACAGAACCCACAAATTTTGTAATAAAACTGTTAATTTTAATTTTTTTAAAAGTCTAACAAGGGTTAGGGTTTAGGGTTAGTTTATGGGAAAAGAATAATAATGTGGTTCTGTTTTATCTGGGTCTTGCTCATGTTACCACAAGGAATAACACGAATTTTTTTATGCTGAGGCGGAGCACAAAAACGCTACCGGTTAGCTCCCTACTTTCCGTACTGAGGATATTTTTGATAACTTCTAGGCGTATATTATATATATATATAGATATAAATGAAAATTGATTGTAAATCAGCACGCGCGGATGTTGAAAAGAGAAATAAAGGAAAGAAAGTATAGAATGGATAAAATAGGATATTTTAATCAATTTTACTTACACGTGTTTCGGTCAGGAGTTTATCCATGTGTACATTATTCAAAGAAAGAAACATTCCTCGTGCATTGAAAATTAAAATTCCACAAAACTTTATTCCAGCCATCCTCTTTCCGTTTCAAAATCCGTCGCATGCGACATGACGTCATTAAACGTCTTTCTCGACCGCGTTTGAACACTCTTCACGGGATTTCTTTTTTAAAGTTATTTTTTCGAAAATTTCAAAAATTCTCCGCTTTCCAACGAATTCTATTTTAAAAAATCAGGATTTACTCTGATGAAGGTCGATACCTCTTTGTGTGCGGAATATTTCTATATTTTTTCTATTATTATCATCTCATTTGGTTATCTAAAAATAATAATATATTGAATAATGTACACATGGATAAACTCCTGACCGAAACACGTGTAAGTAAAATTGATTAAAATATCCTATTTTACTCCATTCTATACTTTCTTTCCTTTATTTCTCTTTTCAACACACACACACACACATTATATATATATATATAATATATAATATATATATATATAATATAATATATTGTATTGACAACTAGAGAATAAGCAAGGTGGGAGCTACACAAGATTGCTGCATGCTATCTTTGAACAAAATCATGGAAGCAACACACCACGAGAAAACAACTGCCACACCCATTTGGCTCGTATCACAAAGATCATCCGAATAAGACGAACTAGACATGTGCTAGGACACTGTTACAGAAGCGAAGACGAACTCATAAGTGTCGTTCTTCTGTGGAAGCCAAACACATGTTGCATAAACCGGAGTGTGTTCGTCCAAAAAAAAAACCACTGAACCAGCTTTTGCGCGGATACAGTATGCTGCGCAGAGGACCTCCATGTTCAATAAGGGATAGGGAATTCGCTAGAGATTGTCATGGATAAACCACGCTATTGGCGTGACATTGATGATATTCATATATTTATTTATGAAAAGGGGTTTGACTAACGAAGAATGCAAATAGAATCGAACAAGCTGCCAATTCTGTAGTATCAGTTAAAATTCAAAACAAACCCAGCGATCCTACCGCTCACTTGGAAATCTATGATACTGTATTTTGTTTACATACAAACGGTGAATCTGGAGTAGGTTATACTTTGTCGATAATCAGTTTTACATATATATATCTTACAAATGGGGCACTCTTCTCAACTATTTCTAGGCAGCGGGAAGTTACAAAAAATGTGAATACAAGCTGTCAAAAGACAGTTATATTATTTTTATAAAAACACACGCACACACATATTTTTATATGATAAATATACACACACTCAAATGTATATATACACAATATATAACTACTTATATATATATGCATATACAAATATATATGTAGATATACATACTTATATGCTAATATAGATAAAACACTCATAAATACACGCACATACACACACTCATATATACATGTAAATATATACATAAATAAACATATATATAACATACACATATTTGTATTCATCACACACGCATATATATATATATATATATATATAATAATATATATTATATATATACTTATATACTCAAATGTATATATACACACACACACACCTACTTATATATGCATATAAACACAAAGATATATGTAGATATACATACTTATATGCATATATAGATATACACTCATATATACACGCACATACACACTTATATATACATGTAAATATATACTCATATAAATACATACATAAACATATATATATATATTATATATATATATACACATTTGTATTCATACACACGCATATATACATTATATATTTATATATATATACACACACACACACACATTTGTATTCATACACACGTATATATATACATATATATATACACATTATATATACACACACACACTTGTATTCATACACACGCATGTAAATATATACTCATATAAATACATACATAAACATATATATATATTATATATATATACACACATTTGTATTCATACACACGCATATATACATTATATATTTATATATATATACACACACACACACATTTGTATTCATACACACGTATATATATACATATATATATATACACATTATATATACACACACACACTTGTATTCATACACACGCATATATACATTATTATATATATATATATATATATACACACACACACATTTGTATTCATAAACACACGCATATATACATTATATATATATATATATATATTATACACACACACACATTTGTATTCATACACACGCATATATACATTATATATATATAATATATATATATAATATATAGACGTGTGTGCGTGCATGTGTATTTGCATGAACATCATGTACATGCATGTGAATATATTCTGCATTTTTTTCTTTTTCACGCAGCTCAAAACGTACGTCATATTAACTTAAAATGTCAAAAAGACGTGGGGAGAATTGAAGTTTGGTGTAGAAATGACATTTTTATAATTGGCGCTGACAGCGAAATAGCATCCACAAGATCAGTGCCTGATGATTGCTTTTGGAACCGGTGGGCCAAAGTCTGGCGATATTTCCTTGATAACACAAGAAAGATGCTTCTTACAAGAAACCAACATTTTTCAACGTTTTTTTTCTATTTTTATTTTGTAAATTCTCATATGGAGTCTTATTCATTTTATTTGTTTTTATTTTATTTGCTAAGTTCCGAGTAGAACGTATATTCGTAATAAACAGATGAAAATAAAAGAATGTTTACAGTTCTCTTCGAAATTATCAATGTTAGATTAAAAATAAAATAATGCGCTTGTTCTTTAATCTTCCGACCGTTATCCTCTTGCAACACCCTCTGGTTAAAAATGGTGCCGTCCAAATCATCATATGAGTCGAAGAGATAAAAAAAAAACGTTTTTTTAAAAATATGTGACCATATGACCTTTAAGCACCCCTTTTGCGATCTCGATTCATAAGGACATTTTTTTCATTTACACCGTTAACATCCGGTTGTGGATTAGGGTTAGGGGTTAGTTTTATAATTTAAAAAAAAACTAAAATCTTCTGTTCACAAACAACCGGATGTTGACAGTGTAAATGAAAAAAAGTACTTATGAATCGAGATCGCAAGAGGGGTGTCTAAAGGTCATATGTTCCAAAATATATTTAAAATAATGATTGGAAAAACAATTGAATACCCAACAATAGTTAATAATAAACAAAACGTCTTCGGCGTAAAATAACCTAACAAGGGTTGACATGCCGTAAAATCGGACCGACGTATAAAAATGAGGCAAGTATAGTCGAACCAATATTAAGAGTCGAGAAATCAACCTAAAAGATTTACAATTTTCCATAGAGGAATATTTTCTTGATCATCTATAATATATCCTCTAATATATATTAATACTCGTGTTCCTTAATAGTACGACCGTTTTAATCTTGCAACACTATCTGCTTAAAAGAAAGACCGTCCAAATCGTCCAAGATGAAATGCAAAAACGTAAATCCTGATTATCTGAATTCACTTTTCTGCCTAATTCTTATATCAAAACCGAGTTCATGAGTTTCAAAAAGAAAGGAGACATCTCCACCCTCGACGGTAAGCCTCTTAAGCCAGTAGAACAATTCACATACCTAGGAAGAAATATCTCATCCACAGAAAGCGATGTTAATACACGAATAGGAAAGGCATGGTCGGCCATAAACAAATTATCAGTCATATGGAAATCTGATCTCACTGACAAGTTAAAGCGACAATTCTTCGAGACTGGTTATATCATTACTGCTGTATGGCTGCACCACTTGAACCCTAACAAAGCGTCTTGATAATAAGCTAGATGTGACCTGCACAAGAATGCTGCGTGCTCTCTTGAACAAATCATGGAAACAACATCCCACAAGGAAGCAGCTGTATGGCCACCTGCCACCCGACCTCACAAACCATCAGAGTAAGACGGACTAGGCATGCTGGACACTGTTGGAGAAGCAAGGACGAGCTCATACGTCAACGATACCCTGTGGAAGCCAACACATGGATATGCTAACCCCCTTGTTGAGTAACATGATATTACAGGGTGACCCAGAAAAAAACAGAACCTAAATTATTTATTTTTCCATTAAACTAACCCTAAACGCCAACCTCCTCCCCTAGTTGAGTAACATATTACAGGGTGACCCAGAAAAAAACAGAACCTAAATTATTTATTTTCCATTAAACTAACCCTAAACCCCAACCCTAACCCCTCCCCCTAGTTGAGTAACATAATATTACAGGGTGACCCAGAATAAACAGAACCCACAAATTTTGTAATAAAACTGTTAATTTTAATTTTTTTAAAGTCTAACAAGGGTTAGGGTTTAGGGTTAGTTTAATGGGAAAATGAATAAATAATGTGGGTTCTGTTTTTATCTGGGTCTCTCATGTTACTCAACAAGGAAATAACCGAATGTTTTTTATCTGAGGCGGAGCACAAAACCTACCGTTAGCTCCCTACTTTACCGTACAGATCAGTTTACCCAATCTGTGCTACTCATACGCTGAATTGGAGTTAATCGGTATGGAACCAGGAACCTTACGATTCCTAAGTGAGCGCTCTACTGATTGAGCTAAACTGGTCTAGCTCGAGTCAGCAATATTCTATTTGATTACATGCTGACAGCTGTCAAATCTGCGTACATATTCTTTTTAAACATGCCAAAATAGTTTATTTATTCATCAGAACCGACTAAAAATGGAAATGAAGAATGGCAGCAGAGTTTATTTTTTGAAATGGAAAAATTCTACAGAAAAGCCAACAACTATTCGGTAATTCATGAAGAAGTTTCTGCGAATGACTGAACATATCAAACGTGGCTTGACAAATTTCTTTCTGTAGATTTCTTTATAAACAAAGTGTATTTGCATCGAATACCATTTGAAATCTACAGAAGGAATTTTGGTAAAAATCATTAAAGCATAGAATTAATCTTATTTATCAACCATATTTTTGACATTAAAATCCCGCAATGTTTACATAATATATAGTGTGGTTAATTTGCATACTGGTTTTAACATAATTGGGTTTAATAAATATTTACTTGTATTATTGATATCTTACATTGTTTTATTCTCTAACGTATCAAAATCAATCCAATGCAAGATTTTATATAAAAAAGTTTTAAAAAGTCGTCAGGGCGGCCTAAAGTTGGTATCAGCCAATCAGCGAGGGAGTCTATCCCCTTTTCAATAGCGCTAGACCAAGGAGATTGTTTTGGCGTCTGAGGTGGAGCGCCACACCTACCATCAGCTCCTTACTTTACCGCACAGATCCCTGTGCTACTCATACGCTGAGTTGGCGAGGACCGGTATCGAACTAGGAACCTTGTGGTTTCTAGCCGAACGCTCTACCGACTGAGCTATGCCGGCCCCTTTATATGCGTTTTTTTTTAAATTTCGTTAGTCGTTGTTATCTGTATATTAATACGCTTGTTCCTAAATATTCCAGTCCCATCTATGGGTTAAAAAGAAAAATGCATTTATGAAAAATGTATTAACCATTAATTGATTTATTTCAAAACTTTATCGGCATTAAATGACCAACTGAGGTTGATATGCCGTAAAACAAAACAAAACCATCCTAAATATTCCAACCGTTATCATATTGTGTAACATAATAGGAAGATAAATAGAATTGAAAAGGCCGGGAATTACGTGTAGTTTAATATGGAAAGTTTTTGATGACGAAGCACTAGGCCAAGTGTCAAATTCTTATTGGTTAAGACAGAACAGAGAAGAGATTGATAGAAAGAAAGAGAGAGGCCAGTTTGGAACGAAGTGCTGGTTGTGTGAGATGTAATTGCTAAAAAGATTGAATACAAGTGAAGAATGAATAAAACAAAATGTATTCGACATACAATATCAAGTTTTGTTGTTTTTTACGGCATATCAACCTCAGTGGGTCATTTAATACCGACAAAGTTTTGAAATCCAGTCTTAATGGATACTCAATTTTTTATAAACTTAAAAAAAAATTTAATCCATAGATGGGAGTCTAACAGGTAGTACCGCTCCAGCTCAGAGTGAACCTGTGTGCAAAGGTGATGAAGGGGGGGGTACTCCACATTCCACAAACCTCGAGAACTGGAACCTCACCATTGGATAGAGTTTAACGTCATTCCCAGGACATGAAGACCCTCAACCCACCGCCTTCTACTACCCATATGATAAAAAAGTTGGGACTTTCCATAAGAGCAAATCGGTCAGAACAATCATATAGGTGCTAGGGTTGGAGGTGAAAGCCCGATGATCGGAGGCGGCCTCTCCGACCACGCATTTAGCCTAAGTTAGCGTCTAACTGGAGTGTTGCATGCCATCGACTGCTCCTCTACCAGGATTCCATCCTTACGCATGAAGGGTCGCCGCCCATGGCCAACAGGTGGTTCCAATGTGAAGAATAAGTTCCAATTACCGTCGAACTGGGAAGACAAGGTGGCATGCGATTGTAACTCAATACAAACTCGAAATGCCACAAAGTCCACTGCAAAATGACCAAGTATATATAAGACTCCACAGTGTCATGCAAATCATCCAGTCAAGCAGCCAATCAGAACTCAAGGAATGGAATGACCCAAATCACCCTGATTCATGATTCCTATTAATACCAGCTGTCTTGGACACTGCTTGAGTTCTACTTAGCTGCTGTTATTAAAACCAACAGTAGGCTAACTGACTGAGAGAGAGAGAGAGAGAGAGAGTCATCCACAGACACCATGTTTCGACATTAAGGTCTCATCAGTGTGGCTAGACTCAACAACTACTTCTAGCCAAGAGCAAAACCTGACTGACTTTTCAGCAGTCCAACATCTTTATATATAGCAGTCATCCACAGAATCTAAGATATTTTAGATTCAATTTTGCACAAAGATCTTCACAACCCTTTAGCCGACAAACAACATAAAGAGTTTGGCCCCAACCTAATGAGTGTGAGGATCAACTGCCAAGTCGTCCCCTAAAAACCACCCTTTCCTGCAATAGAGGAAACATTAGCAGGCTTAAAGAATTGGCTCATGGAAAAGTTTTCCAAAAACAGCATTACCCTCTGCAGAGGAACAGTCGGTGTGTTACACAGCCACAGCCGACAGAACAGACCAAACAAGTATTAACCCGCTGTAAAATCCAACTATATAACCAACATGAAATAAACTGTGTTTCTGTTTTTACAGATGTTATCAGATGCAGGAATGGTCCGAATACATTGATAATATTTCCTCATTCAGAATCCTCACAAAATAACTTTTAAGTTTGAAGAATTGAATCACGCTAGTCATTTTCAAACGGGTGATATTTGCCTTTTGGCGAATGAATTTCAAATTCAAAGAAAGGCTTTTTTTTATTTATCAGGGAAACAATTAGGCGTTAAATTAAATAAGAATTTTATGATTCTTTGAAAATGAATATTAAATTGCATTTGAAGTCAATTAATAAATCATTTGAGTGAAAGGTTTCAATTATTTTCGGAGTAAAATTGACAAAATAAATACCAACAGTTTACGGCGAAAAAAGAGAATTTAAACAAATAATTAAACTAGGAAAACCTGAACATGAGTTTAAGTATAAAACTTGTTCGGAATGTAATAACATTGTACCCGACATGAACTAAAATCTTATTATAATGGAGATTGTGTGTTTTCCTGTCTGTAACCGAAACTATATCGCTACTCAAGTAACAATTCCCTTAGTTATTGACATCACATTCCCGATGATTTTAATTTTATTTAAATCTCAATTATTAATAAAATTGTTGTACATTATTTATACTGTTAACCATATCCACATACTAATAAACATGCAATATATTATAATATACAACAAAATAGCAGTTTACAGTTTGAACGGAAGGCTAATTTGCATATTGACATTAAAAATGTGATTTTAATAAAATATGTGCTTAGTATCATTGATTTCTAACTGTTTGGTTTTTATTTTAATGAATATAAGCAAACATTTCTTCAATGAATCTTAAATGAAATTCGTTAACAAGAAAAAAAATTACAGTCATTTTATTCTTCACTTCCTCTTTTAACTAAATACTTAAATCAGAAAAAATAACAATGAAATATGAGAGTGATGGAAGAGTAAGTTTCAGTTGTTCTATTTTTCGATTATACCCCCCTCTGTTTCAAATCTTTTTATCTGCATTCTTATTTAGTTTCATTAGCCTTTCTAATCTAATCTAATATATTATTACATTAAAACTTAAATACTTGCACCCGGAGGGTGCATATATTTGCTAGTAAATATAAGTATTTTAACATAAGGATGTTCGAAAAGTAATTACCTTTTTAGAGAGGACATAAAAACAAATGTTAGTTAAAAACAAATGTAAAAGAAATACACCCGGATACAAGTATTTAAGTTGTAATCTATATATTAATACTCTTGTTCTTTAACCTTCCGACCGTTGTCATCTTGTAACAACTTTTAGTTAAAAATGAGATGTCTAAATCGTCCTATATGACATGCAAAAAACGTATCTGGTGTTGCTTATCCACCGATTTTTAAATTTTTATTTCTGATGAGTGTCGTCACCTCAGCTAAATACTGGGCCATTCCGTTTTTATTATGAATAAAGAAAGGACATGCTACATAGAAACATATAAGAAAGAAAGAATGAGTAGAGGCAATATAGAAAGATTGCGTGAGCGCACGGAATCGATAACGCTAATCTGTTTCAATCGAACATAATGAAAAGATGAAAAGAAGGAAACAAAGAAAAAAAGAGTGGGAGAGGTTTAAATCGAGATTATTGTACTTTTTACATATTGAACAATTAAACAATAGCTATTAAGTAAACATATCAAACGCTGTAATGATTAAATTACCATACCGTGTTATATCGACCGGTCCTGCTAGTTAAATATTAATTTCAAATCGTTTTTTTTTTATAAATCGATAAAGTAAAGTAAAGTCGTCGGGGCTGCCTAAAGTCGGTATCAGCCAATCAGCGAGGGGGTCTATCCCCTTTTCAGTAGCGCTAGACCAAGGAGATTGTTTTGGCATCTGAGGTGGAGCACCACACTTACCATCAGCTCCTTAACCGCACAGATCCCTGTGCTACTCATACGCTGAGTTGGCGAGGACCGGAATCGAACTAGGAACCATGTGGTTTCTAGCCGAACGCTCTACCGAATGAGCTTACCCGGTATAAGTCTTAATGGATCAAAATTGCCTTTACTGCCTTCTACTTTTTTTCGTCAAGAACGATAGACATGGCAGAAGAGTTAGCAGCTTTTCTTTTGGACATGGAGTGGGATAGAAAACTACCAAACCGTCAAAACAAGAGTGGGAAATGTTATTCACCACCACTCATCCGTTTAAAAACAGCAAAATAGGGGTATTCGGGATTGTGTGTGTATATATGTGCGTGTGTGTGTATATATATATATATATATATATATATATATATATATATATATATATATATATATATATATATATATATATATATATATATAAATATATAAATAATGGTATAACTGCACTGATGAGAGGTGATACCGCGAAACACGTGTCTGTAGCTTACTCTATTATACGCTCCCAATTTGGTTGAGCACTTTATTTAGGAGTGATTTAATTGCAAATTCACCGTATTCGGCGTTCAGCTAAGACTCACATTGTTTTACAAAGTTTGAGACCTCTAGGTGAAGTTCATTTCCGCTTAGAAATGTAGCGATTAAATAGTCTGCTATACTTGGCAGCTGACTGTGGCCGTATGGGTAAGAGGTTTGGCGAGCGAAAGTTCGTTCGGGTCTTGAACCCGGCCAGAGGTAGCTGCTAAAAATGGTATAACTGCACTGATGAGAGGTGATACCTCGAAAACACGTGTCTGTAGTTTAGTTTACTCTCTCTCTCTTATATATATATATATATATAATATATATATATATATATATATATATATATATATAATAGCGCAAAAATATCATTAGTGTCGCATTTTACGTTATAAATAGCATTACAGAAACACGCGAAGTTGCCCAACCCGAAACTAAACCTTAAACCCTAAACTCACCCTAACCCTAGCGCCTCAAATGTTTCTGGTATTTCCGAAAAATGTAATGAAATATACTTTTTATACGTTATAATAATAATAATAATAATGCATAGATTGTCAACCCCTGTATTTCTGAAGGGGTGGCCCCTTTTTATATCACGGGTGGGACTTTCCATGGAATATTACAGAAAGCCCGCGAAATACGTGAAGTCACGTGGGACCTGTTTGGCTCTCAGTTTCAGCTCCAAGATATAAGATATATCTGCTTTCGCTGAGGCTCACTGCACACGCGTGCAGTGTTTAGTTAGAGGAAAATGTTTAGTTAAGTAAATAAAAGTTTAAATAAATAATATGGTTTTGTGGTTGATGAATGTCTTGGCAACAATACTGACCTAGAAGAAGAAATGAATCAAGGATGACCAACCAGCAAGAACAGAGAAATAGAAGCGACTAGAGATCACGAATGGCCAAAGAAATAAGTTATGCATCTCTATCTAACTGTGTCTATCTGTCCCCCTCTCTCCAGTAAAAGAACACTTGTGTATGTACCCAACATCTTCTTATTATAATGGAGATTGTGTGTTTTTCTGTCTGTAACCGAAACTATATTCCTACTCAAGTCACAATTCTCTTAGTTATTGACATCACATTCTCCATGATTTTATTTTTATCTAAACCTCAATATTAATAAAATTGTCTTACATTATTAATACTGTTAACTATGTCTACATACTAACAACATGCAATTATATTATATATACAACAAAAAATAGCGGTTTTACACTGTGAACGGGAAGGCTAATTTGCATATTAATATTAAAAAATCGAATTTAATAAATATGTGCTTAGTATTATTGATTTCTAACTGTTTGGTTTTATTTTAATGAATATAAGCAAAAATCTCTTCAATGAATCTTAAATGAAATCCATTAACAAGATAAAATAACTGTCATTTTATTCTTTACTTCCTCTTTTAAGGAAATACTTAAATTAAAAAACAAACAATGAAAGACGAGAGTGATGGAAGAGTAAATTTCAGTTGTTCCATCTTTTATTATACTCCTTCTGTTTCAAATCTTTTATTATACTCCCTCTGTTTCAAATCTTTTATTATACTCCCTCTGTTTCAAATCTTTTTATCTGTATTCTTATTTAGTTTCATTAGCCTTTCTAATTTAATACAAAATTTTATTAATTTAAAACTTAAATACTTGCACCCGGAGGGTGTATATATTTGCTAGTAATAATAATAATAATAATAATACCTCATGCATGCTATTCTGCAATTAGTACGCTGGTTTCTTATTATTTTCTTTGGAGAGTTGATCCATGGCTTACGAAGTTTCGAGCAAAACCTTCAACCGACTAATCTTGTCTTAACAACAAACAACGCCATTTAGCAGGTGAAACTGTACAGACCCAGGATATTTGAACCACAACTTTACATTTCTCATATTTCTTTTATACAATTTTTCTACTTCTTTACGTTTTATTCGGGCTTCTTTTTTTTTTGTTTTCTTAAAGAATTATCACGGAGTTCAAGTCTTTGCATTTTATGGCCATTAAACACACAACATGAATATAAAATAATAAATCAGACAACGAAAGTCAGAAACAGCAGATGTAATTTTTGTGCAAAAAGATAACAGCATTCTTTATTAGAAGATTATTACTTCATGCTGTTTATTTACATCTAACAGTTGTTGGCAATGGAGACTTCGAGACACGCTTATCTTAAAGTCAAAACTATAAAGATTACGAAGAGTAAAGTTGCCGATATATTATGAACGGGGAAAAATGAAGAATAGAGCACAAGATATATCATTAGAATCGTATTTTACGTACGAATAGCATTAGATTACGGACACTCCCGAAGTAGCCTAACCCTGACATTTACCTTAATAGTATCATTAGAATCGCATTTTACGTATAAATAGCATTAGATTACGGAAACACCTAAAGTAGCCTAACCCTAACACAAATCCTGATAATATCATTAGAATCGTATGTTACGTATAAATAACATTAGTTTCCGCAAACTCCCGAAGGAGCTCAACCCTAACACTAACCCCAAAAAACAAACCTTTTCCTACCGTCTGTAAGATAACGTGTATTTCCGTGAAATGTACATTTTTTTTTTATACGTCATTTTATATTATCTCTTGTGCGCTATTCTTCATTAGAACCATTAAAATGTAATGAAATATGCTTTTTATACGTAACCTAATGATATTCTCACTTGTGCGCTATTCTGCATTAGTACAATTAGAATGTAATGAAATGAAATGCTTTTTATACGTAACCTAATGATATTATCACTTGCGCGCTATTCTGCATTAGTACAGTTAGAACGTAATGCTTTTTATACGTAACCTAATGATATTATCACTTGCGCGCTATTCTGCATTAGTACAATTAGAATGTAATGCTTTTTATACGTAACCTAATGATATTATCACTTGCGCGCTATTCTACATTAGAACCATTAGAATGTAATGAAATGTAATGCTTTTTATACGTAACCTAATGATATTATCTCTTGCGTGCTATTCTGCATTAGTACCTATAAACTTTTTTTTGTTTTTTGTTTTTTGGTGCTCGTATTTAAAATAACGAGAACAAGTAAAGAAGGAAGTCAATGATACTGTGTGAAATATATTAATAAAATTTTTCTGTCAGATATTACATAGGAGATGTACTTTTCTTCTAATCAACTGTAATCTTTATTATGATCAATCAAGAATTGTTGTCAGTCGGTCCCAAAAGAATATTGTTCCGATAAGATAACGTATTCCAATTATCTGAGTGCACGAAAAATTTGAAAGAAAAGAAAATTTGACGACATTCTTCTTCAATTATGCAATGCAGCATATGAACAAAACACAATTGAAAAATAGACGTTAGAGAAAGGTGGCCTTGGAATCACAGTGAACTACAAAATTATAACTGTAAATTATAGCTGGTAAGGTTTATAGTGTCCTGCTTCTCCATTTCATCTGATTATACATGACTTCACCCCTGAAAATGTCAGCTGATTTTTAGTGATTTAATTAACACTGTAAGAAAAGGATGTGTGGTTCTTATGATAAATTGGAAGGCTCAGAGTAACCTTACAATGTAGGTATATATATATATATATATATATAATATATATATATATAAACAAAGAAGTATAACATAACAATACAGATTTTATTGTCTAAGCACGTGGAAATTGACATACATGACGTTGATACGGTTACGTTCTCCTATCGTTTTCAAACGTTTACACGCTGTTCCATCAGAGACCAAAGAAAAATGAAAGGTGCACATGCAAAAATTGTCAAAGTCATAATACATATTTTTAAGATATAATTTTATTTAGGAAGTCGAAAGTTGGGAGGAGAGAAAAAGATGGGAAAGTTCATGAGCATGATTATCTGTATACACCCGCAATAGAAATATTTGTGGGGATAATTTGAATCCCCATAAGTATACATAAGTAAATTGAAGGGAAGTATGAAAGTGGCAATATCTATTAAAAATTCCATGGCGGAATGTGGCACTTATCTTCGTTTTAGTAACTTCGTTTCTATTCGGCTCATAGCTGTGTGGATGACCACCCTGGGTCTAATTTATTCTGTCCCCATGAAGGTGATATCTGGATTCCAACTGCCCATACTAGTAAACTTCTCTTCTGTGCCGCATGAAGGCGATTTTCGCCCACCCTCAACGAGGTGAGGCGTCCAACTATCTGAGTGAAAACTAAACTAATGAATAGGGATCTCTTTCCTTCCCCCCAAAGAGAGGTGGGGTGTATTCCCGTTCATCCCTTTGCCTTCCTCCTCTTCAGAGGCCGGCCGACTTGACAATGCTGGTCAAAGAAATTCTGTTCCAGATTGGGGTCATTTAGTGCGACACGGACCTCAGCTCTGACGTCACGGAGTTTCGAGAATGTTCTGGGGTGTTCCCTTTTAGCTTTCGAGTTACTCGTAATACGTAACAATACAAAACAGATAGGACAAAAGTCCTTTGGAAGTGAGAAAGTGTTCATAAAGAATATTAGAGTCACTTTCTGACTCCCATTCAATGGACAGAGACACCACGCGTCTAGTCCGTCTTTTGTGGATGCTAGACCAAAAGGAAAAAAAAGAGAGAAATTCCAGGGCTACTGTTTAAATATCCAACTAGTAGTGCCACTTAGTCGAGAAAACATAGTGGCAAGGGAAGATAACCCTTTTGGACAAAAGTCCTTCCCACAAGGGGCAGACAATCGCTACAACACCATTCAATCCTCGGATATTTGCATTGTTAGATATTCCTCCTTTGTAAACAATTTTGACAATAAAATATAAGATTTAAATATCATACTGTGGTATATCCACAGGTCCTGCTAGTTAGTTATTATTACACAATTTTGACATAAGGCGACACCAATTTAATTTTCTCAGGATTAAACACACAGCCCCGACAATACTCGACAATTAACAAATCATAAATCAGGAAGGATTTATTCCGATTTTAACTGTTCCATCCATGATGCCAAGATGAAAGTCAATTTGAATTATTGTCCTCATGTTTATTCTTATATACACAACAATTCGGCTGATATACCCTCCAGCCTATTTCAGGTGTTTCTCAGGAAGATTCTCAAACTGAGGAACTTTATATTCGAACTCTGAAATCTTCGTCGAACTCAGGGGTCTTTATGTCGTAATCGGGAGCCTTCTCAGTTGGATACAGCGTAACGGATATAAAGGTTGAGTTAATACACTTCTAAGTAACAAAATTGCAGGTTCAATCCTGGCCAAGGGTGATAATGATATAGAATACTTAACATAGTTTAACACTTGTACCCGGTCATGGTTAACGGAATGAGAACAGTCTATCCTATGGATTGAATAAAGGTGTTGTATACCCTTTTCATTACTTACTTCAATTCTTCTTCTGGCGTCTTTGACATCTTACCTCTTCTTCTAACATTTCTTCTAGCGTCTGGACTTCTCTTGGTGGTCGGTCGCACTTAATTCATTTCTTCTTCTAGATCAGTCTTGTTACCAAGACATTCACCAACCACAAAACCGGGTTATTTTCTTAAGATTTTATTTACTTATTATTTTACTTAACTAAACATTTCATGTAACTAACATAGCGCGCGTATGTAGTGAGTTAAGGCAGGACATCTTCTCTGCCCGACGTCCAAACTGAAACTGAGGACCCAACCAGGTTCCACTTGACTTCATGTATTTCGCCGGATTTCTGTACTATTCCATGGAAAGTCCCGCCCTTGATATGAAAAGGGCCATCCCTTTAGAAATACAGGGGATTGACAATAATCTTATGCAACCGCATAGATTATGTAACAAAGGGTTGGGTTCAAAGTTCAGTGAAGATTCCCGAGTTTGAAGAGAAAGTTCCAGAGTTTTACGAGAATCACAGGAAAAGGGCCGGATAGCATATCGGCGGAAACATTGTGTATATACCAATAAAGATGAACCCAATAGTCCGAATAATACAAATAATACAAATTATCACGCCTTATCTCAAAGATTCAGATAAATAAAGGAAAATGTATCCTTCACCCATCTGAAGCAAACCATTTCAATACACGAACACTATCAATACGGAAATAAAAACGCCAATATATTCCGTTCCTTGCTTTGCTAACACGTAGTCTAAGTACACAATAACATGATTGATAGGTTTTAATTAATGGATGATACGAAGGAAGAAGTGATCTTCTAAAGACACGAGAGATATCTGAGGAATTCCGAATAATATATCCGCTAAAGATAGTGATATCAAACTGAAATGAGACCGAGAGAATGAATGATGTATGAAATAATAACTTGGATTTTTTGTTTAGTTGTTTTAGTGATAAACTAAATCGGCGCTAATGTCACTTTGAGAGGAATTTGAGGTGAATGCACTTGGCTGGGAAAAAAGAGATTTCAGATTGGCATGACCATCTGTGATTTGCGTCGTGAGATTTAGTTACCATGATCAAATAGCCATCTGTCCTTCATTCATTCACACACACACACACACATATATATGAGAGTGAGTAAATAAACAATGTGTTTATTTGATATGACTTTTAGCCGACAATTTTTGGAGGAAATGTGCTTAGTTAAAGTCATACCTAATTTTGGAAATTAATTAGTTAATAATTAATGAATTTACACGGGCATATATATGTTCAAATGTAAGGCTAAACAAATATTGACATTTTCTAGAAGTGTTTAGCCTTACATTTGAACATATATGCCCGCCTAAATTCATTAATTATTAGCTAATTAATTTCCAAAATTAGGTAGGACTTCAATTAAGCACATATCCTCCCTCTCTCTCTCTCTCTTATATATATATATATATATATATATATATATATATATATATATATATAGATAGATAGATAGATAGATAGATAGGAGAAAGTAACAGATTGGGTAAAATCCGACAAAATGTGATTGAAGTTGAGGAAAAGTGGATAAAACGACACAAACAATTTCAATCAATTAATATTTCGCCTCTGTGTGTATAAGAAGCCTCATCGGAATCTTTTGAAAACAGGAACTGCTGTGTGACACTCCACCTCATATACAAAAACAATCTCCTCGGTCTAGAGCTAGAAAAAGAGGATAGACCCTCTTGCTGAGGTCACCCCGACAACTTTACTTACTAATGCCGAATCAAATCAGTTTTTATAAACAAACGACCTAGGGTGCTTACAGGGCCTGCTATTGCTTAAGTGGTCGCCCAACTAAGTAATGAACTTCGGTGATCTAGCAGAAACCGGTGCTTTCAGCATTACTTGACCGTATCGAAGCTTTTAGGACAACTGTTGTATCCGAGTTATAAGAAGCTTCAGATTTTTTTAAAACAATAACCGCTGTATATATATATATATATATATATATATACACACACCTCTCACCATTCCCATCTCATATATATATATGAGATGGGAATGGTGAGAGGTGTCATCAATGATACGGTGGATAGCAGGTTTAGGTGGTGCGGACAAGAAGAGGGAAGGATTTAGGGAAGGGGCAGCACCGCCCAATCAAGTCAATTGGGGTAATTTATCATGAGAGTCCAGGATTTTTGTTTTGTTGTGTTTCATGTGAATGGTGTAAGTTTGGAGCGAATAATATAAATGGGGCTAATTTGTGAAGAGAGATTAGGATTTTTGTTTTGTTTCATTTCAGAGAATCTGTGACCGAGTCTGTAACAGTATTGTCGGACTACTTCTTAACACGCTTCAGTACAACCCTGTTGCGTAAGAATACAAGTGAACTGCCACAGAAACGCTCATACAGAAACTCCGTGTTGCACCGGCTTTACAAGCACGGGCTAATACATATCTCTGTAAACACAGACCACTCCCTCGTCTGCTGTAGAGTGAAACTGCAAATGAAAAATTTCCACAGAGTCAAATTAAATGGACGCCCTCGTGTCGATAGTGCCAAAGCAGCTGACCCAACCAAAGCTGCTGCCTTCCTCTGTGCCCTAGAGGAGTCTCTCCACCACCTACCACAGTGTTGCTCTGCCCAGCAATATTGGGATGGCCTTCGGACCACCATCCATAACACAGCCCTGGCAGTTTTTGGCAAAAGAGTACGTAGGTCAAATGATTGGTTCGAAGCCAATGACTCTGTATTGACACCAATCTTGGAAGAAAAAAAATATAGCTTCCATTAATTACAAATCTGTAAACACAGTAACATCAAATAAAAGTTTATATTATATAATAAAGCCTTTGTTATATCCAACATTATAACAATACAACACTTCACATGGTGACAGCGGGAAAAATCGTCAAACAACGAAATTTACAAGAAAATTTTAAAAATAAAATACTTTTTTCTTCTTCGTACAACAACAACGAAAAATTGAACGCAATACTGACAACGGTAAACAACTTCTGTCCGTAGTTACCGACCGTAAAATTGCAACTGGAGTTTACCATAAATTAATAATATAATAATACCAAATTACTATTGAGTAAAGGAAGCAAAAACAGTCCTACGACAGAACAGCGCACGATCTACCACCACTAGCCCCTGTAAAAACTGTGCGCGTGTTAGATCACCAAAAGGGACAGTGGACACCCGCAGCAGCACTAAAAAATGTTTGGGACCTAGATCCTACATTTTAAAATATCCCTATTGATCAACCAAAAGAAAAAACAGGGTCTAAATAAGAAAGACTCTAATAACCACCAACAAGCAGGTCCATTTCAAGGACCACAAAACCTCACCACAAAGAAGAATACATACCAACACCAATGACACCCCTAACAAGCATTACCCAAAACGGCCAACACCCCAAACAACTTGAAGTGGCCGTTTTATTCACATACCAACACGATACAGAAAATAAATGTGAGAAGACCTGTTCTGTACTCTGCTCTTTCGATGTACTTGTCTAGATCCCAACGTTGTGAATTATGTACTGGCCGAATTTAAAGCACGAGTCGGAAAACAGGCTCACAAGGATTAAGAACAAAACAACAACAACAACAAGTGTAAACAAGACACATGGAAGAAGGGTGTGTTGATACTCGCTGGCTGCTACTGTCTACCCCTACCGGCGATCTTGACACTTCAACGGCCGAGTTGTAACTAACTTAGGGCTTGAGTTTAGTTGTATTTATGTCAAATTCCCTTTTCCCAAACCATCTTCTCCGGACCACACAAATGGCCAGGACTTAAATAAATCGCCGACTTCTAGTCGCCATTAACCCTTAAAATTAAAGTACTTAAATATTTTTCCAGACAATCCGTCTTCAATATGTTGATCATTAATTTTTTCAAAAGAGAATTTCTCCTAAAAAATCCTTTTTGCTTTTAATACCTGGGTGCCTAAGATATTATCACCAAGTGGTCCCATTTCATGATGGCATACAGGTCTCTTTAAACTTTACGACCTAATCTTTGGATTCGTAAAAAGGTCAGCCACCCACCCCTTTTACTTATGCTGGACCTTAACTTATTTCTCTTTCTTATTTATTTATTTATTTATTCTGACCATGTTCGTCTTCAACCACAGTATCACACAAATGAACATTGACAAACATCACATCTCAACTCATCTGGTGAAGGGGATGTAACAGTATTGTTGGACTACTTCTTTACACGCCTCAGTACAACCCTGTTGCGTAAGAATACAAGTGAACTGTCTCAGAAACGCTCATACAGGAACTCACTGAACGTAGTACCGGCTTTAAAAGCACGGGCTAATATATATCTCTGTAAACACAGTAACGTCAAATAAAAGTATATATTATATAATAATACCTTTGTTATATCCAACATTATAACAATGCAACACTTCACAGAGTCTGCGTGTATTTTTTGGCGTTAGCTAACCTTTCTTTTAATATTGTTTCCTCGAGTTATAATTTTTGTGATGGGTAGCATAAGGTAGAAAAACCGGAATTCGAGGTGAATGTACTTAGCTGGGGAAAAGAGATATCAGACTGGCATGACCATCTGTGATTTGCACCGTACGATTTAGTTACGATGATCAAATAGATATCTGTCCTTCATTCAAACACACACACACACATTTTATAAGAATGTAACAGATTGGGTAAAATCTGACGAAATGTGATTGAAGTTGAGGAAAAGTGGATAAAACGACACAAACAATTTCAATCAATTAATATTTCGCATCTGTGTGTATAAGAAGCTTGTGTCGCATCCTGCTCGTGCGGAGTGGTCGGTAAATATAAAAATTAAGTAGATCCCGAATGTTTTGTATTCATATTCGATAATGTATTGTGTAAACAATATATATATGTGTGTGTGTGTGTGTGTGTGTGTGTGTGCGTATTTTTGTATATTAATAAGAATACTTTCTCTTTACAATAAAAAGATGAAAAATATGTGTACATAGCCAAAATAAGTTTAATTGTTTAGAGGCATATCAGCTCCTTGTGGGTTATTTAGTCTCGAAATCTAATTAATTTTCAAATGTTTATTTTTAATTATTACTATATATTCAAATGCCGCGTTTCATTTTTAAATAGCCTTTTTTTCTCGGTCCATTGAGCGATTCTTCCTTTCACCAACGTTTCTTAAAAAAATAAATCCAACCTACGGGTAGGATTTGACACAAGCTCACAAGTATGGGGCATCCAGTGAGGATCGAACTCGCTTTTCAGTAGTAAAATCAGCGATATTATATTGCTAACCATTACGCCACGATTTCCTGCCTATGCTTCTAAAAACAACGGAAGTAATAACCAATAACCTGTGACGTGAGACTATGACGTATTGGAAAACGTAATTATGTTATCTTTTTCCCGGATTGGTTGTCATACCAAAAATAGAAAGTCCAGTCTTCAGTTTTATTTCATCCATTGCCAACGGAAAGATATGGATATGCGTCTTTTCCAAAGTCATTTGCGAAAAGAACATAAAGTTTTGCCCATAATTTGTACTCGGCTTATTAATTCTATTTTTAGCGCTGATAACCTTGCTATACGTATACGCACACACAATTTATTATATATATATATATATATATATATATATATATATAAAACATTTTTTTTGTGATGAAACAAAGAAAATACCGTGCTCAATCACAAATTGTGAGAGCTAATATTAATTTATTTTACAGAGTTTTCACAGATCAATGTTCATTATAAACAGCGACCCAGGTTTCATGCCAAGGGGCAATCATCAGGTTGTTGAGCAAGATCCCATGGTGTTTGTTGAAGATCTTTACTCAATGGCACATTTTGGACCGCAAATAACGTCGGTTAGTTATATGAGTGTGTGTGAGTTTGCAAATACATCTGCACAAACCGAATCCCTGTTACATAGACTAGAGAAGGCAGCAGGGAACATCGGTCTGTATGTGAACTCCGAAAGAGGTATCTCAACATTCGATGTTAAGCCTCTAAAACCAATGGAATAATTCACGTACCTAGGTAGTAATATCTCACCCACAGAAAGCGATGTTAATGTACACATATTAGAGGAATAGTCTGCTATAAACAGATTATCAGTCATATAGAAATCAGATCTCACTGAAGAGTTAAAGCGACAATTCTTCCAAGCAGTAATTGCATCAGTGCTACTGTATGGCCGCACTACTTGGACATTAATGAAGTGCCTAGAGAATACGATATAGAGGGTCCCAGCCTCGTCATGTAGCCGTCACAAAATGGATGATAAAATACACTATAATGGAGAGAGAAAATGACCCTCCCACTTTTTATTTCTTTTTCCAATAGACTTTTCCTCATTCGAAAAACTCCCACAAATATATATATATATATACCAATTCCCCCGTACATGCAGGATGTGACACAAGCTCGTTTTCTTTAGCGGAGTTTAACTGGTTTGAATTCAGAGTTTGCTTCTCCTAGACTGAATGGCTATAATTTACCCATAGCTGGAGGGAGAATAGCCGGATTTATACCTTTCCTAATGATTATATATATATATATATATATATATAAACATGAATATGTAGGAGTAGAAAATTAAGTATATACTATATTTGTTATGTAATGTATTTTCTACCAGCAACATACCAAAACCTATGCTGTAAGGCTAAAGTGGGGTGGAGGTGTTTTGACAGAGAGAAAAGGGGACAAAATGTGACCTTGTTTTAAAATGCGATGAGAAAATAAATTCACGGTTTATAACAGTTGGTCTTCAGACGAGCGAGCAGAGCAGACGCCTGGGATTTGCAAACATTTATGCATAGAGGCCCCTTTGGGTCGACGGGCTCAGTAGAGACATTTTCAAAAGGCAAAGACAACCCTTCCTTCAATAAGAGACCATGGAAGACAGTAAACCTTATCTGATTTATTAAAATAATAAACGTGGGAACAAAAACTTAAAATTGCTGTTTGTCCCCCTTTTTTCAGCACAGGAGACCAAGTGACAACCTATTAGACTTTTCTTTCTTTCCTTCTTTTCGTATTTTCATTATGCTCGATTGAAACCGATTAGCGTTATCGCTTCCGCACGCTCACTTCCTCTATCCTTTCCTTACTCTTTTTCTTTTTGTGCAGCATGTCTTTTTCATCCCTTTCTTTATTTGTAATAAAAACGGAATAGTCGATTATTTAGTTGAGGTGACGACACTCATAAGAAATACGAATTTAGCGGATAAGCAACACCAGAAAATCAGGATTCTCATCTTTTAGTTTCATCTTAGACGATTAAGACTGTCTCATTCTTAACCAGGAGGTGTTGCAGGATGATAACCGTCGTGCAAATAAGAAAAATGAGGATTAATATATAGATTTTACTTAAACACACTGTACATACCAAATTTTATCAAATCTTTTTGAAACTGTGTGCTTAATACTAGATTGCTGGATATTTACATATTCATGATTGATAGTGCAGAGGAATTCAGCAGTGTCATAATTTCTTTGTTAATTATTTAAATGAGACCATCACTTTCCATCTTAGGTGTGCAAATACTCGTTGGAGGAACGTCAATTTCTACATGCTGGCTTTTACTAGGTAAATTAACTGCAGCAAAAATATTCATCTGTACAGAACAGCTTGGAATCTTTTTTTGTTTGTTTGTTATTTTTGGGGAGTTTTTTTTTGGAGGGGGGGGGTTACACAGTGTGTTTCATACTAATTTGCAGGTTTGGTTAGTTGATAGGTTAGACTTTACGGAATGTCAACCATTGTTGGGTTATTTTATTCCGAAGACGTTTTGTTTTATCCATTCATGATGGGTATTCAGTTTTTTTCTCTTAACTGAATTTTTATAAACACATTTTTAACTTCTTTTTTTTTTCAATTTAACACATAGATAGTACCCTAATAGGTACAACTAATTTGGATCAGAGTGGACCTGGGAGTACTGGCAATGAAGGGGCATTCAACATGCCACAGAGCTCAAAAACTGGAACTTCACTATTAGATTTAAATTGCTGAGGTTTTATATATTTATGATAGTGAGCAAAGAATTCATCGAGACTATCTAAATTACACAATTACTTACGAAGTAGGTATTCGAATGTTGAAGAAACGTCATTTTCTACCTTCCAGTGATTTCAACAGAAAGTAAATTAACAGAAAATTAAACCAGGGTGGGTCAAAGTTTAGCTACCGGACATGCATACTGAAAAAGGGAATTCCCTTAATGAAAAACTATGATATTGTGAAAAGTACCTGGTACCAATTACTTATGCATAACATTTATTATCTACATGTAGATATAATATAAATAATTCATTTATATATCTAGATGATGAATTAAAATAATTTATATTACACTAATTCAATTTTTAATATGCACATCACGATGTCATTATTTGTATTAACTTAGGAAATTAAGTTATTTTATAATTTGATAAAAGATAGAATACTCATTTAACTGTGGCATATGGAAATCTAATAGATTGCAATGGAGTTATCAGAATAATTGATCAGAATAATTTTATTTATTTTGTTATTGTCAAAAAGAACTACAATGGTTGAATTACAAAAATACTAATACGACTATGTACTCACTTAGTTTCCTCAATTCGGGAAGGAAGCCACCCCCTTTACAGGAACCAGATACTTTTTATAATATCACAATTTTTAAAGCCCCACCCCCCTTTTTCGGAATACATGTCCAGTATCTGAACTCTGACTCCCTGCTTAAACATTAATCTGTACGGTACAAAGCTGCCTGGGGGGGGGATTAAAGTCCAGGAATCGCTGAAGTGAACAGTTAACATTGTCTTTCTATTAATTAATTCCATATTATCATATTTTATATTTGGTATTAATCAAGTACTGTTTATCTTTATTAGAAGGACTAGTATAAAAAAAACACCCCCGGGCGATGTAAAAATAGATTTTTGAAACATATTGCCTGAGGGGTGGGAGTTAAAAAATTCAATGTCAGCGAGTTTGTATCCTAAGTAAGTAAAATCATCAAATTCATTAAAGGATTAGAAAAATAAAACAATTTCAAATGTAAACTTTAAATATGTATTAAAATAAAACAAACTATATATACTTATATAATACCAGTCATGTATTTATTAAAACTTGTTTTAAAAAGCAATGAGGACTGTCTAATGATGCATGTTCAAATTTTGAGCGTATTTATTCTATGTTATGACGATTTTGGGTAATGTGACGTAATTTTTGTTACAGACAAAAACCATAAGCGAATTTCCATTATTAATAGATATGGAAATAAGCTTCCTTAGAATGTGACATCTGCCTATTTTTTCAATCGTAAGCTTTTGTCTTTGTCTCTTCTTTTCCCTTCCTTAATTCCTTTTCAGCTCGGAGACCAACAGATGGAAGAGCCATATATAGTAGGGTTACAAAAAGAAACCAGCAACATCCCACCACAGAACACGAGTCTAATCCCACATAAAACAAACCTTACCCGATAAACCTTATGTCACAGTGATCGTATATTTCCTTGTGTTTGTTGGGAAAAAGTTTGAAATATAATTTCTAACCTCTTTCAAAACAAATAAAGATTGTGGGTTCCAAATTCAGCTGAGATTGGAGGGTGTGGAAGAGCTTCATTTCCTTACAATCCTATATATATATATATATATATATATATATATATATATATGGTTGAACTCGAGTGACAATCCCAGTCGTACGAGTTTCTATTCAATCCTTTCAAGGTGTCTGGCCATCTTTTTGGTGTCAGGGTGGAACTGGTGTAGCAATTCACCAAAGGTGTCTCTACGAGCGCTTTCGGCATGTCGATCTGCCATCTTCAGGTTAGAAACTGATGCTATGTTTCGTGGTGTCTCGTTTTTAAAGAAAACGAGCAGTAGCTTGAAAACCAGACACCTTGAAAGGATTGAACAGCAACTCGTACGACAAGACATGTTTGAAAGAGAAAATGCTGCTAAAATACAATTATATACACACACACACACACACACACACACACACACACACACACACACACACACACACTAGCTAAGTCGGTAGAGCGTTCGGCTAGAAACCACAAGGTTCCTAGTTCGATACCGGTCCCCGCCAACTCAGCATATGAGTAGCACAGGGATCTGTGCGGTAAAGTAAGGAGCTGATGGTAGGTGTGGCGCTCCACCTCAGATGCTAAAAACAATCTCCTTGGTCTAGCGCAATTGAAAAGGGGATAGACTCCCTCGCTGACTGGCTGATATCGACTTTAGCCGCCCCGACGACTTTACTTACTTTATTATATATATATATATATATATATATATATATATATATGTGTGTTGGGCTGCAGGCGTTGAAAATCTATGTGATTATATTATTGAAGATAATATTTAAATAAATTTAACTTAAATTTGTATTTATATCCTCTATTTCCGAACACCCTTATATAGTGAAGCTAAAATATGTAGAAATCCATTACTGATATTTGTATTAATAGATATAAATAATAACCGATTCTTTATAAGCCCAATAATCTCATCTATATATCAATAATCTTATTTCGTAATCTTCATTGATGAAATGCAAAAATGTAGATCCTAATTACCTAATGTCCCTTATCCGTCGGATTCTGGTTTCTTCACCTCGGTTAAATTATGCATCATATCGTTTTTATTATGAAAAAGATAAAGAGAAGAAAAAAGACACGCTGCACAGAAAGAATATAAGAAAGAAAAAAAGAGAGTAGGGGAACTATAGGGAGAGGATGAGAGCGCGGAAGCGATAACGCTATTCTGTTTCCATTGAACATAATGAACAAGTAAAGAAAGAGCTTTAAGAAGTGTGTGTGTAAGAGAGAGAATGATTAGTATACTTTTTTCATATTGAACTATTTTGCAACTGCTCTTAAGTATACATCTCAAACGTTGTAATAATTAAATTATCATATTGTGGTATATCCACTGGTTCTGCTAGTATATCACTAATACCCTTTATTTTTGAGTTTTAAAAACTGCGTCTAAAACAATTCATTACTCATGTATAGAACAAAACGTCTTCGGCATAAAATAACCCAACAAGGAGTGACATGCCATAAAATCTTTACAAACCAAACCAAATAAACGTTCAGCTAGGAGTGGAATTAAGGCGGGAGATTTTCGCTGAGGTGAACAGTTAACCTTGTCTTTCTATTAATTTACGCCGTATTATTATATTTTATACTTTCTATTAATCAAAGTAGTGTTTGTCTTTGTTAGGAGGATATGGAAATCAGCTTCCTCGGTATGTGACATCTGCCTATTTCTCAATCGTAAGATTACCATAAAGGCAGCAAAGGCTGCGGAACGATATGTTACTTAGAGCCGGGGTGGAGCAAAACATGAAAGGCAAACGCTCAGTGGGCGGTGATATACAGACGCTACGATGGCAGCAATATATTTTCCGCAGTGTCAAAAGCTGAATCGGCTACCGCTGTTATGTTAACGTTTCAGCCGGCTTACGCGCACTGCTTTCGTTATTTATGAAGCTGCTCGATTGGCGCGCGCGTCCTTTCTTGGCGCTAGCAAAGGTCTTTGCCAGAGTGAACTTGCAGATGATGTTTAAAAAGGACGGAGTCGACAAAACGTTGAGACATTCGTGGGTATCGCACATTTGGTAATCTATGAGGAAGTGCGTCCCGGTCTCCTGCCTCAAAAACCGCTACCCGGTGACTATCAAAATTACAACCCCAGCTCGTCGTAATTCTTGTTTATCGATCGTAATTTGTCGTAATTCTTGTTTAGATATGAAGATGGATATATAGTTTTGAATAGACTGAGATAGATAGATAGATAAACAAACAAAATAATATAGATAGATAGATATTTTCGGGAAGTAAATGTATTGGTGGGGGAGGGTCGCTTCTATTTTTGTCGTAATTCTTGTTTATTTAAACTAAAAACAAGACATTAAACAAAAACGAATAAAAAAAAACTTAGTATTTAAAGTAATATAGATAAATATGAACAAATTGAGATAGATAGATAGATATGAAGATGGATAGTTGTGAATAGACTGAGCTGGGTCGTTATTTTAATAGACACCGGGCAGCAACTCTTGAGGCAGGAGACCGGGACGCACTTCCTCATGAATTACCGCACACTTAAGATGACAGAAGATTTAGGGAATTTCCTTATATGTTAGATCACAATGAACACGTTAATACAATTTGCTCGATTGGCGCGCGTCCTTTCTCAGCGATAGCAAGGTCTTTGCCAGAGTGAACTTGCAGATGATGTTTAAAAGGACGTAGTCGACAAAACGTTGAGACATTCGTGGGTATCGCACATTTAAGCTGACAGAAGAATTAGGGAATTTCCTTATATGTTAGATCACAGTGAACACGTTAATACAATTTGAATTATGACTATGGCTATAAATACTCATGTAGTGACGTAGTCTCGGTTACAGTGAGACCGACCGCAAATCTCCATAATCTCTGTTAATAATGGAGATTCGCTTCCGGTTCTTGACTTTAACAAAAACTACGTCACATTATCCAAAATCATCATAACTTAGAATAAATACACTGAAAATTCGAACATGCAACATTCGACAGTCCTCATTGTTTTTGTTTTTTTTTAAACAAGTTTTAATAAATACATGACTGGTATTATATATCTATATATAGTTTGTTTTATTTTGATATATATTTAAAGTTTACATTTCAAATTGTTTTATTTTTTAATCCTTTAATGAATTTGATGATTTTACTTACTTAGGGTACAAACTCACTGACATTGAATTTTTAACACCCATCCCACAGGCAATATGTTTCAAAAATCTATTTTTACAGTATGTAAAAATGGAATTGGAAATGAATCCGACAATAATACTGTCCAAAGAAACGAAACTAAAAAAAACATCAACACCATTAAAAATGGATAACCGAAACTAAAATACGGAGATTTTGAAATTATAAACATCAACACCATCGGTGAATTCACATATTCACAACCAAACATGACCATCTTATGAAAACATTAAAATTTAAGAAATAATATAAAAATTATATATTATCAAAGTTAGGTTCTTTTTATAAACGAATACCTTTTTAATATATCGTCGGATTCATTTACAATTCCATTTTTACAAACCTCAAATCAAATATATATATATATATATATATATATATATATATATATATATATATATATATATATATATATACGCTTGACCAACCACTTCTCATTTGCCCGTCTGACGATTGCCTAATACCCATAAAACTTAAGTAATGGTAATATAGTCCATATTACCGTTACTTAAGTTTTAAGGGTATTAGGCAATCGTCAGACGGGTGAATGAGAAAATGTGGTTGATCAAGTGTTTATATAACGTGATGTCTGTTCACATTATAGGATATTATTACGCGAGGCTTATTAAAAACAAAAACACGACATGTTTAGGTATTAATGCACGCGGAGTTCCGATTTTTTTTTAAATAATAATAAGTGGGCCATAAAATATGGGATTAATTAGCGTCATGTGGTAGGTGATATAGGAGATATTTGTTGATATGTCTACATTTCGTAACTAGTTCACTTCTTTTGTTCCACAAATTTTTTCAGCATTTTGCAGAATACATAATTTATCTATATATCTACCTGTATATATATATAGGGATGTTGATAATATAGTATGCTATATTCATAATTAAATAGTGCTCAGTATCATTTATAGAGCATGTACATTCAAGTTAGAATAGCGTGTACAACAATGCCTGGTAACTGCCTGTCTCTCGCCTCAGTGATTTTCGAGTTAAGTGGATGTTTTTATTTTTATTTTCCCTTACATACAGTAGCGTGGTTCTTTGTGGGAAGGGGTGACTCGATTTATGATTGTGTTGCACAATGGGAATAAATATATATGTTGTGTGGATGTTCACAGGAAAACGTCTCATGTGTTCGTCTTTACTTCTCCAATGGTGCCCAGCGCGTTTTTTTTCGTCATAATTGGAAGGTTTTGGGATAAGGAGTAAGTGGCCGATTGTGTGTGTGTGTGTGTGTGTGGAAATGAAATCGGCTACCCAAATTCAAATTTGCAAGTTGCATTAATACCCTTGGTAAAACGGCATGAACCCTTCTGTTTTCCCTTTTTACCATGGATGAATACTAAGATAGCCAAGGTTTTCTCGCCTTGTTCAGGTAACTAGTATAAGAGGGCGAAAACTCTAAATTAAAAATAGTCTTACTTGGTTTAAAACTGACCTGTCACATCCTCTCCGTGGAAGAGACCGGTATCGAACCTGGAACCTTGGTTTGGTTTGTTTTCGTTTACGGCATATTAACCTCGGTGGGTCATTTAATGCCGACAAAGTTGTGAAATAAATTCAGTCTTAATGCATAATATTTTTTTATTGATACATTTTTCTATTCAACCCATAGATGGGACCATAACAGGTACAACCACTCCGGGTCAGAGTGGACCAGAGAGCAATGGGGATGAAGGGATGCTCTACATTCATCAAACCTCCAAACCTGGAACCTCAGATAGAGTTTAACATCATTCCCTGGACATGTAGACCCTCAGCCACCGCCTAGCACCCATATGATAAAAAGTGTTCGGGCTTGCTATAAGAGCAATAGGGTTGGGGCAATCATATAGGTGCTAGGGCTTGACGTGACTAGCCGATTGATCGGAGAGTGCCTCTCCGACCGCCCGTCTAGCCTAAGTAAGGTTCTAAGGGGAGTGTTGCAAGTCATGGACTGCTCATCCATGAAGACTACGTCCTTAAGCATCATGGGTCGCCACCCACGACCAACAAGTGGCCCCATTTGGGAGAATCTTACCCCTCTGCAGAGGTGCAGTCGGTGCATTCTAACGCCCCAGCCGACAGGGCTGTGAGAAAAATGAGCTGCCAGATTCTTTCCGTGGCGGTGTGGTTTGGTAAATGAATACATAAAATAAAACTCATTGTTTTTAATATTCCTTGGCCCTCGGCATTTTGACTCTTTATTCCCGACTGATCTACTTACAAATGTAATTTGCAGCTTTAAGAACGAAATAAATTAAGACAACTTAAGTTAAGACATAAAAAAAATAAGTTTTGTATATTGGGATTTTATATCTTTTACAGACACACTTCCAAGTATGCAGAAGTATATGCATCTTATGTTTGATAAACCCCTGGGGTTGTCAGTGTGGGGTTCAGTGACCGTGGCAAAAGTTCAGTATGTTAAACAAGACACGACTGCCACGAATGCATAAAGAGAGAAACGAATGGATTCTCTTATAGAAAAAAGAAAATTGTTGACACAGTTTTCTTCAGTTTTCCGAAGAAAAATCTTCAGTTTGATCATGTCTACGTAGAAAAACTTATTTTTTTAAAATCACTTAATTGTTTTGTGTATATATTTCTTTAAAATTACACTTTTTTTTCGCTAGTTTGCTGTCATTAGTTTTCTTACTTTTTTTCAATAGTTTTTTTTTTTTCTTTAACACGTCGGCTAAAAAAAAAGATAAAAACTGAAGATGAAGAAGAAGAAATTCAAAAGGACATGGCAGGTTTCAAGTGCTCGTTGTATGGACGAAGCCTGAAGCGTTCAAGCTAACGAAGCCACGCACTTAACTCGAGACTGCTTCTGCTTTATCTATTCGTATTGATCCAGTATTTATTTTTTTGTAAGTCATTAGACTATATTTTTTTTGTTTTGTTTTGTTACTACAACGAGGAAAACTACTGAACATTTTAATTGTTTAAAGAATAAATGCCAAATATATATAGATTAACACATACGTACAAATAGGTAAAGACTGGACTACTTTTGGAAGGTTCTTAACCAGATGGAAATATGGTCACACTTAGTGGTTGGATTTTATGGCATGTCAACCCTTGTTGAGTTTTTTTATGCCTAAGACGTTTTGTTTGATTCATTTTTTATGGGTACTTGATATTTATAAAAATCAATTTTCAAACACATTTTGTATAACTCCTGTTTCTATGTAACCCATAGATGTACCCCTAATAGATAAAACCACTCCGAGGCAGCGTGGACCTGGGAGTAATGTTGATCTGGCGATACACTACACTTAACTAGAGACCGCTTCTGCTTTATTCGTATTGAATTGTTTTTTAAGTCATTAGACTATTTTTTTTTTTGTTACTACAACGAGGAAAACTACTTTTAATTGTTTAAAGAATAAACGACAAACATATAGATTAACACATACGTACAAATAGGCAAAGACTGGACTACTTTTGGAAATGTTATTGATCAGATGGAAATATAAACACCGGTTAATTGGTTGGATTTTAAGGCATGTCAACCCTTGTGGAGTTATTTTATGCCGAAGACGTTTGGTTCGATTCATTTTTTTATGGGTACTTAATTTTTATAAAAATCAATTTAACCAAAATCAACAGCGGATTTCAGATGAACTCGAAACCAAATATACAAATATAGACAGACACGTTCAGAAACTTTTACAACCAAAAACAGGGACATTTTGAAAAATTAATAAAACAATGCCGTCACGTTTTTTAAAGGGCGACGAAACTCATGAGATTAACATTGAGGTAGAAACTTGCAATATATGATTAGATATTGAAGCTAGATAATCGTTTTAATAAAAACCGAAAAATACTGAAGCCAGCGTTTTTGTTTTTACTGTTAAGGATCACAAAGAGAATTTTGAAATAACCAAATTCAGATTTATTAATCAAAGAGAAATCCAAATCGGTCATGTCAGCAAAATATTATTGGAAGAAGTCTACAGTGAATTAACGTTAGGTTTGTTGGTTCGATTTTACGGCATGTCAACACTTGTTGGGTTATTTAATGTCGAAGATATTTTAATAAATTTTTGATGGGTATTCAATATTTTTCAAGCCCATTTTTTTAACATTTGTAATTCTCGTTTCTAAATCGATTTAACACGTAGATGTGACCATAACCGTTACGACCCCTCGGAATAAGAGTGGACCCGGGAGTAATGGTAATGAAGGAGTTCTCCACATTCCCTAGAGCTTATGAACTGGAACTTCACAATCAGAGAGAGTCTAACGCCATACAGGACACTAAGACCATCAGCCACTGCCTTCTAACATATATAAGTTTCATCGGCCTTTAAAAGAATGGGAAGGCATTGTTAATTCATTTTTCAAAATGCCCCTATTTTTGCTTGTATAAGTTTCTGGACGGACCTGTCTTCATATAAATATTATGACATTATATTTTGTATATCTGGTTTCAAGTTCGTCTGAAATCCGTTGTTGTTTTGGATTAATTTTTTTTTGGATGAATAAATTTCTAAATCGATTTAACACGTAGATGTGACAATTACCGTTACAACCCCTCGGAATAAGATGGACCCGGAAGTAATGGTAAAGAAGGAGTTCTCCACATTCCCCAGAGCTTATGAACTGGAACTTCACAATCAGATAGTGTCCTGTATGGCATTAAACTCTAAGACCATCAGCCACTGCCTTCTAGCACATATGTTTCATCAAAAAATGGAAGGCATTGTTAATTAATTTTTCAAAATGCCCCTATTTTTAGTATTATCTGTGTTATTCGGACTATTGTTCTCATCTTTATTGTTCAACGTTTCGGCCGATATGCCCTCCGGCCTTCTTCAGGTATTTCTTGTCGGACTCGGGAACCTTCTCATAATCAAAAAGGCTAGATCAGTTAAAAAAAAATTAACACAAATCCTACCCCAGCTATGGTTAGCAGAATGAGAACAGGATACCCTCGTAGACTGAATAAAGGGTTAGGTTCATAGTTCCGTGATGGCGCCCGATTACGACAAGAAGTTCCTGAGTCTGAGGAGAAAAACCTGAAGAAAGGCCGGAGGGCATATCGGCCGAAACGTTGTACAGATAACAATAAAGTTGAGGACAATAGTCCAAATAACGCAGACAATACTAATAATCAAGCCTCATCTCAAACATTCAGAGAAATAGCCCCTATTTTTGGGTTGCATAAGTTTCTGGCGGGCCTGTCTTCATATAGATGTTATGACTTATATTTGTATATTTGGTTTCAAGTTCGTTTGAAATCCGTTGTTGTTTCGGTTGATTTTTTTTTTTGGGGGGGGGGTGAAAACGGCTAAGGGTTGCCATAAGGGCAAAAGGTTTGCAACAATTATATAGAGTGGCAGATAGATTTGAGGGGTCATCACCGGACGATCATTTAGCCTAAGTAAGGGCCAAAGGGAGAGTTGTATGCCTGGACCACTCAGCCATCAGAGTTCCATCCTTAAGCATCATTGGTCACCACCCACGGCCAACATGTGGCCCCAATAGGAGAGGTCTTACCACTCTACAGAGGAGCAGTCGACATATTCTACATCCCCACCGACATGGCGGATATAACGCCGAGATATAGCGTCATATTCAGTTTGTAGAAAGGACACCCCTTTTACTACGTAGAGTGATATCAAATGCAGTCGGCGTGTTTGGCATCTTTGATCATTTACTTATCCTGACACTTACACGCATGCGCGCACACGACCTCACGCACATGCGCACACGCTCGACAGTAATTTATTCGGTCATTATACATGCTATTAAAATAGATGATATAAGTAAAAGTTTCAATAGATTCTACTTTTGGTATCATAGATTTTTTTTTTTTTTAAGTTTGTCATGATATCCCGTTATTAACGAATTATGTTTTACTTTTAAGATTTACTGTTTGGCCTACACGAAATTTAATCACATTAAATTATTCAGTAAATCATCGTCTAAACATACAATCTCGTAAATATATATATAATATATATATGTGTGTGTGTGTGTGTGTGTGTGTGGTGTGTGTGTGTGTGTGTGTTTCGTTAAACTGTCGGACGAGTTTTTGTTGGATCCTTTCTAATTTTCTGGCCATCGAAAGGATCGAACAAAAACTCGTCCGACAAGAATCGTCAGTGCAGTTGAACGAAGCATCTTTAAAATAAAAAATGCTGCCAATTATTTAAAAAAGATTATTTCATACTGTCGGATTCACTTCCATTCACTTTTCATACTGTCTTTTTGAAAAAAAAACAAAATACCTGAATTTCTTGATCTTTCCGGAGTTTAATATGGTCTGCAGTGGCTGGAATCATGAACTTTTTTGATACATCTTTTATACATATTTACATCAAACTCTTTTGAGTTTTCTTTGTGGATTATAATGCTTCTGTTTTTTATAAAAATAAAATTTATTTTATTTTTAAAACTGGATATGCATTTTCAAAATTAAAAAAAAAAAAAAATTCCAGCTCCGAACTTGAACGTTCGTTTGTACCACACTTGTTTGTTTACTCACACCGTCTTTTATCACAAACATTTCGCTCTTGATGAAGACCGCTTTAATAAAAAGGTCGAAACAGATTTCTTTCACCAAATTATATCATCATTTATTTGTTTTTTATAAAAATATTTATTTCGTATATATATATAGTTTATGGTTAACATTTGATGAAATAGTAGTAAGCCAATATATATAATATTATTAGAGAGTACTCAATATTTGTTATAGAATGATAATAACAATAATAATAACAGTGAAAAGATGGATAAATACCTGACCTTTCCAGAGAATTAAAAAAAGCTGTGGAATATAGGAGTGAAAGTGATACCAATAGTAGTTGGTACACTTGGAACGGTACCAATAAACTTGGGAAAAAGATGGAGAATCTAGAAATCAGAGGAAGAATAGAGACCATACAGACTACTGTACTGCTTCAATCGGCTAGAATACTCAGAAGAGTCCTGGAGACATGAGGAGACTTGTTGTCACTCAGACTCCAGTGAAATACCATCAGCTAACGATGATGTGAAAAACTTCAAAAGGAGTGAAAATAACAATAACAATAATAATAATTTCACTTGAAACGGTCACAAAAATCTTTGAAAAAAAGACTGGAGGAGCTGGACATCAGAGGAAGTATTGAGACCATCCCGACAACTGCATTGCTGCAATCGGCTAGAATACTCAGAAGAGTCCTGGGGACCTGAGGAGACTTGTCAATCAGATTCCACTGAAAATCCATCAGCTAACACTGGTGTAAAAAAATGCTATAATAGTAAAATAATAGAAATAAAGATAATAATAATAGATATGGATTAATTTTTGTATATAATTAATTACTTGGGTGATTATCTGATACTATTTAATTAACAGTTCATAGCGAAAAAAATAAAAATGCGTATTAGACTTGAATGTTGTCCATAACTAAATCAAATCTACGCTATGTCATCTAATCCATTTCATAAAATCCCTCTAAATAACGAATTTTCTATAGTTATTTACTACAAGGCCAGAAGTGCGGGGCGCCCAGTGAGAATCGAACTCACTAATAATGGTCTGAGAATCTAGCGTGCTAATCACTACACTACGTGAGGTGCGGATTTTACTAAGCGTAGATTTGATGTAGATCTGTCTAGCTTCTAACCACTACTCTACGTGCGCGTAGCTTAGATGTGGCAAAAGGCCAGAGGTATGGAGCACCCAGTGAGAATCGAACTCACTAGCAATGGTATGCTAATCTAGCTTGCTGAACATTACCACGCTTGGGTCCCTATATACTAAGCTTAGCTTAGATGTGGCGCAAGGCAAGAAGTAAGGAGCGCCCAGTGAGAATTGAAATCACTAACAATAGTCTGCGAATGCTAACCATTACACCACGTGTGGTGCCCTTAACGAGTTGCCTAAAGAATGACTAAAATCTGTTTCTCATTTGAATATTTTTGACCAGTTACAATGTTTTTGGTGACATCCGGTTTAGATTACTTATTCGCCGCACCTGAAAATTATATTAGTTTCTCCTCAGATCAGTTTACAATCGCTCTCTCATCTTAACTTGAAATCTATCAACACCGGCTTATAAATTTCAGCGTGCGGTTTCATTAATACCAGATGTGCCTCACCACAGACGAAAAGTGATAGGCCCATAAGGGCCAGTGACACCTTGACTTATACAGTCGTTTAAACAGCCAGCCAGAAATAAAAGACTGGAGGAAAACAAATAAAGATTTAAGAAAAAACGATTAAAATTGGAGAAAAGCGGTTTCTTGTCGTAAAGTAATAGCTAAACAATCTACTAAACTAGGCAATTAATACTCCCGAGTGTTTGTGCTGCTCTCCATTTAATGTCCTTGTGTCATACTAAGCGTCGATAAGTAAATATGTTTGGCCCATCAAGAAGACAATATCGCAGTAGGAAACTCACTACGAGTCATTTTATTACCCACTGTCTGTGAGGGGTTACTGTATCTCCCCGGGGAGGGGATAAGAATCACCTAAAATAGGAATGTCCTGTGTATGACGTTAAACCGCATCTAGTGGTGAAATTCCAAGTTTGGAGCTCTGCGGAATGTGGAGTACCCTTCTATCGCCATTACTCTCATGTCCGTGTGTTTGAGCTTATCAACTTTTAATGTCCTTGTGCCATACTAAGCGTCGATAAGTAATTATGTTTGGACACATCTAGAAGACAATATAGCACTAGAAAACTTATTCTATTAGCCACTCAGAGATGATAATAGGCACCCGTCATGCGTTGCTAACGAACACAAATCGAAAAGGACGCAGTAAAATCGTATCAGTGTGTCCCAGTGTTTTTCTTTTTTCTTCCACCCTTTCAAGCTAACTGTAAATATAGTTCAATAGTTTCTTAGAAACAAAATTACACAAGATAGGTTAGGTTAAAAGGTAGGAGTTAGACGGCATTAGTTGGGACCCATAATTTTCCCCAAATTCAAAACTAATATGTGCGTCCCATGACGCACTAAATCAAAAAGTTATCAGCATCACTGGCCACTCTGTCGTTGGGACTGATTGTAGTCTTTTCAGAGAGGGAGAAGAATCACATAAAAATTATTATGAGTGTCGTTACCTTAACTAAATTAGGAAACATTCCGTTTTTATTATAAAAAAGGATAGAAAAAGCACATGCTACACAGAAAATATAGTAAGAAAGAAAGAGAGTAAGGGAAATATATATAGATGCGGTAAGAGCGCGGAAGCGATAACGCTAATCAGTTTCAATGGAACACAATGAAAAGAAAGAAGAAAAGTGAGAGGGATAGAGTTAAATCAAAATCATTATACTTTTTACATATTGAACTATTTTGCAATATTTTTTAGGGTAAACGTATCAAACGCTGTAATAATTAAATCATCATACTGCGTTATATGCACAGGTGCTGCTAGTTTTTCTATATCCTTGTAGCCTGAGTATTTGTCTATCCCATTCCTTCATATGCAAATTACTTAAAACACTTCTCTACTATCAATTCAGTATTTTCCTTTCTAAAATTAGATGTTTTACTTCTTTGTATTGACGGAGCTTTGCGTGATAAGATAAAATAGTAGATTGATTTCATTGATTGAAATCCGGTCTCGGGTTATTTTGAGCTTACAGATTAGAAAATTGCGTTCATTGTACATACATTTTTTTCTGTAGTTATTTCTTAAGAGTTTTTTTTTTTTTTTTTACACAAAATGATGTATCAATTATACCTATCTAATGCAAATATTTTGTACAAATTTGTATGGTTTCAAATATTCCTATTCTAAAGAAATATGGTTTAAAGAAGGTATTTTAATTTGATTATAGATACTAGCAAAATAAAAAAACGTCCTCTGGGCGATGTAAAATAAATATTGTGTGAGGGGATGGGAGTTGAAAATTTAATATCAGAGAGTTTCTATCATAAGTAAAATAAAATCAAATTTATTAAAGAGTAAAAAATAAAAATGTTGAAATGGAAACTTAGTTCTGATAACTTTAAATATATATTAAAATAAAACAAACTATATATAGATAGATAGATAATACCAGGTATGTATTTATTAAAACTTGTTTAAAAAAACAATGAGGACTGTCTAACATTCCATGCTCAAATTTTGAGTGTATTTATTCTATGTTATGACGTAGTGTGACGTAAGCAGTGACGTAGTTTTTGTTATAGACAAAACCTGAAGCGAATCTCCATTAGTAATAGATATGTTTCCACACAGTTATAGGGTTTCATGTACGTAATATTATTGCTGAGTTAACAATTATAGAGTCAAGCAACAATTTTTCATACTGAAAATTTACATTATCTGCGTTATTTGGACTAGTGTCCTCATCTTCATTGTTATCTGTACAATTTTGTCCAATTGGACACATGGCCTAGTGGATAAGGTAGTTAGGTTAAGACAATTCTAACTGACAGTTATCTCTGGATTCGAGGTTCAATCCTGACAGACGGCAGTTACATAGAAACATAATTAACACAGCTCCTACCCCAGCCATGGTTAGCGGAATGAGAACAGGATACCCCCCCCCCGTGGACTGAATAAAGGGTTAGGTTCAAAGTTCCGTGATGGCTCCCGAGTTCGAAAAGAAGGTTCCCGAGTCCGAAAAGAAATACCTGAAGAAGGCCGGAAGTCATATCGCCCGAAACGTTGTACAGATAACAATGAAGATGAGGACAATAGTCCGAATAACGCAGATAATACTAATCATCAAGCCTCATCTCAAACATTCAGAGAAATAAAAAAAATTACAGTTATATGTCAGAGATTCACATCGATAATTTGTTGTCTGGGAGTTTTTTTGGTTTTTTTTGTTTTTTTTTTTTACATGAGGCTTGATAATTTGCATCATTTGGATTTTTCAACTGTAGTCCTCATCAATAATAATTCGAATAATTAAATAATAATCGAATACTTTTAGAACATATCTATTTGACCCATAGATGAGTTATATAACGCCAAAATAAAAAAGGGGAACCACTCTGATTGACTATGTCGAGATTTTTTAGATATAGTTATTTACTAAGCTTAGCTTAGATGTGGCACAAGGTCAGAATATGGGGCACCCAATGAGAATCGAACACTATCAATGGTCTGCAAATCTAGTTTGCTAGCCATTACACCGCATGAGATGCCCTGTAATTTACTAAGCTTAGCTTAGATATGGCACAAGGCCAGAAGTATGGGGCACCCAGATTTATTTTAGATATAAGGTGTGTGCTAGATGCCCGCTCCTACTTTTAGACTAGGCTGGAATCATGTGATCTAACTCCTGGCCAAACACTGGCAGTACTCTGAGGTTGATACAATACTTAAACCGACCCTACTACTCATAATTACGCCGACATTATTTGACGACGGACATAGGATTAAATCACTGGACCTTTACCAACACGCAGGATAGGACTTATACACTTACCAAAGGATTCCATAACATAGGACTTTCTTTAAGCCCTTTTCAACTGGCCAAGGATGGCACTTAAAACCTTTACAGACTGATAAAGTCTTTTTTCCTAGTAGATCAATATATAAATAATTTATCAGTCAATCAGAGTGGTTCCCCTTTTTATGTTGGAGTTATTGGAAATAACCCATAGATGGAACTCTACCGGTTAGAACCACTCTATAGTGAATGGATATCTTCATACCGACATTGACTACACCAGTTATATCTGGATTAAGGAAGAAGAAAAATATTACAAAATACATATTTCTCTGAATGTTTGAGATGAGGCTTGACGATTAGTATTATCTGCATTATTCGGACTATTGTCCTCATCTGTATTGTTACTTGTACAACGTTTCAGCCGATATACCCTCCATCCTTCTTCAGGTATTTCTTGTCGGACTCGGGAACCTTCTCGAACTCGGTAACCTTTTCGAACTCGGGAACTTTCTTGTCGTAATCAGGAGCTATCACGGAACTTTGAACTTAACCCTTTATTCAATCCACGGGGGTATCCTGTTCTCATTCCGCTAACCATATCTGGGGTAGGAGCTGTGTTAATTATTTTTCTATGTTACTACCGCTACTCAGGATTGAACCCGGAATCCAGAGGTAACTGTCCCTGAGAACTGTCTTAACCTAACTACCTTATCCACTAGGCCATGTGTCCAATTGGTTCTCGAGTTCGAAAAGAAGGTTCCCGAATCCGACAAGAAATACCTGAAAAAGGCCGGAGGGTATATCGGCCGAAACTTTGTATAAAATAACAATAAAGATGAGGACAATAGTCCGACTAACGCAGATAATAATAATACCTATACTCATTTTTACCTGCATGGGTATAAAAGCTGTTCAAATATAACATATCAAAGATTCAGAGAAATATTTTCTTTTCTTGTTTATTTTTATTCATATATTTTATAGTTTTTTTCTTTTTTCCTGGTGTAACACCAGCAGATATATTGGCTATAAATTCTCCAGACAGGCACAATGTTATTTCTGTAGAAAATATTGTTATTTAGTCTACGCTGTTTTCTTTGGTAGTATCGTGATTTTTTTATCCTTGATTTGATTCGCCTATCTACTCTCTGGCGAATGATGAAAACAGCAGTAAACATTTCTGTCCGCAGATTTGATTAACACGTGTTCTAATCCTTGCCCAAGGCGAACGCTGGGCAACAAACACACAGCCATTTTAACTAAGACACGTGAAGGAATGCGAAGACCCAAGTAAACAAAGATATTTACATTATTTCACCAATGCCAGGAAATGGACTACCCCAGGACAATTAATTAAAAATACAATGGATAATTATTCGACCAAAAGAAAAGTATTTAAATAATTTTAAAAAAAACAAAAAAAAAAAAACATTTTCTAAAATTTATTTTGAAAATAAAATGTTTAGAGTTTTTATTTCACTCCACGAGAGATTTTCACCTTCGCCTAATTTTGTTATATACTGGCATCAAATGGCTATATGTTATATAGCGGCTTCAAATTCACAATGCTAAATTCGTGTACGTTAGTAGTCAAGACGTGAAGTGTCCTTTCGGCTGCCGGCTGGCGTCTCTGTGGTCTGACTCTCTGGCTGACTTCATTTTATATATCCCAAACGCCTACGTGTTTTCTTTGTTCGCTTTTACCGGGAAAAAGTCCATTGTCATTTTTGTCGTTCCCTCTCTGTTTAATTTAACCGGAAATTCCTATTTCTGTTTGTACAATATCCAACAATTTGGTAGTTCATTAGAGTGACAGCAAGTCTCCTCAATCTCCAGGCTACTTCTGTGTATTCTAGCTGATATTGACAATTCTGATATTTTGATGGTCTCGATACTTCATTGGATTTCCAATACCTTTAGACTCTTTCCGAACTTTTGGGGACCGTTCATTATTATTTCACTCCATTCGAGTTTTTCACAATTGCAGAAGCTGGTGGTTTACTGGAGGCCGAGTGACAGCAAGACTCCTAAGGTCTCCAGGATTCTTCTGAGTATTCCAGCTAATCTCAATAATGTTGTAGTCTGGATGGTCTCGATCCTTCCTCTGATTTTCAATTCACCCAGACTCTTTTTCAACCCCTTTGGGGATTGTTCCAAGGGCCCCAATTACAATTGGTAAGACCTTCACCCTCATACTCAACAGTTTTCTCAGTTCTCTGGCAAGGTCCAAGTATTTGTCAATCTTTTCGCTCTCTTTCATTTTCACTCTGTGATCGGCCGGGACACCAAAGTCCACGAGATGACAAGTCTTCCTCTTCTTGTCAATGAAAACTAGATCTGATCTCCTATCCGGGATTAGGTGATCCGTCTGTACCTCAAAGTCCCAGATTATTATTATTATTATTATTATTTCACTCCATTCAAGTCTTTAACACCTGCCGTAGTGTGACAGCAAGTCTCCTCAGGTCCCCAGGACTCTTCTGAGTATTCCAACCAATCTCAACAATGCTGTAGTCTGGATGGTTTCAATTCTTCCTCTGATTTCCAATTCTTCCAGACTTTTCCAGACTCCTTATTATTAATTATTTCCCCCTTGCGAGTTTTTCACACCAGTGGAGGTTGATGGACTTTCACTGTAGCCTGAGGGAGAAAAAAAGTTTACTCAGATCTCCAGGACACTTCTGAGTATTCTAGCTGATCTTAAAAATGCTGTTGTTTGGATGGTATCAAGTCTTCTGATTTCCCATTCCTATTATTATCATTATTACTGTTATTATTACAACATTAAGTACTGTTATTAAAATTGAAATATTTAAAATGAATGTATTTTTTTTAAATATCAGATTACGTGTCAGAATCCATGCATGCGCGTATATATACAATATCGCCCAAGAATGAATACATCCACTACTGTATTTTGTTAATAGTGCTGTTGTCTGGATAGTCTCATTTCTTCCTATTATTATTATTATTATTACTAGCAAATATATGCACCCTCCGGGTGCAAGTATTTAAGTTTTAATGTAATAAAATATTGTATTAAATTAGAAAGGCTAAAGAAACTAAATAAGAATGTAAATAAAAAGATTTGAAACAGAGGAGGGTATAATCGAAAAATAGAACAACTGAAACTTACTCTTCCATCACTCCCGTCTTTCATTGTTATTTTTTCTAATTTAAGTATTTAGTTAAAAGAGGAAGTAAAGAATAAAATGACAGTTATTTTTTTCTTGTCAATGGATTTCATTTAAGATTCATTGAAGAAATTTTTGCTTATATTCATTAAAATAAATCCAAACAGTTAGAAATCAATAACATTGAGCACATATTTATTAAATTCGATTTTTTAATATCAATATGCAAATTAGCCTTCCCGTTCACACTGTAAACCGCTATTTTGTTTTATATATAAATATAATTGCATGTTGTTAGTATGTAGATATGGTTAACAGTATTAATAATGTAAAACAGTTTTATTAATAATTGAGGTTAAATTAAAAATAAAATCATTGAGAATGTGATGTCAATAACTAAGGGAATTGTGACTGGAGTAGTAATATAGTTTCGGTTACAGACAGAAAAACACACAATCTCCATTATAATAAGATTATTATTATTATTTAACGCCTTTTGAGTTTTTTTATATCAGCGTTAGCTGATGGTATTTCACTGGAGTGACAACAAGTCTCCTCTGGTCTCTAGGACTGAGTATTCTAGCCGATTGCTGCAATGCAGATGGTCTCAATTCTTATTCTGACTTCCAGATCCTCCAGTCTTTTATTCCAAGTTTTTTGGGACAGTTCCAAGTGCACCATCTACAATTGGTATCACTTTCACCCTCACATTATTATCATCATCATCATCATTATGACTATTATCATTATTAAGGTTTGCCAACAGCACATATCCCTTCCACGGTTAAATCGAACTTAACGGACATAAATTCCACCATCGCATGTCACCCCACCGAAAGAAAAAATATCAAAAATCAGGGAATTAACCGAAGATTTTCAGTGTTGATATAATAATGAATAAACAATATAATGCACCAGTTATTTTATTTGAAAACTCTTACATTTTTTCAGGTCAGTTAACTTTATACCACGTATCTTTGAGAATATGCGTTACGCCTTAAAGATACGTGGTTCAAAGTTAACTGACCTGTAAAAATGTAAAAGTTTTCAAATAAAATAACTGGTGCATTATATCTTTTATTCATCAGTATATCAACACTGAAAATTTCATTAAATTCGGTTAATTTCCTGATTTTTGGTATTTTTTTCTTTTGGCGTGGTGACATACGATGGTGGAATTTATGTTCGTTAAATTCGATTTAACACCTTTCACTTGCCAACTGTACCTATCGTAAGTCCTCTGAAAGCATCCATTATCCGCACAGAGCTGATGAATGTAATGTTTCTATAGAAGAATACAGCTTATTGGTACAACCTTACTACTCAGCCTGTCTTGCTCATCTTACTTTTGATAGGTTGTGTGATCGTTCAAAATAGCACCCAGCATCCCCACTAGCTTTTTTGCCAGGCTTTTTGTTAGTGCAAGTGGTGCAAGCATACAGTAGTTTTGGCACTCAACCGTTTCATGTAAGAAACTGATATTGTGTAACATCCTACTCGTGCGGAGGGGTTAAGAAATTATATATATATATATATATATATATATATATATATATATATATAATATATATATATATATATATATATTGATAAATAAATATACGTTACTCATGTATATATCAAATTGCAGTGAAACTCATGTTTCCTTGCAATTACCTATGTATAAATTAGATGTATTAAATATATACAAAAACTAACATATGTATTTATTATTAAGATTGCTGTATCACATATCTTTAGCACTCACCAAATAATACTGTATATATTGGCTTACTGTCTCATCAAGTGAAATAGTGCTAAAAATACAATGTGGTTATAGACACGCACACACACACACACATATCATGGACGATATTTTCAGATTCAAAGTAAAGAGAAAAATGTCATTTACTGTCCCTTTGAAATATCTCGTTCAAATTAAAAACAAAAATAAATCTATATATAATAAAGATACGGTGTCTGTCTGCAACTTAAACTACATCAAATTAAAAACAAAAATAAAACCCAATTAATCGCGAAAGCCACAGATTTAAAATCCGCATGAGTAAATCCTACTGAATCTGAAACCATTTATTGTGGTGTATTTTTATAAGTCTGGTGAGTTAGATATCAATGGTAATTCAATTTGAACCGTTAGTTAGTAACGGTGGTGTTAGATGTCGAGATTTTCTAAAATGTCCAAAAACATATTTCTAAAAGCAGGACTTTCTGCTGTTCTGAACTCGTAAAGTTACAAACGCAACTACAGAGGAAAGACTTTTGCTTTATTCAATTATCTACGAGAGAAGATAAGCTTTTCGTGCAATGATAGACTTGATTTCCAGTTCTGTACGGACCGGTGATTGTGAGCCGCTGAAAATCTTTGGAGATTTAATTGGAAACAGGAATATTTATCTGATTGTGAGTTAGTTTTGATGTAGCAAGGCTTACAGCACGACGTATTGATCAAAGAGAAAGGCTTAAACTGTAAATCTCACTTTAACAATTAATGACGTTTAATATCTGCCAGTTAGTGACAGTTGTCTGTGTTATCAATGAATGGGGGATTTTCCCAGTTCATTGATCTAACACCAAAGATGTCATAATTAGGGGGGGAAAACAATGGCGTCGAAAGTCGTATTAATCATAGCACCTTCGCTTTCATGACTAAATCAATATAACAAAAGATTTCTATAGGAAAAGATGATTCCGGTCAAAAGGTCTTTTAAAGGCTTGATACTGTCCCAAATATTGGAAGGCAATAAAATTTAAATTTTCCTTTTCTGACTTTATATTTTAATATGCGCAAAAAATATATTGAAAACAGGTTCGATTTAACGTGTTTTCAGTAGATTTTGACGAACAAATTTTTTAAAAATTCAAGCAAAATATTCAATGTTGCCAGCAGGTATTATTGGACCCATTACAGGCTTGTTAAAATAGCAAATTCAATGTTATTTTACCAGATTCAAATGTTGCTACACAAGGTTTTTTTTCAGTGTAATTACACGCAAATAAGTCGAGCATAGTACGTACAGTTCCGAATTAAAAAAATTTAAAAAAAAGATTTCCAAACGTTTTGAACTTACCAAATATCAGGTGTTGCTAGAAATAACAGTTGGAACGTTAGTTAATTAGGTTTAAGGTTTTCTATTAATTACTAATTATTATTACTTTTTTTTACTTATGCAAAAACAGTGAAAACAGGTTCGATTTAACGTGTTTTCAGTAGATCTTGACGTACGAATTTTTAAAAAATTCAAGCAAAATATTCAATGTTACCACTTAGCAGGTATTATTGGACCCCTCACAGGCTTGTTAAAATAGCAAATTCAATGTTATTTTACTAGTTTTAAACGCTGCTACATAAGATGTTTTTAATAATTGTCATTACACATAGTACGTACAGTTCCGAATTAAAAAAATATTTCCAAAGGTTTTGAACTTACCAAATATCCGGTATGATACAACACCATGGAGTGTTGCTAGAAATAACAGTTGGAACGTTAATTAATTACGTTTAAGGTTTTCTATTAGAGTTTTTAATACTTTTTTTACTTATGCAAAAACAGTGAAAACAGGCAGATTTTCACGGGTTTTCAGTAGTTTGATGTATACGAATTTATTTCAAATTTAGACATAATTATATAAATATTAGCGGGGCCCGTAGAATTTCCACGAAACGATACAAAAATCATGAGAAGCTATCTAAGCCAGAAATGATGATTTGCAATTGCATTATTTATAAATCCTTTTTTTTTAAACAAATAATACAAAAATGTACAATAACAATCGAACATCAGACAAAGTTTATTTAAAGTGAATATGGAATTGTATTTTGATAATTACTCTTTGAAAACAATCACTTAAATTAATAAGTAATGTTCAATTAAATGCAAGTTCTTATTTTAATGGAACTACTGATTCGCTAATTATTCTTTATTGAATAATATACATTTTAAATTTCCGAGAAAGTCTATCGGTGACCTTTCCTTTCTGATGTGGAACACATTTATAAATGAATAATAACTGTGTTTCAAAAGCAATCATAACTTTATAACCATCCTTCTGGTTGTTTTTTTTAAATAATTTTTCTACTCAACTTTCACCTCTATACTACTATCAGTGGTCACCATTACTGCCACCCATTATAAACTGCTATTTTTCTATGAAACCATCAATTCACCGATGTTACAAATATTCTCTATTTGTTTTTCTCCCAGCTCGAACTAAGCAACATTTGTATGAAACTGGAATTTCGTATTATATATATATAATATATATATATTCAAATAGAGAAAAAGTCGATCTCTGTATGTACATTTCAGCATATTATGCCTCATCAGCAGAGTTATAGACAGGAAGCCGCTGTGTGTGTGATTCGAACTCTAAAAAATTGTCGGCTATCGCCATCTCAAACAAACTGTTTGTGTACTCTCATATATATATTTACCAACCATTCCACATGAGAAGGATGTGACACAAGGTCAATTTCTAAAGCGGAGTTTAACAGAATTCAGAGTTTCCTTCTCCTAGACTGGTAGCCAAACCAAGGTTAAAGTGCCCAGTCTTCCCTACTATTTTACCCATTGCAAGAGAGAGAGAGAGATAGAGAGAGAGAGATAGAGAGAGAGAGAGAGAGTAGTGGGATGCGTACCTTTCCCAAAGTTAATTGCGCTATGGGAAATGCAGACAACTTCGTCCATGATTTGAACTCGCGTCGACGAGTCCATTTCCTACATCGCTAACCATTACACCACACACCTCCATTTATTTTCACATATGAGGCTAATATGCTCACCTCACTAGTAATAACCACGCGACACAATCTATTTTTCTGTCTATTTGACCTAACCTAAAACCAAAACGAGTTTAACAGTATATATATATACATATATATATAGACACACACCTTTATATACATAGGTATTGAAAGAGAAAAAGAGAATATAATTTAGTTATCGTCACCATCTGGTAGACATAATTCTAGATGTCATCGATACACAATATTCCTTTAAACTAATTGTGCTGTTCAGTTAGGAATTCTAACTGTGTTATTGAAAATGTGTCCCAGGTTTAGGTAGTGATACACCTCCTGACTTAAGCAAGAATATGGCACATAAAATTTTTATATGTGCACTCGGATGATTGGTTAGGGGGGGGAGAGGGGACTAGCGAAGGAGAATGCCAATATTGCCTCATTCCCATCGGTCTTGCCGCAGGTGTCAGGGAACAGCCCTGAACGTAGCCGCCAGACGCATTCCCATGTTTAAACAGAGTATCTAAATTCAAGAGAAGGTTATATGCGGAAATATGAGTGAAATTTCTCACCCGGGTTAATAGAGAAAGTTTGATTTGGCGACTTTCAAGCGCATCTGCTCATGTAAGTCGCATTTCTAATGTCAATAAAGACGTACCTCTCAATGTTAGCCTGAGAGAAATGCCAACCTCTGCCAGATAAGAGTTTCAATATCTTTACAAAATTAATATTTATGTTGCACAGCGCCAAGTCAGACGGGTAGCTGTATATTAACCGGGGCAGCATTCACCGACTGACAATGTGTTACAAGTGAAAGACATTAAAATAAGATATTGTATATTATTCTAATGGCTTTCATTTATAACTCTGTGAGCCTCAAAATTCCTGATTTGTTCTATATATATTTACCAACCCCTCCGCTCGAGCAGGATGCGACACATGGTCAAATAGCTACACTGTTAACGTATCACAATAAGCTATAGTTATTAAATAATCTGTCTCTCTGTCAATCTCTCTCTGTCTCGTCAGTGGCAGAGGTTATTCTAATGTATTTCCTTTGTAACACTGTGAGCCTCAAAATTCCTGGTTTGTTATATATATATATATATATACCAACCCCTCCGCTCGAGTAGGATGTGACACATGGTCAAATAGCTACAATGTCAAAGTACCACAATAAGCTATAGTTATCAAATAATATCTCTCTCTCTCTCTCTCTCTCTCTCTCTCTAGTACCAGAGGTTATTTTAACGTCTTTCCTTTGTAACACTGTGGGCCTTAAAATTCCCGATTTGTTCTCTATATATTTACCAACCCCTCCACTCTAGCAGGATGTGACACATGGTCAATTTCTTAAGCGGAATTTAACAGGTTTTAATTCAGTTTTCCTTGAGGAGATTTAAAAAAAAAAATAACATGTCTCTAACACTCTGCTCGCTGCTGTCTATCGACTGAATCCACGTTTGCCCCTCCCTCTCAGAGAAGAAGACGTTTTATTTCTAATTCCTACCTACAATACTTCAGGCGCTTCTATAAAGAGGCTTCTCCCTCTCCTCTTTAACTGTTTGGCGTTGCATGCCTGCCTACACCCACTCCTCTTTCACCGTTCAATTCCGGTGGACTTACACGCAAACCAAGTCCTCGCCCGTTTTGCACGAGGTAAGACTTTACTCGTACTACAACCTGTATGTCCTGCTATTTACCTATAGCTGGAGTAAGAGTGGTTGGATGCATAACTTTCCCAAGGATATTAGTGCTACCTGAAACGCAAACAGCCTCGTTCAGCATTGTTATAGAATATGCCAAAATTGATAAATAACTATACTCTCAATACTATTTCTCTGAATGTTTGAGATGAGGATTGATGATTAGTATTATCTGCGTTATTCGGACTATTGTCATCATCTTTATTGTTATTTCTACAACGACAACGAGAAAGTTTGAGATCGAAAAGAAGGTTCCCGAGTCCGAAAAGAAATACCTGAAGAAGGCCGGGGGGGCATATCTGCCGAAACGTTGTATAAATAACAATAAAGATGGGGACAATAGTCCGAATAACGCAAATAATACTATACTCTCAATGTACTACAATAATCTAATAATATCAAATACTTACTCTCACTCTCTCTCATGTAAATGACAGAGATCAGAGCGCGAAACCAGATAAAAAGCAAAGGTATTGAATTCACTTTTAAGACAAAAAATAACTTTTAATACAAAACAGTATTCCTGATCCTGTTTCCATGCAGCCCCGTGGGCTGGAGCAGAAGAAGACGCCAAATGCACCTCTGCAGAAAGGTAGAACCCCTCCAAAATGGGGTCACCTGTTGGCTGTGAGGAGTGGGGTGCGACCCATGATGCTTAAGGACGGAATCCTAGTGGCTCAATTGTCTATGACATGTAACACACCACTTTGGCCCTTACTTAGGCGAGACTGGCTGTCAAGCTGTAGGACCTATACTATTGCCCTTATGGCAAGCCCCAATCCTTTTTATCATGAATGTGTTAGAAGGCGGTGGCCGAGGGTCTTCATGTCCTGTGTATGACGTTAAAATATCTGATGAAGTTCCAATTCTGCAGTTCTAGAGAATGGAGTAACCCTTCAGTATATTTCTCACAGAGTGGTAGTACCGGCTAATGTCCCATGTATGGGTTAAATAGGAAAACAATGAGTTTAAAAGAAATTTTTTTGTAAAAATCAAGTAAAAAAATTAGTACCCATCAAAAATGGATGAAACAAAAACGTCATCGGCATAAAAGTTTCCAATGAGTTGACATGCCGTAAAATCAACCAGCCAATTGGAAATCTCAAAATTCGGGCCTTGTTCTAAACCAGAGTTTTTCAACCTATTTCATCTCACGGCACAGTGAGCTGGGCAATAAATTGATCGAGGTACACCATCAGTATATAATGGAATGAGAGGTATACATTTTTACAAAGAAATTACTTAAGTAGAAATAACAGTTTTTAACACAAAGGTTTTAACCCGGTGTGCAAAAACATTAAAATAATAAAACAAAAAAAAAATATTAAAATAAAATATTAAAATAAAATATTTAAATGTTAAAGTAAAATAAAATTAAAAAAATATAATGAAAATATAAATTTTCACAAAAAAATCATGTAAAATCAAAAATATCTGTTTCTAAGACAGCGTTGAAAAACTGTTCTAAGAGCTCAAAAATATTTAATTAAAACGAAAAATATTTAAGAAATAGAATAAAAATATAAAAGGATGATCTACCGTCCTCAACACTCACGGAAGCATCACGTTATACTAGTGTGCCACGGCCCACCGGTTGAAAACCTCTTCTAAACTATGCTCAACGTACCACAGTAAGCTAAATATCAAATAGATAATAGTCGCAGTCATAGCAAAGATATCCATGCCTATCTCTTGTCAACCGTTGCTATCATTCATTGCCTTCGTAAGGTCCTCTGCGCTGCATCGAGTATCCACGTAGTCAATGTAGGTATTGGTTGAACGGCCTGCCCTGGTGGGCTCATATGTTGGTTTCCTCGCCAAATCTGTGCATCAGTAGCAGAGAGTGTACCTGTGCAGTAAATTAGATGTGATGGCAGGTGTAGCACTCCAACTCAGACGCCAAAACAACCCGCTCGTCTAGCGCTACTGAAAAGGGGATAGGCTCTCTCGCTGTCCGGCTGATACTGACAATAGTCTTTCCATCAACTTTATTTTCTTTACTTGATATAAGAGTGTACAAAAATCCTTAAGAAACTACTTCACTAAAATTTAAATAGGAATGTATAATGAACCTAAACGCAAACGCCTAGGCATAAAATAAAACCACACAGGTTGATATGCCGTTAAAAATAATCAATCTCTCAATACAATGTCCCTAAATAATAGGTAGTTTGATTTTTCATTCTAAGAAAAATATCAAATTTTTTCAAAATGCAAAAATTGCAATGGTATAATGAATAAAGATACCAAAAACTAGATCTCTTAGTCGCACCATTGTTTGAGAAAATAGCATCAAATGCACCAAAAAAAATCATCATTTTCGCGACTTTTAGCCAACAAATTTGTTTTAAAAATTCATCAATTTCAATATCTAAAAAAGAAAAGGTTGTCATTTTAAAAGAAACGAATAGAATATAACCAGAATTCAAATTGAAAATATGACACCCCCCCCCCCATCAAAACCGACACCTTTCACATCCTGATTTTTAACCAATAATTAATCTGTAACAGTGGTAACACTAAAAAACTGAAATATATATATTATATAAACTAGCAAAATAAAAAACACCCTCCGGCGATGTAAAATATTTTTTTTTTAAATATATTGCCCGAGGGGTTGGGAGCTGAAAATTCAATGTCATAGAGTTTATACCATAAGTAAGTAAAATTGTCAAATTTATTAAAGGAGTAAAAAAAATAGTTTTAAGGAAGAAAAATTTGAAATCGAAACAGTTCCGATAATTTTAAAAAATAAAACAATCTATATATAAATAGATAACACCAGGCATCTATTTATTGAAACTTGTAAAAAACAATGAGGATTGTCTAACGTTGCATGCTCACATTTTGAGTATATTTATTATGTCACGACGTTGGGGTTATGTTTTGGGTAATGTGACGTAAGCAGTGACGTAGTTTTGTTACAGACAAAAAGAGAGCGAATCTCCATTATTAATAGAAAAGGCAGAATTTTGAAGAAAAATATTTTTGTGGTAACTCTTTATGTCAATTTACAACTCTAGCCACATGTAAGACGTTACAGTTCCAAAACCGACTCACCCTAATGAATAGCTATACTATTTCGAATTGTTATCCTCATCTTTATTGTGAATAAACACAATGTTAACGCCACTGTAACCTCGAATTCTAAGTGTAGCCTGAACTTTGTGCTTATATACAATAAAGATGAGGACAACTTTCTAAAATATAAAAATTATTCCCATTAAGTCTCATCTCATAAATACAGACTATTAAAAGTAAAAAGTCACTAATCAGAAGGCAAGTATGGTTGCATGGACAAGATATGATTAAAAAGAAATAGATCGGATTGCATTTTAAAAGATCAGGAAAAAGTGCACTGCCCTTAACAAATGAGTTCAAAGAATTGCTATATGCCGATGTCTTTCGGCCATGTTAAAAGCACTTGCATGCAGTGAAAAGTTAAGAAAGTAGTTTTCAATTCTTGTCCATTCCCATGTCATCTGACATTTGTGAACGCGATGCTTGGTAGATTTCTGACCTGCCACACCCAACTGGAACACTAGTGCGTAAATGTCACAATCATGGCCACCACGGCATGACAGTTGCGTACACTCCCGTGCCAAATTCTAACTAGGCCAATTCAAGTGGACATCGTTCTCTGTCGAATGTTTCATGGAGATTTCTTGAACTTGTACTTTTACTTTGGCCTTTTCCATCAGAATTCTTTCAGTCGGTCACTTCTTTTTATATTTCTTTTTTTTTATCTTATTGTTCCTTTTGTATTTAATTTTTTTTTTAACTCACAACCTTTGATCTCCAGACGACTTGACCTAGACACACCGATGAACATTCAAACAGTGCACACCGAAAAGACTTGGACGTGGATAAAAATGTCAGAAAACTAAGTGGATCGTTTCGAGCCTTGACCTGGAGAAACCAAAATGTTATACAACGTTACGTGACGTAGCTTAACAGGTTTCTTTTAAAGATTTGGAGATTTCATTCTTTTTGAGATTTGGAGATTTCATTCTTATGAAATCTATTAATAATGGAGATTCGCTTCCGGTTTTTGTCTGTAACAAAAACTGCGTCACTGCTTACGTCACATTACCCAACGTCATAACATAGAATAAATATACTCAAAATGTGAGCATGTAACGTTAGACAATACTCATTGCTTCAATAAATAGATGCCCGGTGTTATACATTTATATATAGAGTGTTTTATTCTAATATAATATTTAAAGTTATCGGAACAGTTTCCATTTCAAATTGTCTTTTTTTTTTTTTTTTTTTTTTTTTTTTTTACTCCTTAAACATGTGTGGTATGATTTAGAAATTTCAAAAATTGTTTTTAGATAATCTCGTAAAGTAAATCAGGGTGGTCTAAAGTCGGTGTCAGCCGGACAGAGAGGGAGTCTATCTTCCCCATAATCTTTATTTCTTTATAATAATGTTTTTCTGTGTAGCATGTACTTCCCGTTCTTTATAATGAAAATAGAATGGTCCATTATTTAGCTGAGTGACGGTCCTTATAAGAAATAAGAATTCGGCGGATAAGCAACACCTGATAATTAGGATTTACATTTCTGCATTTCCTCTCGACGATTTGGATAGTCTCATTAGTCACTTAGATTCGATTGATAGTAGTTGTTAGGGTTACATGAATGGATCCAGTAGATGAGTTGATCAGATCTGTCCGAATTCTGGATGCTGCACATAAGACCACCCTAAGGCGATGAACTATAAGGACGGATTGCGAGAGATGGTCATGCATATTCGTTCTTCCAGCGCGACATGATGATTTATTTATATCATACTTGAAGATTTTTATAAAATTTTTCTGAGTTATTCCTAAGTATCAATATACATTAATAATCTTGATTCACTCTTTATTTGTCTGTAACAAAAACTACTTCATTGCTTACGTCACATGATCCAAAATCGTCATAACATAGAATATACTCAAAATTTGAACATACCACATTAGATGATCCTCATTGTTTTTTTAAACAAGTTTTAATAAATACATGACTGGTATTATATATCTATATATAGTTTGTTTTATTTTAATACATATTTAAAGTTTACATTTCAAATTGTTTTATTTTTTTACTCCTTTAATACATTTGATGATTTTACTTACTTAGGGTACAAGCTCTCTGACATCGAATTTTTAACTCCCACCCTCAGGCAATATATTTCAAAAAGTTATTTTTACATCGCCTGGAGGGTGTTTTTTTTAATTTGCTAGTATATTAAATATTAATAAACTTTCTTATATTTAATATATTTTTGATACTTATGAATAACTCAGAAACATCTGTTGAAAATCTACAAGCATAATGTAATTTTCTAAATTTTATATACTAGAAAATATGAGCAGACTCCGGGTGCAAGTATCTAAGTTTTAATGCAATAAAATATTATATGAAACTAGTATAAAATAAAAAACGCACTCCGGGCGATGTAAAAATAGATTTTTGAAACATTGCCTGACGGGTGGGAGTAAAAAATTCAATGTCAGCGAGTTAGTAAGTAAAATCATCAAATTCATTAAAGGATTAGAAAATTAAACAATTTGAAATGCAAACTTTATATAGATATATAATACCAGTCAGCTATTTATTAAAACTTGATTTAAAAAAAACAATGAGGACTGTCTAATGTAGCATGTTCAAATTTGAGTGTATTTATTCTATGTTATGACGATTTTGGATAATGTGACGTAAGCAGTGACGTAATTTTTGTTACAGACAAAAAACAGAAGCGAATCTCCATTATTAATAGATTAGAAAGACTAATGAAACTAAATAAGAATGCAGATAAAAAAAATGAAACAGTGGGGTATAATCTATTTAGTTAAAATAGGAAGTAAAGAATAAAATTACACTTATTTCTTCTATTTAATGAATTTCTTTTTATTATTAAGACGAGCAGCGGCTACCCGGCGTCGCCTGGGTAGAGGGGGTTTTTTTAAAGTTAGTCCCGCAGATCAATTATTACTGAATCAAGAGTTGAATCCTCGTGGGATGCCGCATTTAAATCCTTATGTTAGAAAGACATGCTACTCTGAAAAGAAATGTTAATGTCTACTATCTAAAATATTAAATAAAATCCATGCTGTTATCATTTAAATTTTATTTTTTAATTATCTACACGAATATAAATGAAATCTCGATTATTTTTGCTCAAAAACCAACTGCCCTTTATATATGTATAGATATATATTTTTGCTCATATTTATTAAACTAAACCAAACAATTAGAAATCATTAATACTAAGCAAATAATTATCAAAATTAATTTATTTTAATATCAATATGCAAATTAGCCTCCCAGTTCAGAGTGTAAATGGCTATTTTGTTGTATTTATAATTACAATTGCATTTTATAAATAAAGCCAACCGTATTAATAATATAAAACAATTTTATTAAAAGTTGAGGTTTAAAAGAAAAGAAAATCGTTGAGAATGTGACGTAAAGAAATAAAGAAATGGTGACTTGAGTAGTGATATAGTTTCGGTAACAATCTCCCTTATAATTATATATATATATTATATATGAGAGAGAGAGAGAGAGAGAGAGAGAGAGAGAGAGAGAGAATTTACACTTATTGAAAGAATACAAAAAGATACTGACATTAAATCTGTAATCAAAAACCACGAGTACAGATGGATAGAAATGATAGAAACTTTTCACCCATTTGGATTTAACCAGAAATTAGACTCATTACCCTGGCAATAAAATGTCGAGGGGACAAATATATGGGGGGCCAATAACACCTAAATAAACAAACACCGACCGTCCCACATCAAACAAACCACTCTTGACCAATTTGAAAATCGAAAAGTCACACACACAATACCGAGATACACACACTCGCACGCATATATGTATGCACACACATACATTTATATGTACTAGCAAATATATGCACCCTCCGGGTGCAAGTATTTAAGTTTAAATGTAATAAAATATCGTATTAAATTAGAAAGGTTAATGAAACTAAATAAGAATTCAGATAAAAAGATTTGAACGGAGGGGGTATAATCGAAAAAATAAACAACTGAAACTTACTCTTTCATCACTTCCGTTTTTCAATGCTAAAATTTTCTAATTTAACTATTTAGTTAAAATAGGAAGTAAAGAAATAAATTACAGTTATTTCTTCTTGTTAATGAATTTCTTTTAGGATTTATTGAAGAGATTTTTACTCATATTCATTAAGATAAAAAACCAAACAATTAGAAATCAATAATACAAGCACATTTTTATTAAAATCAGTTTTTTTTTAATATCAATATGCAAATTAGCTTTACGGTTACACTGAAAACTGGTATTTGTTGTATATATAAATACAATTGCATGTTATTAGTATTTAGGTGAGGCCAACAGTATTAATAATGTCAAAGAGTTTTATTATTAATTGAGGTTTAAATAGAAATACAATCATGGAGAATGTGTCGTTAATAACTAAGGAAATTGTGACTTGAGTAGTAATATAGTTTCGGTTACAGACAGAAAAACACACAATCTCCATTATAATAAGATACATATATGGTCATATACACAACTCGCAAGAACTCTTCCTCACATATATAAGAGCATTCAAAAAAGAACCCACCTCAAAGAGGCTTTTTTCACGGAACATATGGACTTGCTACTACTAATACACTCCTCTACCCGGATTATAATAGCTGTTACATAATCTACGCATAGATTATTGTCAACCCCCTATATTTCTGAAGGGATGGCCCCTTTTCATATCACGGGCGGGACTTTCCATGGAATATTACAGAAAGCTCGCGAAAAACGTTAAGTCACGTGGGAGCTGGTTGATTCTAAGTTTCAGCTTAGACGTCAGGCAGAGAAGATGTACTGCCTTAGCTGGACTTACTGCATATGCGAGCTATGTTAGTTAGATGAATATATTTAGTTAAGTAAATAAAAGTTTAGATAAATAATATGGTTTTGTGGTTGATGAATGTCTTGGCAACAAGCCTGACCTAGAGGAAGAAATGAATCAGGGACGACCAACCAGCAAGAACAGAGAAATAGAAGACCAGACACGAAGTCCCCAAGACTAGGTCCAGACGCTAGAAGATGAACGTAAGATACCAAAGATGAGCAGAAGAATAATAGAAGTAAGAAAGGAAAAAGGGTATACAACATAACATGTTAAACCCTGAAAAAATATTTAAATAATTCTTTTATAATGCTCCCTTAAAGAAAAAAAAATCTAAAAACAATTTCTTCAAACAAGAAATGTTCTCCTTACTATGACTTAAGGTCGAAACTAGTTGAGAATAAATAACATAAGAAATATTCTGTTTGTCTTATCACTTTTTGTTCATACAATATATCTTATCATAATCGAGATTCTGTGTTTTTCTGTCTGTAACCGAAACTATATTCCTAATCAAGTCACAATTCTCTTAGTTATTGACATCATATTCTCCATGATTTTATTTTTATCTAAACCTCAATTATTAATAAAATTGTCTTACATTATTAATACTGTTAACTATGTCTACATACTAACAACATGCAATTATATTTATATATACAACAAAATAGCGCTTTACAATGTGAACGGGAAGGCTAATTTGCATATTAATTTAAAAATCGAATTTAATAATATGTGCTTAGTATTTTGATTTCTAACTGTTTGGTTTTATTTTAATGAATATAGCAAAAAATCTCTTCAATAAATCTTAAATGAAATCCATTAACAAGATAAAATAAGTCATTTTATTCTTTACTTCTCTTATAACTAAATACTTAAATTAGAAAAAATAACAATGAAAGACGAGAGTGATGGAAGAGTAAGTTTCAGTTGTTCCATTTTTTTATTATACTCCCTCTGTTTCAAAGCTTTTATTATATTCCTGTTTCAAATCTTTTTATCTGTATTCTTATTTAGTTCATTAGCCTTTCTAATTTAATACAATATTTTATTACATTAAAACTTAAATACTTGCACCCGGAGGGTGCATATATTTGCTAGTATATATATATATATATATATATATATATATATATATATATATATATATATATATATATATATCAGTTTTAAAGGTTGACAATATTAATGTGAGCTTTTTAGTGACATTGACTGAAGACATAAGTCATTGGAGTGTGAGTTTGACCATGTATCCACGATTTTTGTCGTCAGAGAAGAATGTCAGGTGAGATATGTGTTAAGCTTTCTGGTTCTAACATTGAGTGCAGTGAGAAATAGGATCAAGAACCAAGCCCCACCCACCAACATCCCAAGTGTGAAACCAAATTCGAATTCAGATTCACAGATTACGTTTGCTGTTCTGTTAACCGTACATGTCGCCCACCCTCCAACTCCGATATGCACCTTTCAACTGAACGAGTAATTCGCAGAGCTACGCACGTGTTGCTACAGATTTCAGTGTTAGATAAACAAACGTTTTATATTCGGTGACGTCTGTCTTCAAAATTTAACGCCACACGGGACTTCTAAGCTGAAGAGAGAGAATAGATAGAAAAGAGAGAGAAATAATAGATAGAGAGAGAGAGGGGGGCGGGTGATAGAGAATAGATAGAGAGAGAAAGACAGAGACAGAGGGACAGAATGAATAGATAGAAGAGAGAGCGAGAGAGAGGGAATAGAGAGAGGGTGACAGAGGCTGACAGAGAGAATAGAGAGAGGGTCACAGAGAGAATAGATAGAGAGAGAATAGAGAGAGGGGGACAGAGAGAATAGATAGAGAGATAGAGAGGGGGGGGACAGAAGAATAGAGAGAGGAGAGAGAGGGGGACAGAGAGAATAGATAGAAGAGAGAGAGAGAGGGGGGACAGAGAGATAGATAGAAGAGAAGGGGGGGACAGAGAGAATAGATAGAAGAGAGAGGGGGAGAGAGAAATAGATAGAAGAGAGAGGGGGGACAAGAGAGAATAGATAGAAGAGAGAGGAGGGGGGGGACAGAGAGAGAGAGATAAAGAGAGAGGGATAGAGAGAAGGGATAAAGAGAGAGAGAGGAAGAGAGAGAGAGGGATAGAGAGAGAGAGAAGAGGAAGATAAAAGAGAGAGGGATGAGAGAGAGAGAGAGGGATAGAGAGAAGAGATAAAGAGAGAAGGGATAGAGAGAAGAATAAAGAGAGAGAGGGATAGAGAGAAGAGATAAAAGAGAGAGGGATAGAGAGAAGAGATAAAAGAGAAGAGGGATAGAGAGAAGAGATAAAAGAGAGAGGATAGAGAGAAGAGATAAAAGAGAGAGAGAGAAGAGATAGAGAGAGGGATAGGAGAGAGAGAAGAGGGAGAGAGAGAGAGAGAGAGGGATAGAGAGAAGAGATAAAAGAGAGAGGGATAGAGAGAAAGAGATAAAAGAGAGAGGGATAAGAGAGAGAGATGTATAGAGAGAAGAGATAAAAGAGAGAGGGATAGAGAGAAGAGATAAAAGAGAGAGGGATAGAGAGAAGGATAAGAGAGAGATAAGAGAGAGAAAGAGAGAGATAGAGAGAAGAGATAAAAGAGAGGAGAGGGAGAGAATCTGACAACTAAAGGTCAAAAGGAGTAATTTATTATCTTTCTTGACCTGTGTTATACTCCAATCTTCTATTTGTCGATTCTTACTTACCTCTTGCTTATTGTTTTACGGCATATCAACACTTTAGGGTTAATTTAATGCCGAATAAACTCATTTTATTAAACAAAGGAGTCAGGTTTATTGTATGTTGCTTAAATGGTCACCCAATTAAAAATATAAGTCTCATGGCTGCTTAACGTCGGTGATCTAGCGGTAACCAGTGCTTTCAGCATGACTTGACCGTAATTTCGTTGATTCTAAAGAAATTATAGTAAAGTAAGTAAAGTCGTCGGGGCTGCCTAAAGTCGGTCTGAGCCATACAGTGAGGAAGTCTATCCCCTTTTCTCTAGCGCTAGACCAATGAGATTATTTTTTGGGTCTGAAGTGGAGCGCCACACCTACCATCAGCTCCCCACTTTACCGCACATCTACTCATACGCTAAGTTGGCGAGGGCCGTTATCGAACTTCAGGAACCTTGTGATTCCTAGCCGAACGCTTTACCGAACGGTTATTTTTAACAAAATTTATTTAAAAGTTAAAGTAAAGGAAATATATGGAAAGTAATCACGAATAGAAATTCCTTAAAATATATACACAGGTTTTTTTTTTCGAGTCGGTTGAGGTTTCTCTTCTTTTGAGAACTAAAATGTGAGGCACAAGCGAGATTCAGAAACATTTAAGTTTCCAAATTTATTACGGCAAATAAAAAAATATTTATAAAAAAAAAAAAAAAAAAAAAAAAAAAAAAAAACATTAGTATTACTACACATAATTCATTATATTCTATATCATTTGTAATCACACACCCAAAAAGTCCGCAGGATTGCCTTATTAAACACCACGCACGTTCTCCCAGGTGAACCTACCTAAAGTAGAATTCCCGCAGGTGATCCTATAGTACAATAGCGCGCAAAAAAAACACTTACCACAACAATGTTCTGCATACAAAGAAAATGACACTGCCACTGACTATTTTGTACAAAAAAATTGTCACCAGGCCTTAAATGGGAGGGAGAAGGCTGATCTTCTCTATCCTAAATTTTAACTTAACTATTTCCATTCGTGACAATTCATACTATTTTTTCCATTCACCATAAAAACAATTCTCACTACTATCACCAAAACATACCAGTTTTGCTATTAAAGACCTACACCTAATCCCATATTTACATAGTCATGAGGGAGAGGTATGATTTCATTTATATATACAATTAATGCAAACAAAAAACATTAAAAACAATATGAGAAAAAAAGGAAAAATACGATAAAAATAAAATGATTATTAGTATGGGCCCCCTCACTTAGTAATATGACAGAAAAACTAGTTCCCCGGTCGGAATTTACGTGGAGGAGAGGAAAGCACCCGGAGAAATTGAATTTCTGTCATCCAATGTAGTGGAAAGGGGAAAGAAAACGAAAAATCCTGGGTATTAACAATAATATAATAATAATAATAAAGGAATAAAAATCCAAACAGACTTACCACAATAAAGTTCTGCATACAAATGAAATACCAGTACGACTGCTGTTGACCTTATAAGCAGTGAGTGGGGAACGACCTACGTCACTTCCGTTACAGTTGTGACAAAATAAAATGGTTACCACCAAAACACCGTCCTTTTCCCTTCTGGATTTAACACATTGTAAGGTGCTGGTTTGCAAAGAACACCGGTAGCTTAAAAAATAACAGGTAAGAATTTTCAATGATATTAAATTTGGCCGGAAACGTAAATATACGAATTCAGGAAGTTCAGACTTTCACTCAAAAAAAAAAAAAAAAAAAAAAAAAAAAAAACAACAACTTCTAAGACAATTGTTTTAATTCACTGCAGGTAGGTATTCTATTGCCAGATGCAAAAATGTTGTCGAAAAAAAAAATGTATACTCTGGGAAAGCTAATTCTTTTTTTGATTTTTCTTTTTATTACCATCTTCATTAACAAAAAATGTTTTTCTTCAGTAGCACCTCAATGCTTATCATCCTCCGTAGTTGAGTGCCATGGCCCTGGTCTTTTAATCCATAACCATCTAAAAGCTTTTCATCCAATTCTGAACTCGCCCTTTTTTACTCTCATCATTTCAAGACGACTAAGAGTTCTACATATGAATGGGTTTTTGTTTGTTTTAGACCATATAGTGCAATTTTGTTTTAAATATACGTAACAAAAAATCTAATTTGGCCGCGAACGTAAATATGTGTATCCAAGAAACTCGGTCTTTCACTTAAAAAAAAGGAAACCTCTAAGACAGTCGTTCTAATTCACCACTGGTAGGAATTCAATGATCAGATGCAAAACTCTTGTCTAAAAAAAAAAAAAGAAAAAGAATGCATGCTCTGGGAAAGCTAAATTCACTTGTTCTGTTTTTTTTTTGTTTTTTTGGGTTTTTTTGTCCCTTTGTGTTTTTTTTCGTTTAGCTTTTTTTTTTCGTTACCCCCTCTTCATTAGCCAAAAAAAAAGCAATTGTTTTCTTCAGTATCACATCACCTCTCATAGTTCTCCGTAGTTGATCCATAGATCTGATATTTCGATACATAAACATCTGAAAAAATTTTCAGCTGATTCTGAAATCGTTTTGATGGCCTTCCTTTTTTACTTCCATCATTTCAAGACGATTATAGAGTTCTATATCATTATGTTTTTATACAATAAAGTGCTATTTTTATATTTAAAAAAATATCCAGTCTTTCACTAAAAAACAATAAATTCTAAGACAATCGTTCTAACACACTACAGGTAGGTATTCTATAAGATTCAAAACTCTTGCCTAACAATAAAAAAAATGCATGCTGTTTGAAAGATAATTCTCTTATTTATTTTCTTCGCTCCCCCCCCCCATGTGTTTATAATTTTTTTCCTTGTACCTTTTTTCTTACCACCCCCTCTTCATTAATTAAACAAAACTTTTTTTCTTCAGTAGCACCTCACTGCGCACATTTCTCAGTAGTTGAGCTCCACGTATCTGATGTTTTAATCTATATCCATCTCAAAGCTTTTTCAGTCGAATCGGAAGTCGTCTTCTACGTACTTCCCTTTTTTGTTTCTCCCATCATTACACGACGACTAAGAGTTCTATATCATGTTTTTATATAAGATAGTGATCTTTTTATATTAAAAATACATAACAAAAATGTGCATCTGTTTTTTGGTGGGTAGGTGTTTGTAAGGTTTTTATTGGAATTTCAGTTCATTTCAATTGAGAAAATGGATTTATATACAACAAAATTGAGTTACGAGCGGATCGAATTAAACTCGTAACTGAAGGTGCCTTTGTATCTGATCCTCGATGCTTTTTCAGCCGTTCTCTTTTTTTACTCTCATCATTTCAAGATGACAATAGAGTTTTATATCATTATGTTTTTTATACAATACAGTACTATTTTTATATTTAAAATGCGTAACAAAAATGTGCTATCTAATTTGTCCGGGAACGTAAATATATGTATCCAAGAATATGTATATCTTTCACTAAAAAAAAGTAACATCTAAGACACTGCAGGTAGGTATTCTATGATCAGATATAAGACTTGTGCCCAGAAAAAACACAAAAAAAAAAACAAAAAAAAAACTGCATACTCTATGAGAGCTAATTTTCTTTTGGCTTTTAATTTTTTATTTCCCCCCCAGTGTTTTTTTGTTTTTTCTTTCCTTTTCATCCCCACTCTTAATTAAAAACATTTTTCTTCAGCAGCACATTAACTATATATATATATATATATTATATATATATATGCTGTTGGCAACCTTCCGTCTATTTTAGACGATGGCGTAGTGTCCATTTTTAAAAAAAATTTTTACCTTCAGCTACGTGAGTGGCTGAACAGACCGATCCTTGAATGGCAGTCTCTGGTGCAGTGGCTGCAAACAAAAGGCGATGCTTTCTGTAGGTGTTGGGGGTGTTGTTGTCTCTCCTTCCTTTCAGCTCTCTTTTCTGTGGCGGCTTCTTTCCTCTTTTTCACTTCTTTTTGTTCCTTGTTTGACGAGGAAGCGCCAGGACGCACGGTCTACTGTACAAGCCCCCACGTGTTTATGTCTATGTGGCATGTCTTCATGTCTCTCTTGCAGATATCTTTGAAGCGTAATATATAATATATATATATATATATATATATATATATATATATATATATATATATATATATATCTCTTTAACCAAGGTATTTTAACATTTTTCTTTCAAGTCCTTAGTTCCTATTGAAGATGATAAACGCAGACAATTTCTAGCCTTATTAAATAAGCATATCACACATACCTTATTTCCGTACTACTAATAGTACTAACAGCAGCCTATAAAAATGAGGACAATAGTCCGAATAATACTTCTTTTATGTATAACACTTTTTCTTTTTCCTTAAGACCTGTAAGATTTTCTTCTTGAAAAACCATTCTAAAATAGGTGTGACTTATCAGTTTTCGGTGGCCTGTATTTTCGCGACTTACCTTTGCAGCAATATTCATTAAAAACAAATGATTATAACAAAAGCAATTATTTTAAAAAGACTTTAAATCACTCTAAATAATTCTAATAACCAATGAGAATTTTATTACCTGTTGTCAGAACAATAAAAAGTAGATTTTCTACTAAAATTCAGTAAATGACCAATTTTGTTTTATGTATATCAGCATGTGATGATTCTACACAGCTTTATTTATCGGTAAACTGTTCTTGAAAGATATTGGAGAGTGGTTCTCACTGCCTGCTCCATGGTTTAAATAGATATATGTCCTCTTAGACTGGTTGCCCACCCAGTCTTGCTATTTCATTCTAAGTGTTGGACAGAAGGAGATGTTTAAAATTCATAAGTATAACAAAAGTAGTATTTGCTTGAATTTGAAGCAAGGTTGCCAATTCTTTATTAATAACAGCTAAGATATGTTGGAATATATATATATTATATATACTAGCAAATGTATGCACCCTCCGGGTGCAAGTATTTAAGTTTTCATGTAATAAAATATTAGATTAATTTAGAAAGGCTAATGAAACTAAAAAAGAATGCATATAAAAAGATTTGAAACTGAGGGGAGTATAATCAAAAAAATAGAACAACTGAAACTTCCTCTTCCCCCACTCCCGTCTTTCATTGCTATAATTCCTAATTTAACTATTTAGTTAAAATAGAAAGTAAAGAATAAAATTACAGTTATTTCTTCTTGTTAACGGTTTTCTTTTAAGATTATCCACGAGATTTTGCTAATATTCATTAAGATAAATCAAAGACAATTAGAAATCAATAATACTAAGGGCGCATATTTATTAAAATCAGATTTTTTATATCAATATGCAAATTAGCCTTCCCATTCACACTGTAAACCGCTATTTTGTTGTATATATAAAATACAATTACATGTTTATTCTTATGTAGATATTGTCACAGTATTAATAATATAAACATTTTATTAAATAATTGAGGTTTAAAAAAAATAAAATCCTGTAGAATGTGACGTAAATAACTAAGGGAATTGTGACTTGAAATAGTTAATATAGTTTCGGTTACAGACGAAAAACACACAATCTCCCATTATAATAAGTATGTGACACAAGATCTAAGATGGGAGAGGCTGGACTTCTCTATCCCCTCATTATATCTTATTTTTTCTAAAAATTGTACCGAAACTATAGTTACTATTCAGTCACAATATCCTAGTTATTTACGTCACATTCCTACAGGATTTTTATTTTTATTTAAACCTCATTATTAATAAATTGTTTATAATTATTAATACTGTTGACAATATGCTACATAGAATACATGTAATTTATTTATATAACAACAAAATAGGGCGTTTACAGTGTGAATGGGAAGGCTAATTTGCATATTGATATAAAAAATCTGATTTTAATAAATATGGCTTAGTATTATTGAATTTCTAATTGTTTGATTTTCTTAATGAAATATTAGCAAAAATCTCGTGGATAAATCTTAAAAAAGAAAACCTTTAACAAGAAGAAATAAGCTGGTAATTTTAAATTCTTTAAGCTTTCTATTTTAACTAAATAGTTAAATTTAGGATTATTAGCAATGAAATGACGGGAGTGGGGAGAGGAAGTTTCAGTTGTTCTATTTTTTTGATTATACTCCCCCTCAGTTTTCAAATGCTTTTTATATGCATTCTTTTTTAGTTCATTAGCCTTTCTTTATCTATTTTTTTACATGAAAACTTAAAATACTTGCACCCGGAGGGTGCATACATTTGCTAGTATATATAATATATATATATCCAACAATCTTAGCTGTTATTATAAAGAATTTGGCACTTGCTTCAAAATTCAAGCAAATACTACTTTTGTTATAACTTATGAATTTTAAACCATCCCTTCTGTCCAACACTTAGATGAAATAGCAAGACTGGGTGGGCACCAGCTAAGACGGACATATATCTATTTAAACCATGGAGCAGGC
>CM042139.1:10996233-11001233 GCA_023376005.1 Doryteuthis pealeii
TTATATACAAAATAAAACATATCCCATGGAGAACCTAAACTCACCAGATATACCAACAAAGAAGCATACGTGGACTTCACAGCGACAAATATATATTATATATATATATAATTATATATTATATATATATATGTGTGTGGTTGTGTGTGTGTGTGTGGTGTGTGTGTATAAACAAACATATGGCTATTTTCAGCCGACAAAAATTTTATTTTTATATTGTGTTGTGTGTGTGTGTGTGTGTTGTGTGTGTTGGTGTGTGTGTGTGTGTGTGTGTGTGTGTATATGCGTCTCTCGTCTATCAATATTTTTTAATTACAAGCTTTTTTTTTTATTTCACCTCGTCACATAGCATAATGTGGACCAAATCATTGTTTGTAAGTTTAACTAATGACTGAAATTAATTCATTGTTTAAAATCACTGCTTATTGCAGAAATGTGCCATGGTAAAAACTTTGTAAAAAAAAATACAAAAAAAAAACCACTAACGAGGATAATATGAATAAAACAATACAATGATTTCAAAAGTTTCCCAGGCGACCGCCATGTGCCATTTTATAATTTCGGTTATTCAATCAATATTCAGGTAAGTAGAAGAGTCATAATAAAAAATAGTCACAACTTCTTTTCAAAAGAAAAATGTTCTTTTAATGGGTCGATCAACAATACAATGGCTGTCTCGTAAAATCATTACTTTCTTTCTTTTCTACTTTTCTTTTTTTTTTTAGATTATTGTGGATAGCTAGCACCCCTTCAGAACTCCAGAGATGGACAACTGGCTCACAGCCTCAATTAGCCGACGATTAAATTGGATTAATTAGCTGAATAATATTCGGACTAGCTTTACTTCGTTTGGCTATACAGCATTTGACCCTCCTCTATTTAATGTACGTTTTGTCTTTTTAATTGTCCTTATTTGTTCTGTGTTTTGTATGTATCCGTTAGCACTGGATACTAATGCTGAATAGATATACTAAGCAAAATCTCTTCTGTGTATCATTCCGTCTCGACGATACAACAGGATTTTACCGCATGTCAAACCTTGTTAGGTTATTTTTTGCCGAAGATGTTTTGTTCTAATCATTCTTGATAGATACAGAACGTTTGTTTTTTTAAAACTCAATTTAAAAAAAAATACATTTTTGTTAACTTATTTTCTTCTATTTATCCAGAGATGTGGACTCCTTCCAGGGTACTTACCAGTCCGGGTGGAACTGGGAGTACTGGCGATGAGGGTTACTCAAAATGCCTCAGTTCTAGAATTGCATATTTACCACTATAAGGAGTTTAACGTCATAACTTAGTACACTAAGGTCGGGGGCTTGCCATAAGGGCAATAGGGTTGGGACAACCATATAGGCCTTGACGGACCAGTGGATGATCGGAGTGGCCTCTGCGACCGGCCGTCTTGTAAGGGCCAAGTGGTGTGTTACATGTCTTTTTAGCATCACGGGTCGACACCCCATAGCAAGCAGATGGTCCCATTTAAGTTGGGTGGTCTACTCCTCTTCAACTATGCAGTAGGTGTATTTATACAACCGCAACCACAGAGCGTTATTATATCTATTAATAATGAGATTGGCTTCCGGATTTTGTCTGCCTAACAAAAATTACGTCACTGCTTACGTCACATTACCCAAATCGTCATATAGAATTAAATACACTCAAAATTTGAACATGCAACATTAGCCAGTCATCATTGTTTTTTTAAACAAGTTTTAATAAATACATGACTGGTATTATATATATATATATAGTTTGTTTTATTTTATACATATTTAAAGTTTACATTTCAAATTGTTCATTTTTTAATCCTTTAATGAATTTGGATGATGTACTTACTTAGGGTACAAACTCGCTGACATTGAACTTTTTAACTCCCACCCCTCAGGCAATATGTTTCAAAAAATCTTATTTTTACATCGCCCGGAAGTTTTTTTTATTTTGCTAGTAGGTCTAATAATGAATTTATTATTAGATTTATAGTTCAACCATCTAGTTTGACATTTTCGCTATCATTGACTCCTTTTTTATATTTTACAGTTCTTATTCAATAACAAATAATATATAAATAGGTTTTTACGCAACCCATTCACTGCGGGTAGCATGTGGTAAGTAATAGGGCACGTTACAGGTATGGGGCATCCTGCAAAGATCACACTAGCTATTAAGTTCGTAACAGATCTGCGAGAGAAGTATCATGCTAATCATTACCACCACGGTGGGACATCTTATTATAATATGGAGATGTTTCTGTTACAGAAACAGTTACATTATGTCACCACTGACATCATAATTTCCTTAGTTAATTTAAGTTATATATTTCAGTGATTACGAAAATCGTCATTATTCAATGTTAATTAGCATCTTATTACTAACGATCTCTATTACAGTATGGCTGATTTAGATTTGTTGCAACACTGCTCATGTTATTGATGGCATTTAATGTTCTGAAATATGTTGCCAATATATTCTAAGAAATAAAGATTTTCATAGTATATGTTGGAATAATTGGCATAATGGTTTTTAATAAAACTGAGTTTAAAAATAATTATTTGCTGTCACTGCTTTCTATACTATCATGTTATTCTCAAACATTAAGAGCAATCCTATATTTAATTTTTGATAGTAATCAATTAAATATAACATTAAAATAAGGTTTAATATTTTTATATTCGTTCACATCTAGTTTCGTTAGTCTTTTCAAATCTAATATTTATATTACATTAAGCTTGAAATACATGCGCTCAGGTGCGCATATTTTGCTAGTCCTCAATATATAATTTTACCAACCTTTCCGCACGAGCAAAATGTGACAATTTCTTAAGCGGAATTTAACAGGTTTGAATTCAGAGTTTTCCTTCTGCTAGACTGGTTACGTAGCCAAGACTAAGAGCCAGTCTTACCCTGCTTTTAACCCATAGCCGGAGGGAGAGTAAGTGGATGCAAACCCTTCCCAGGGGGTATAGCGCAATGTTAAATTCAAACAGATTCGTCCAGGATTTGAACTAGTGTCGACCAAGTCCATTTCCTACGACTCTAACCTTTACACCACGTTTCCATATATAGTCCTTATAATATAACGACTAATTGATTTCCTGGCATATAGTGTATATGGTCAGAGAGTGTAAGAATATATTTATTGTTCAGCGATGTTCTCATGCCAAGATGAATGATCTTAGTTAATATCAATTTTATCATTAAAAAAACTTTCATAAAACATTTTTTCTTGATATAGAAGAAAAAAAAAACGTTGATTCTGTATGATATGTGGCCTACCAGGTTTGAATGTGTCCTACCTCAGTAAGAGTATAATTTATAGATATTAAGTAGTAGGCAATTTATCGAAACTAATTTATTTTTCAAATATATTCAATTTCAATAAATTCAATTCGTCATAAGCTGTATTTAGTAATTAGGAATAATTAAAAAAAGAATGTATCCTTAAGTTACATGAATCAGAGATCTATTTAATTCTAAAATATCTTAAAATTCTGAAAGAGGGTTAGGGTTAAAACAGTTATTATTATAACCTTATAATAAGCTTTTTATGGCGTAGGCCACATACTATGAGAGAGACATGATTTCGTAGGCCAAATAACTATAATGTATCTGTATTTATTTATTCGGCGATTTCGTTATGCCAAAATGAACGATCTTATTGAATATTAATTTTATCATTTTCATCGTTGTTTCTTTTATCTTTTTTATTTTTATAAAAACATGTTTTTCTGATATAGAAGATTAAAAAAAAACTGTAACCTACATTTTTATTCTCATGGTTTGACGTGATTCTAATCATAAATCATAAATGGAAAAATGTTAATTGCCCTAGGTAATGGTTCAATTAATCTGAATAATATAACATCATTTAACATTATTTCAATGATCCAGTCTTTGTTTTTATAACTTTTATAATTTGTAAATATGTTTAATGGTAGATGGATTGATAGTCATGCTCTCACGAGTACCACTCACTAATGGAGTGAGTTCCATTCTTATTAGGTCCACACATTTTATGTACCTGTGCTAAATGTGATAAACGGTATATTTTTATTGGTATTTTCTTAAAACAATGGGTAACAAGGGACATACAGTAGAGTTACGCTTAAAGTACCGGTTTCTGTTTAACACAGTATGTAAAAATTAAAATGCTGCCCAAGTATATATCGATATAAGTAAGTCGTCAGGGTAGCCTAATGTCGGTATCAGCCAGTCAACTAGGGAGTATATCCCCTTTTCACTTTTTCGTCTAAGGTGGAGCACCGCATCTACCATCAACTCCTTACTTTTCCGCACAGATCCCTATGCTACTCATACACCGAGTTGGCGAGGGCAGGTATCGAACTAGGAACCTTGTGGTTTCTAGCCGAACGCTCTACCGACTGAGCTAATACGGTCCTTCTATATAAAAGTGTTTTATAATTTGCTTGAAGTAATACACATACACAGAGAATTTGGATGATACAAGGCACAAAAAGAATGGACAATTCATATCAACAGCTCAAGACTTTCAGAAATCTTCTGACAAAGAGATCTTTATCTCGAAATATTAAGAATAAATCAATAAATAATATCAATATTAAGATCCAACCCCTCAACTCACCTATGTCAGCGCAAATACTACATCTACTGCACTAAATGCAAAAACAGCAGATGCATAGTAGAAACAGAAGGAGCCTTTAGACTTAGATCCAATAACCATAAATTAAACAGACAGGAATCCCAATGCGCCCTAATAGCAAAAATGTTAATAAACAGCAACACATTAGAAAATTTGAAATTCATATTAATAGATCACAATTTCTATCCGCACAAATACGCAAACACACTGAATTACAGGATAGTCTGCAGCTGCAACCACACACACACATGGGTTAAACTCAGATCGAGGTAACATAAACGCTTACAAATATTTCAACACCCCTGCATTAATGACCTACATACCTCCACCTATTCCAGCGGATCCCCATCCCGCCAATGAAGGGGGTAGAAAGACAACT
>CM042139.1:11003733-11063733 GCA_023376005.1 Doryteuthis pealeii
AATGAAGGGATGAGGATGTTGATATAAGCTACCATTGTAATTTGAACACTCCTCTAAATATCAACTGGTTACTAAAAGTGTTTTTTTAAGTTTCTATCTTATATTTTAATTGTAAGGCATAATGGTATTAAACATATGACAAAAATACATAAATGTTGTGAGAATAATAGCAACTTCAAAAAAGGTGAAAATCAACCTACCCCAGAGGACAAGGAACACAATTATGATAAACTAGAAGTGGCTACCCAGCGTCGACTTGGCAGAAAGCGGGAAACCCTAGTGTATTGATTTGCTTAGTTTTGAGACTTATAAATGCTGGACAGCTTTATATATATATATATATATATATATATATATATATATATATATATATATTATATATATATATACACATACACATTGTCATGAATTGTTTTATTTTCGTATCCGGACATACATAAATACACACCAACTGTCATTTGTATATGTATAAGAAGCGGCTACCCAGCGTCACCAGGGTAGAAGAGGCTAGGGCAAACATGTTAATTTTGCAGATCTATTATTACTGAAACGTGAATTGGATCATAGCCGGATGCCCTATTAAAATCCCTACAAAAATACCGTTCGTTTATTCGGCCGTGTGAGGTGTCAGAAAAACGTATCAAATACTTCGAAAAACAAAAATGATTTCTCATATTTAAAAATATTAATGCAAAAAAAAAAAAAAAAAGAAAAAGAAAAAGAAAATTAAAAAAAAAAAAAGATAAAGAAAAAAAAGAAAAAGAAAGAATCCCTGCTGTTACTATATAGATTTTATTTTTTAATATTATCTTCACGAATATAAATCAACCCTCCATTATTTTTGAATCGGTGATGCTCAATGTGTATAATAATAATAATAATAATAATAAATATATATATATATATAATATATATATATATATAAATATATTATATATATAATATATATATATATATATAGCTTTGTTGTTAATAGTTTTATTTCCGTATTTTCCCCGAACATAGATACACATCAACTACCCTTCATATATGTACTAGAAGCGGTTGCCCAATGTTGCTTCGGCAGAGGGGGTGGGAAAAATATCTGGTGTATTGATTTCTTTATCTTTGAGATTCGCAAATGCCAAACATTTTTATGCAGAATTTCAATGCTATTTCTACGTATATTTTAACTTTTAAATATCTTCGTGAATATAAATCAAATCATCATCATTTTTTGCACAAAATGCAAGAACCGATGACATCTCTCTCATATATATATATATATATATATATTAAAGCCCCAGCTGAGATGCTGGTCAAAGAAAAGCACAGTAAATATATATGGACAGTGTGTGTGTGTAGACTTATTTGTAAGAAGGAAACAAGATAATGTCAACAGCATTTTCAGTACTTGACCTGTCCACATTGATCCGAGTAAACAAAATAACGTAGATACACAGTCAATTGTCAATGATGTGAGGATCAGTGAAGAGGAGTGACCAGTTCAGTTAGCTAAGTTTGTAACTGAGCCTGAGATCGACATTTTTGTCAGCTTAGTTCCGTTAACCAAACATCATTAATTCGAATAGGAACTCACAGAATTCTCAGTTAGGTACAGTTCCAATCAATAATACATTAGTATTTGTGGCATAGTGGATTTGTTAGGCGAGAAAATACAAAATTACCCTTTTAGATGTTAATGCAATATATGTTTTAATAATGAAGATGTATTAATATATGGGTTTGTGGCATAGTGGATTTGTTAGGCGAGTCTCAGAATGCTAGACTGTTTAAAGCAGGTACAAAAATACCCTATTAGATGTTATTGCAAAATATGTTTTAATAATGAAAATATATTAATACATGGGTAATTCCATGTCAAATCACACAGAAAAAAAAAGTAAAATTGTCACCCACTCCCTTCAATTTTTCTGGAATTTTTTTCCAGGTGTAGATTTGTTAACTTTAGAAAATCCCCAAAATTTGAGATTCCAATTCAAAAAATTGTCGGAGTTATGTCATTTTTTATATCTCCAAACTTGGTGGAGTTCACGAAAAATGGCGACATTTGTAATCTATTTTTGTCTGTAAAAGGAGTTCTAGAGCTTTCCTACTACTACAAACTGGTTATATATATCATTTTTTGCCCAAGGAATCCACAATTGCTATCAAAGGATTCTTAAAGTCAACCAATTTTAGGCTATTGATGATTTGATTTTTTCATAGCAAGATAAATCTCCCGATGTGGTTCTGAATCCATGACAAAAATGTTTTTCTAATATTATTCCACATATAAAACATTATTTGTACCAAAAAGATAGTTTGATTTTTGCACAGAACTGAAGCTACAATATCAGTTGAAATTTTGCAAATCAGAAATCATTAATAGCTTATTGGTTATACTGGGCCAATTAATTGGTTTATTTGGCCAAAATGCTTTAATAAACCAATTTTTAGAAGTAGGGAGCTCTAGAACTCATTTTACAGACAAAAATAGGACAACAATTCAGAAATATTCAAGGGGACGGGTGACATGGCCTTGATGATTTGATAGGGAATTACTCATATCAGATCAAATCTAAAATTAATGGTCCAATTGTTGAATCTGGTAATAACGTTGTGTGTATATTCTAGTAAAAAATGACTGACGTATTTTCTCATTTCTCTTTTACTCCAGGAATATATGGAATTAAAATACGGAATTAAATCCGACAGTGTGAAAAATAGAAAAATACGAAGTATTTAAAAATGACCACTCTTGGAGTAGTCGACGTTATAACGTTTCGATTTTAGCAACCTTCATCAGGATATGAAGCGGGATGTTTGGTGATGGCGCAAAAAAAAAAAAAAAACGGAGAAAGTCTGGTTGATGCATACATAGATAAGGATATATTGGGCTATAATATAGATGGAAAATAGACTGATATAGATACATATAAACTGTCGGTCTTACCTAATGTCGGTATCAGCGAATCAGCTAGGGAGTCTATCCCCTTTTCACTTGCGCTAGACCAAGGAGATTGCTTTTGTGTCTGAGGTGGAGCGCCGCACAGATCCCTGTGCTATTCATACGCTGAGTTGGCGAGGGTCGGTATCGAACTAGGAACCTTGTGGTTTCTAGCCAAACGCTCTACCGATTGAGCTAACCCAGCCATTATATATATATATATATATATATATATATATATATATATATATATATACAAACACACACACACACAAACAAACAACTCTTGACCCATTTAAAAATCTAAAAGTCACGCGCACAGTACCGAGATACACACACACTCACATATATATATGCACACACATACATTTATATGTATACATATATGGTCATATACACAACTCCCAAGAACCCTCCCTCACATATATAAGAGCATTCAAAAAAGAAACCCACCTCAAAGAGGTTTTTTCACGGAACAGATGGACTTGCTACTACTAACACACTCCTCTATCTGGATTTTAATAGCATGTCAAACCCTCAAAAAAACACTTCAACTTCGATAGTTCTTCTAATATGCTCCCTTTCAAAAAATACTCTAAAAACAATTTCTTCAAATAAGAAATTTTCTCCTGACGATGACCTAAGGTCGAAACTAGTTGAGAATAAATAACATAAGAAATATTCCTGTTTGTCTAATTACTTTTTGTTCATACTATTTATATATATATATATATATAACAAAATAAAAAGAAAGATTAAGAGAAATATTACCGACAGAATTATAATATTTCTGATTTTCTCGGCGTTCACCTGGGGTGTTCGATTTGATGGGGTAAATTAGCTGTTCCATGAGGCTTTAGGATTTGTTTATTTTAGTGTGTGTTCGCAGGATGAAAAGGTATTAAGGAAGAGAAAAGAGACGAAGACAAAATATAATTTTAGGTTTCAGACTTTGTTCATAGGTTCATAGTTATTTCTTGGGGAGGAGATTTTTTTCTGAGCCAGTTAAAAACGTGTGTACCAAGTAAAACGTTCCTTTTTAATGACCGAGAGGACATCTTTGCACCAGGACGAGGGTCCTTTCTTCAATACATGCACAGAGGGTTCTTTTTATTCGAAGGCTGCTTGTATTGGATATTGTACAAACGGAAATAGGAACTTCCGGTTAGATTAAACAAAGCAAAGAAAAGACGACAAAAATGACAACGGGGTTAAGATGCCGGAAATAGATTTGATCGTTGATAAAAAGCGAACAAAGAAAACGCCTAGGCGTTTGAGATATATAAAAAAGCAATCTGTAGTGAACAGACCGTAGAGAGACAGCGGACGGAAAAGAGAACGGAGTGACCGACGCGGTCACACACCGCCGCGACCAAGGGCGGTGAGACGTCACCAGCCTCCTCCACCCCACCAACGCATTGTCAACCCTTGGGCAGATTCCCATCGTCAAGCTCGCCGCCCACCACGTGCAGCCGAGAAGAAATAAAAAGTCAATCTCCTACTACATACAGCATGCCTTGTGATTTCATTAAGCGACCACTACATATATCGTCTAAGGGTTAGATACCCGCAGTATACCAGCAACGTACACGATTCAGCGTGAGTTTGAAGAAGCCGCTATATAACATATATAGCATTTGAATGCCAGTATATAACATATACGATTTAGTGCCGGTAAAGAAGGTGCTATGCAACACTTGGAGATTTTTTTGGATTTTTAAAAATTTTATCTTAATTTTATTTTAATCCCCACAAATTGTTTGCATGGAAACTAAAACCAAGTCTGCCTAATCACTTTGTTCCTTACTATCATTTTCTCACTAGAAATGTTCCTGTCTTGCTTCTGATTTTCTCTATCGTAAATCTAATTTTATGAGGGGTTAATTAAAAGCATGACTCAGACACACAAACTAACCCAACGGTGAAATCTCAATTGTTGTAATAGATAGCAGCTGAAGGAAGATGAACGGATGCCAGTCATAAATTGATAGTAATAATAGGGTTTCAACTACGAACTTTAATGGCGGCTCCCCCCCCCCCCTCATTTTCGTTCTTCCTACTGATAGTTGTGAGTACAGAAAAAACTATAAAGTTATCACGTAGAACAATTATATTTGTCAGAACCGAATGAAAAACTTGAGGCGTTTTCGTCCGTATTGGATATTTGATTCGTTAGACTTCTTTGGCTAGGACTACCACTCGGTACTTGATTGGTGTACAGACAGATAAAAGCCATACACTTATTGCAAAATGTCTGTTGCAATCTATAAAGGCTTCATCCACCAGACCCTCTCGGTTAGTAAATTATTTTATATTATAAAAAACTAGCAAATATATGCACCCTCCCAGTGCAAATATCTAAGTTTTAATGTAATAGAATATATTAGATTAGAAAGACTAATGAAACTAAATAAGAATGCAGATAAAAAGATTAGAAAAGAGGGGATATAAAAAAATAGAATAATTGAAATTTACTCTTCCATCCCTCCAGTCTTTCATTGCTAAATTTTTCTAATTTAATTATTTAGTTTAAATAGGGAGTAAAAAATAAAATGACTAATTTTTCTTGAGAATGGATTTCTTTTAAGGTTTATCCCCGATATTTTTGCTCATATTCATTAAGATAAAACCAAACAATTAGAAATCGGTAATACAAAGCACATTTTTATTAAAATGAAAGTTTGAATATCAATATGCAAATTAGCCTTCCTGTTCATATTGTAAACCGTATATATAAATACAATTGCGTGTTATTATTATGTAGATAAGGCCAACTGTATTAATAATGTAAAATAATAATATTAATAATTGAGGTTTAAATGAAAATAAAATCATGAAGAATATGACGTAAATAATAAAGCGTATTGTGACTCGAGTAGGGATATAGTTTCGCTCACAGACAGACAAACAACCTCCATTATATTAAGAATATGCGTTAGTTTGTTTAAAAATGCAATATATTCCACAAAAAGGCTTAGCCAAGAAAAGGTAAATGACACGTTTTTAAATATTTACTTAAATCTCACCATGGCAGTCAAACAAGGATCACAGGTATAGGTTAAAGAGTACCACTACTGTTCTTCTACAAGAATGAATAGGGTGGTAAATAAAAAGTCTCCCAACAGCCCTGTCGGTGGGGCTTTAAAATATATCGATTGCATATCTGCAGAGGGGCAAATTCCCTCCATATGGAGCAACCTGTTGGTTATGGTTGGCAATAAATGATGTTTAAGGATAGGACCCTGGTGGCTGAGCAGTCCATGACATGCCGTTATTTAGGCTATAAGGGCGGTCAGAGAGGTCTCTCCGACCAATCAGCTGGTCATATCAAGCCAGAGAAACAATATGATTGTCCCAACCCTACTAACCTTATGGAAAACCTCCGCCCTTTTGTCGTATATGCTTGTAGGCGGTGACTGATGGTCATTGTGTCCCTGAGTTGACGTAAATCGTTCTGATGGGAAAGTTCAGTTATGGAACTCTCAGGAATATGGAGTACCATCACCATTGTTCCCCGGTTTACTCTGACCCATACTGTTAGAACCTGTTAGAGTATGAGTTTTAATTCTTTTTAAGCGTTTTAAAAAATTGAGTGTCCATCAAGAACAAATAAAACAAAACCTCTTAGGGATGCCGTAAAATCCAACCAACCACCCAACAAACAGTCAGGCTCCCGTGTATGAGTGAAAAAGAAAAAAATGAGTTTGAAAAATATATTTTTTTTAAAAATTGGGATAAACTTAGTACCTATCTATACATATATATGGGGTAGTTGGTATATGTATGTCCGGATGAAACTATGAAAATAAAACAACGACAAATTAAATATATATATATATACATACATACATACATTAAATATCACCGATTTCTGATTTTTGTACAAAATAGATTTGATTTGTATTCGGTGATATTTAAAAATCAAATTATAGTTAGAAATACCGTTGAAATTCTACTTTAAAATGTCCAATATTTGCAAAAATAAACAAATCAATACACCAGGGTCCCCCCTCTACGTAGGTGACGCTGTGTAGTCACTTCTAGTCAATAAATAAAACAAATCATCTTTGGGATAAAATAACCCAACAAGAGTGTACATGCCGTAAAATCTAACCAACCAAGGTCTTCCAAAATATTCACCAAATAAGAAAAAAATACTAATTGTGACGAGACTGAAAGGCAGCCCTATGAACAAGCGGATTCCCAGCCCCCACAAACAAAGCGCGTCAGGATATGTTTGGCCTGTGGTGAGCGGCTACGGATACTCGAACTCGCTACCTCCTCGTAGCTGAGGTATTGTTAGTAGAGACCAACATAATGTATATCTGAATTTGCATGAGCGCATCCGAACGAGCAGAAATATAGACGGACTGTCGCTAACAGGGCGAGCGAAGAAGAAAGTGTTTGGACGGCAAGTGAAATCTGACGACTGCTATTTGATGTGAGAGTGCCGTGTTCAGTTGGGAAAGGAATTGCATTTCGTTTGCTGGAGAGACTTTCAAAGGATTGATATTACCTTAAATTTTTGGACACCTTCAAAAGACTAATTCATATCTTATTTGAACTGAGATAACATAGAAGACATTCTGTCCTTTTTGAAGGAAATAAAATTATACCATAGAATATAGACATGAACCTAATCAATATCATACAACATGGTCCTCAATGGTACTATCACATTGTTAAAATCAATTACTACAAAATTGTAAATGTAGATATACGACTATACAGGGTCAGCAAAATGATCTGACACATTTGTAGGTTAAATAAAAGGGCAATGTGTCAGATCATTTTGCCTGACCCTGGTATTACCTTCTAATGTTGCATAGCGCTCAATTCAGGCCACAAAAATCGAACATGTTATATACTGTTGCTGGGTCGTATGTGTTAGTAATGGAGTATAAGGATTCACACGTAGACATATGTAGTAGTAAGACTTTTAACGTTTATTTCTTTCCCCTCGTGGTGGGTGCGTGTGGGTGGACGAGCTGGACAACGGTGCTACGAATATTGCAGGATGGCGATCGGGAGGTGAACGGGGTGGGCGAGCTTCACTGCCCGCAGCAGCGCTCGACCGTGTCGACGGTCAGACTCCTTGTGCTCTCTTCGCCGTCTCTTGGGGTCTGCCTCTGGGCTGCCTGATGACCGCTTAAGTATTGACGACCGCCCACACATCCTTTTGTTCATTGACCGGAAGTCCTTTCTCTTTGTTCAAATTCCCGTTTGTCCAGATGAAGTCTTTTGTTACACTTCTTCATCACCCCTTCTTTTTAATTCAACCGGAAATTCCTGTTTCCGTTTGTACAATATCCAACACTAACTGTTAGGCATGACATAACCCCAGACGGGTTGATATGCCGTTAAAATCAATTTACCAACCAACCAGAAAGAACTGAGAACTTTTCAGCTCTTCGTCTCTTAATAGGAGACAGTGCTCTTGTTTAGTTGCCTTGTATTGTGATATTGGCACACTAAAACGGTAAAGTTCTGTGAAGAATTTCTCAGTCAACAGAGCGAGATGGTCTTAGTAATACTGAATTCTTACTTAAAGCATTAATACAGAAATGGATTCGCAATCCGATAAAATGAACTAGATAAAAATAACTTACAGCAGTAAATGTCAACAAGTTTAGAATCCTGTGAGGTTACAATGTTGGAGAAATACAGTGATTTATGTTTGCATATTTAAACGTATCTGTACAAATAAACGTGTGGGCGAGTTTACGTGTTTCCATGAAGAGAGGAGCAGAATGGCCAACTATATAAGGAGAAGTACCTTGTGTAAGGGGGTCGGGTTAGCTCAGTCGGTAGAGCGTTCGGCTTGAAACCACAAGGTTCCTAGTTCGATACCGGTCCTCGCCAACTCAGCATTGGAGTAGCACAAGGATCTGTGCAGTAAAGAAAGGAGCTGGTGGTAGGTGTGGCGCTCCACCTCAGATGCTAAAACAATCTCCTTGGTCTAGCGCTATTGAAGAGGGGATAGACCCCCTCGCTAACTGGCTGATACCGACTTTAGGCCGCCCCGTCGACTAATTTACTTTACTTACCTTGTGTAACGGTTATCAGAACCGTTCGATTAACAGCTAAGATTGTTTGTGCACAATTAAAACTAGAATCCCAGAAAAATGCAATAATACAAACTTATCCATAAATTAGTTTCCCCGCTCTCGCCAGATATTATGGTCTACGGAGATTTTTGTAATTGAAAAGAAAACGGTAATCAGATTTCTGGAGAAAGAGAAGAAAAAAAAAGAAATCAGAATAGAAAGTAGATAAAGTTTGGAATTCAACGTGTCTCAGCCAGTGACGGATCAATGACCTCTGAACTAGATTTAAAACAACAACGGAAGTCCCATGTTTTCTGTGGAGGGTGGAAGTGGATGTCTCCCTTCCTTCACCCCCGGGACCACAAACGGAGGTAAAGAACACCCGGTCTCTCTTTCGCCGGGCCTCATAAGTGATAAACGTGTTTTGTGGGGTCTGTCGTGTCTAGGCTAGCCGCGAACAGCGCGCAGGAATGTGATTTAAGTAAACAACAACTTTACCCCTACTCTTTCTTTCTAAAAAGAACCCATGGGCATAGAAAGAAATAAAAAAAACCTTTTTTGACTATACGACTTTCGTATGTTGTTTCATCGAGCTAATGACGACAAGTACTACTAATTCTACTCGACTGGGCGCTACGCAACAATATTCCGATAAAATGTGTTTATCCACTAGCATTCTAGGATGATTGACTGAAGTGAGATTGGGTTACTGAGCACGCAGGCTATAAAAAAAGACGACAACAACTCCTATAATTCCTAGACAGTATCAAGAAAGCTGTTACATCAATAGTTAAACTTGTCAAGAAGTAATGAGATGAAAATCCTGGAGAAGGTAGCAAGGAATATTGGCCGCTATATGAACTCCAATAAAACTGAGTTAATGTATTTAAACAGGATGTAGACATCCCAGTTCATTACCTAGGTAGCAATATCTCATCCACAGAAAGCGATATTAATGTAAGCATATAATAAGAATTGACTGCTGTAGTCCGATATGAATCATATGGAAATTGATCTCACTGACAATTTAAAACGACAATTCTCCCAAGCCATAGTTGGATCAGTGCTACTGTATGGCTCACGCTTGGACCCTACAAAGTCCCGAAATAAGCTAAAAAGGAAGCTGCACAAGAATGCTGCGGGCATTCTTAAATAAGTTGTCGAAACACATCCATGGGAAAACATCTGTACGGTCACTTGCCCCATATAACCCAAACCATACACCTAGACGAATAAGACAAGCTGAATACTGCCGGAGAAGCAAGGACGAACTCATAAGTGACGTTCTCCCATGGAAGCCAGCAGTGCCGGCCGTCAAGCATTTACACTAATCATTTCTGTGCGGATACTGGATGTTGCGTAGTGGAACTCCCGAGGGCAATGATGATAGACTGTCAGGGATATCCGTGCTACTAGTGCGACATGTTGATATGCGGTTGAGGCGGCAGTGTAATGGTTATCAAAACGGTTCAATGCCGAAATTTATTTGCGCTCAATTTGAACTAACCCCTCGTGGAAAAGGCAAGAATAGAAAATAAACCTTGCATTCGTTTCCCTGGTCTCGCCAGATGTTTCGATACAAATGTTTATCCATGGCTTTTCTGATGATTAGCTGAGTGACTGTCTTAGTGGGCAGTAGGCTATAAAACATACTGCATGAGCCCACATAGTACCAAGAAAGCTTTACATCAATTGGTAACCTTGTAAAGAACTAACTCGGTAAAAAATTTAATATTTTGAATATCTGGGCAAAGAAAAGCTGAAATGATCGCTTTCTTTCATATATATATATATATATATATATATATTATATATATATATATATATATATATATATATATATATATATGGCATTTATATTTGTTATAATACGCTGACTTATCATGGTAAAACTTGGGTATCAACTTAAGCATTGAATTCAATTTTAACGATAATCTTTTTTTTTTTTTTATGCATACTGTGTTGAACAAAGCTGATATTTCATGTATGACGAGTTTCTTTCGATCTTTTGTTTCTACAATGGTTTTGCCCTTAGAACTTTCAAGACTTCGAAGTTTCATAATCAGTAGATGTAATCGAGTGGGTTCCTTGTTCTTTTTAAACACAGGGTGGTTAAATAACCGAGTAGCAGTGGGAGTAAGTAGGAGTGGGAACTAGCAATTTTATGAAAAGGTTAGGGGATTGGGGGATATTGGTGGGAAAATGAGTTTTAGGAAATAAATATTATTCAATGTGGGTTTATTTTGCTTAATATATAGAGCTTCAAGAATTTAGAATTTTTGTTTGTTTCTTTGAGCTGTATGTGTGTGTTGGTTAGAATTTCCCAGTAATTAGAGGGGGCCATGCATGTAGTTTAAGTTTGTGAAATGGAACTGGTATCGGATAGATGAATGTCAACCGGCGAGATGTATATATATATATACATACCACATGTATACGTATATACCCATGACATAAACAGGTATGCATATATATATATATATTATATATATATATATATATATATATATATAATTATATTAATTTATATACACATATACACATGCATACATACACATGCACACACATACATATATATTTACACATGCGCGCACACACATACACACACAAACATGTATGTATGTATATCATGGCTCTTCAGAAAAAATTCGAGTATGGTCATTGCACGAAACCATGAAAAATTTGATATAAAAAAACTTTTTATTATGAGGGAGACTGCAAAATGGATCACTCCCGCTTCCTGACCTTCAATAACAATATTCAAATGAGGAACCAGTCTACGCAATTTTGATATTTTTAAAGGCCACAAGTTTTACATCAGCGTGTCATTCTTGTGAACGGATGCATTTGGAAAATCTAGTGGTAATCACAATCATATATTCAGCATAAATGATCTCTTGTCAAGCACTTAATCCGGTAAGGAATGTGAAACATCTGGATAGAATATTCAAATGAAAAACTTAGCTAATAATTATTTAATTGTTTGGTTGGGTTAGATTTTACGGCAGGTCAACCAGTGTTGGTTATTTTACTCTGAAGACGTTTTCTTTTATTCCTTCTTGAAGAGTACTCATTTTTTAACTCAATTTTTTAAAAACATTCTTCAAACGCATAGATGGTACCTAGCAGGTACTACCACTTCAGGTCAAAGAGACCTGGAAGCAATGATAATGAAGGGGTTGTCTACATTCCCATAAACCCATAGTTTTCTATTTAACCTACAGATGGACCCTAGCAGGTACTACACTCCGGTCAGAGTGGACCTGGGCAATAGTGATGAAGAGGTACTCCACATTTTCCATACCTTCAGAACTGTAACCTCACATCAGATAGAGTTTAGCGTCATTTCCAGGACATTAAGACACTCACTTCTTGCACCCATATGATAAAGAGGGTTGGGGCTTGCCATAAGGGCAATAAATTAGGGCAATCATATATGTGCTAGGGCTTGACGTTTACCAACCAATTCATCTGGGTTCGGTGGCTCTTCGACCGCCCGTCTAGCCTAAGTGAGGGTCTAAGTGGATTGGTACATGTCATGGACTGCTCATCCACCAGGATTCCCTCCTTAAGCATCACCGGTCGCACCTACGACCCAACAGGTGGGCCCATTGGCGAGGGGGTTCTTACACATTTTTACAGACGTGCAGTCGGTATATCTTTTTGTATAAAAAGGTAATCTGAAAAAACTTGTAGGCTCTGATACCCACGGGTGGAAATCGCTATATACCCGGTTTTAAAAGCTTTGTTTCTTTACAATTACTTTGCTCTGTTTATAGAATTAAACATTGAGCTCTCAAACGTGACCTGAACTTTGCAGCACCCACTGTTGGAGGAAAGGACCAGTACTTATCAATCCTAATAACAAAAAACTTGGTACTCCACCAAAGAATATTATATATTAATATATTATATATATATATATATATTATATAATATGGCTGCTCTGAAAAATTTCATTATGCTCATTGCACAAATCGTCATGAAATAATTCATTATAAAACATTTGCCTGGAGCTTTTTTTTTATAATGAGTAAATGCTGTAAATGAGTCACTAGCGGTCCTGTGTGTCAATAACTAATATCTAAAGTAAGGAGCAATTTGATATTTTAAAGCACAAGTTTAACATCAGCTTTTTCATTCTTGTGAACGGATACATTAAGCAACTATATGGTCAGCCCACATCCATAAATCCACTTAACATGATCGCTTGTTAATGCCCTTAATACATTGAAAAATTCAAATGAAAATTTTGCTATTAATCACAAAAAAATCATTTTAGCCTCGTTTAGCTCAGTCGGTAGAGCATACGCCTAGAAAACACAGGTTCCTACTTTGATACCGGCCTCGCCAACTCAGCGTATGAGTAGCACAGAATCTGAGCGGTAAGGAGCTGATCTTATGTGTAGCACTCCACCTCAGACGTTTGAAATCTCCTTGGTCTAAGCGCTAGTGAAATCGGGATACTCTCCCTCGCCTTCTGGCTGATACCGAGTTTAGGCCACCTCAACAACTTTATCTACCTCCTTGTCTGTATGCATACATACTGTTACATAATTATTAGATACCTAATATTTATGGCAATTGTGTAGAAATCATAATGGCGATTAGTGCAGCTGATGCCTTGAGAGTGAGTGACGGCGCTTGACCTCACTCTCACCTTACCTTCCGGGGATAAATCGTGAGAACCGGAAGGCATAGAAAACCCTGTCTTCCGGTTTAGGATATTAAGAAAAGTTAGAAGTTAGAAAAGCCGAGCTCGTAAGATGTAAGTCTCATTGTGTAGGTGTCTGGGTTGGGATTTGGAAATAAAGTAACATCAACGTAAATCGAGTCTTGTGTTTATTACCTAAAAACTAACAATGACACAGGGCTTCTGATAAAGAGAAATCTTTAACAGAAAATCAGACCGAAGTCCCCAAGACAACTCCAGACGCAAGATGTTAGAAGATAGAACCAAAGCCGTCCAGAAGAATAGATGTCCAATATATAGAAGCAAGTAAAGAAGTAAATGAAGGGTATACAACATTATATCGATTTGGTACCGTGAAAACCTCAGTACATAATAATACATTATGGAATCTACTCGGCCACTTCAAAAAGTGTAATGATTAAGTGAGCTGGTTGGTTGGTCGTTTGGATTTTACGGTATTTCAACCCCTGTTGGGTTATTTTATACCGAAGTCGTTTTGATATATTCCTTCTTGATGGGTGTTGGAATTTTCCTGATATAATTCCCCGCCTATACTTATAAACTCGGCGAGATCATGTGGTCTATTCCTTAGCCTCGCCTAGTCTATAAGTATAGGCAGGGAACTAACACACACCTTATACCAGGAAGAATCCAACAATGGGAACAAAACATTTTCTCTAACACATAGATGGGACCCTAATAGGTACTATCACTCCGGGTCAGGGTGGACCTAGGAGTACTGAAGTGATATTCTAGATTCCCAACAGTTCTGAATTAGAACTTCACCATCTGATAGAGTTTAATGTCATACCCAGGTACTAAGACCCTCAGCTACCGCCTTATAGCGCATATATAATAAAAAAGGTTGGGGGATTGCCATAAAGGCAATAGGGTTCGGACAATCATATAGGTGCAGGGCTTGACATTGACCTGATTGATCAGAGGTGGCCCCTCCGACCGCCCGTTTAGCCTTAGTAAATGTCAAATTGGAGTGTTGCATGTCATGGTACCTCACGTGTGTGATGATTTGCAGATTTGGGATTAGCAAAATTTCTTTGTGAGTCCGATTCGAATTACGTACACATGTTTGCGGTTTTGTGCCACAAAAAAAAAAAAACTAAGCTTAAGAAATAACTACATTATGGACTCTGCCGTTAACCTGTCCATAGTATCAAGAACTAAAGGTTAAATATGTCAACCGTTTCACTGTAGATACACGGGGTTTTATAAAGGTGAAGGCCGGTGTAGGTGCAGTGACACTTTTTGGATATGCTGATAACAGTGAGTAAACGTATCAAAGATTCCTCCGAAAAAAAATTTAAAATTCTTAGATTTTGGATTCAGATTTTCCTTCTTTTATACCAGTTTCTCTACGAAGACTAGTGAGCCCAATCTGCAGAAAAACACACACATATACATACATAAGAAGCTTTGTTATTTGAAGAACCGAGAAATAAGACATTTCCAAAAAAGACAACGGAAGAATGGGCGGATTCTAGGAAGAAACCAATATATACCTTTTTTGAGCTTCGTGCTTTCGGAATCTTCTGACAAGGGATTTGTTTCCCGAAATATTAAGAAAATCAAATTATGGTTTCCTCCTTTTTCTTTAAACTTGCATTGTGATCCAAACCACACCAACCATATATATATATATATATATAATATGCTATATTTATAAAACAAAGAGCGCTAATAAGTGATGAAGCATATATATTTCCAAGTTATGATAGCGGAGGCAGAGTCAACGGCACTTTGTGACTGACAATTCTCGCCTAAAGCAATCACTGGTTAAAAATCCCGTTGATCGCATATGTGAGAAACTGTCAACCATCAAGAACTGCTGACTGTGCATACGCTAAAGTAACACACGCATAATATATATATATATATATTATATATATATATATATATATATATAATGGTCCTATATTTGGTGACTAAATAGTGCTCAATATCACTGATAGAGCATTTATAACTAAATTAAGGCAGCGTGGACATGTAGTCAACAGCGCCTGTTACAAAGTTTCTAGCGAATGCAATCTTCAGACAGGGTCGGAGCAGCTTGGTCCGAAGATCGCATAGGCTGAAAACTGTGTGTTGTGCGTTTTCTGGAAAGTTAAGTGTGCAACGCTAGCAATATATGCATAGAAGTTGCTGGATATGCCTATATGTATGTGCGCGTCCATGTTGTTATATGTATCTATACGAGCATGGGTGTATGCGTATGGTATGTGTGTGCGTATGTATGTAACGTATGGCACTAGTATTATATGGGTGTACACGTAAGTTCATATCTACTTGTGTGTGTATGTGCGTGTTCTGCGGCTCACGCGTGAGTGTATGTAAATGTGTGCTCGTCCATGCGTCTGTGTGCCTCTGTGCGTGTATATATGTGTGTAACTGTTTGTTTAGCGGGGAACGTCCGCATTGGTATCGTCTGTACAGAAATATTTTAAGCTTGGCATAACATCATATTCACTTATTCCCGCTTATGGATACAAATCCTATTTGCTTTGGGGATAAGCAAAAACACAGCCTTTTGCATAGTTTTAGTTTCCATCAACAATCTCAGCCTATTATTGTTCATTCTGTTGTCTTTGAATGGTGTCTTGCTTTAGTGAAGCTCTAATGGCAAATACAAATTGTCTTTTCCTGTGAACCCCACTACCGATTCTGTAGGATTTCTAAGATTACGATACAATACAAAATCAGATTTGCTTACTAAGAGATTACACCTGAGACAAATAATACAGTTGGTATATAAACATACACTTTCGTATCCTCAGTTTTAAACAGTGTATATATATAAGCACTTGTATTAATACGAATTATTAAAAAATATATTTTAGTTTATAAAGTTTAGACACACAGAGTTTTTATATATATATATATATATATTATATAATATATATATATATATATATTCTGCGCATGGTCTAGTGGTTAGAGTCTTGGAAATGTACTCGTCGATTAGAGTTCACTTCCTAGACATAGCGCTAATACTCTTGGGAAAGGTATGCATGCATATATTCTCCCTCCAGCTAATTGTTAAATAGTAGTGCAGACTGGGCCCTTCAGCCTTGGGTAGGTAACCAGTCTAGGAGAGGGATACTCTAAATTCAAAATTCCTGAGATCGGTCGTTGATTGGGTTGTGGCAACCCTTGATGCACCAATTATTTCCTATCGACTGTGCCAAAAAGTGTGGATGGTCAACACAAATTTCACCAATATAAACAAATCAATGTGGATGTTCATTGTATGAATACTCATACGTCGATCGACGGGAGAGTCCATCATCATAGATAGATAGATAGATTTTAATTACGTTGGAGAATAAAGCAATAACACTACAGATCAATAACACCGTCATTATTTAGTAATCCCCTTTTTGTAAAAACCAATATGCGATTTAACCACAGCATATATTATAAAAAATTATTTCTTAGTGATATATAAGACACATTGCATCATTTTAATCCTACTCATAACATGGACTGTTATGAGGCAAATCTTACCAGATTTTAATCGAGACATCGGTAAATAATTAAAATTCATTCTATGTGTTTTGACGATTAAATGTAATGATTATTTATGAATTAAATTACTCATTGATAACTAAGGGCATTTCTTATTGTGATGTAAACGGTGACATTGTTTCGGTTACAGACAACACCGAATTTCCTTTATACTAAGATCTTACATTTTGAACGATATGATTTTAAAAATGAGAGGATAACAAACAAAATACTTAACGTTCTTTCAGGAAAATTAAAAATTGAAGAGGATCAAAATTTTCCTTCTTTATTTACACTACAACAGAAAAACCCTCCGGGCTTCGTAAAATTATTTTTTAAATCATTGTCTGGGAGGGTGCGGGGAGTTAAAAAATTCAATGTCAGAGGGTTTGTATCATAAGTAAGCCAAAATCCTCATATTCACTAAAGGGGTAAAAAAACAAAACAAAAACAATTTGAAATGAAACTGGGCCCCCCTCTCAAATAAATGTTGCGTGCATGTAATAATCAAACAATTATTTAATATTTTTCACAAAATCGTAGGTATTTATTTATTTGTAAACTTTTTTAGTTAACTTCTTGTTAGTGTAAAAAAAACCCAAAAAAAAAAGGGACGAGAGAAAAAACAATTTTAAAAATTGCTTACTCAAATTTGGGTGTAATATAGCATAAGCATATTTGTGACGTACTAGACGTAGAGCTATGACGTAAGTTTTTGTTACAGACAGAAAATACAGACAGACAATCTCCAATATTAATAGATTCCCAAATTGAGTGATCATTCTGTCTAGTCATGTTTATTTTTGATTTTAAAAGGAAAAACCGTAAAGTTTTGGTTATCGAAAATATCAGGTATATCATTTCTTAACATACGTTCAACACTCAATGAGAAATGACATTACAGATTTATTTCAAGGAAAATAAACCCACTCTAATTTTATGGACACACATAATTGAAGTTGCTTCCCATTCTCGTGTGTGGAAATCATTAAAGCTTTTCAGCTTGACATTGGTGATTTTCACATCTAAATATCCCTTGAAATTAAGAGAAAAGATAAAAGCAATGGGTGATTGCGCTAACTAAAATATCTCGCAAGACAATTATATGAGCCAGAGATTTATATTCTTCGTCGACATATCAAATAGATACGGTCTGACAGATGATCATAAAGTTTAAGTGACTGATAGAATAATGATATACTAGCAGGATTTGTGGATATACCACAGTATGATAATTTAATTATTATAACGTTTGATGTGTTTATCTAAGAGCTATTGCTACGCATCGAGATCTATCCAAAAGACAATAAAATTCACACCTAAAATTTGCATAAAAATAATGCTTTTTAAGGCCTGTCAGTGGGTTTAAGGCTCATATTTCGTCAACTCTTTGAATTGATTTCTTTATTTTGTATCATTGAATGCCCTTAGTCTATTCTGATAGAAGAATATGAAGATATTAAAGTCCATTACCGTCGAACTGGAAGACAAGGCAGCAAACGGTTGTAACTCAATGCAATCCTGAAGGCTACAAAGTCCAACTGCAAAATGACTGAGTATATATAAAACTTCCACAATATCATTCTTATATATACTCCGTCATTTTGCAGTGACTTGTAGCTTTCGGTATTGCATTGAGTTACAACCGTTTGCTACCTGTCTTCCCAGTTTCGACGGTAATTGGACTTTAATTATTCTTCATATTTCTTCTATCAGAATAGACTAAGGGCACTCCTAAAATTGGCACGAAGATAGGTGATTTTAAGACATTGTCTGAAAAAGTTAAAGGCTCATATCTCGCCAATTTCTCAAAGTGAACGCTTTATTGGTATTGTTATAATCTACGTATCGAAACCTATAAGAAAGACAATAAAATCCACACCTAAAAAATTTGCACGAAGAGGTGCTTTTTAAGGAGGGGGGTGGTTAATGCTTATATTTCCACCAATACTTTGAATATAATTGTCTATAATAATCTTAATTTACACCCTCTCCCTTTTTTTTAAATTTCCTTCCTTCTTCATCCACCCTGTCGGCTGGGGCGTTAGAATGCACCGACTGCACCTCTGCAGAAGGTTAAGACTCCGCAATGGGGCCAGCTGTTGGCTCTGGGTGGCGACCCGTGATGCTTAAGGATAGGCCCAGGTGGATAAGCAGTTCATACTTGCAATACTCACTTTGGCCCTATCTAGGGCTAGACGTTCGTCGGAGAGGCCCTTTCCGATCAATCTGCTGTCACATCAAGCCCTAGCACCTATATGATTTTCCCAACCCTATTGCCCTTATGGCAAGCCCAGCCCTCTTTATTATATGGGTGCTAGAAGGTGGTGGCTGAGGGTCTACATGTCCTGGGAATTACGTTAAACGCTATCTGATGGTGAGGTTCCCGTTTGGAGGTTTGGGGAATGTGGAGCACCCCTTCATCACCATTGCTCCCTGGTCCACTCTGACCCGGAGTGGTAGTACCTGTTAGGGTCCCATCTATGGGTTAAATTAGAAAAGCATTGTATTATCCATTAAAAATTGATTTATTTCAAAACTTTATCGGCATTAAATGACCCACCTGAGGTTGATATGCGTAAAACAAACCAAACCGTCTTTCATCTTTTTCATTCGTTCGATTAAACAGATTAGCATTATGTTTCCGCTTCCTAGCCTTATATCTAGCTTTCTTCTACTATTTCTTTTTATTATATTTTATCTGTTTAGCATGTCCTTTTTTCTTTCCCTTTTTTTTATAACAAAAACTAAATGGTCCATTATATAGCTGAGTGAATAAACTCCACAAATTTTAAGGTAATTCAAATGATCCCTTTCCTGTTAAAAAGCTGTATACATAAAGAGTACTTCCTACTGTCAACTCCTTAAGACAATATTTAACTGATTTATTGAATGACGCATATATGCATTTTATTATATCATCACTTTGTTGAGTATAAAAAATTGGCGTAATGGCCTTCTGTCAGTATCAGCCGGACAGCGAGGGAGTTTATCCACTTTTCGTTATCACTAGACCAGCGATATGGGGGGGGGGCGAGGTGGAGCGCTACAACCTACCGTCAGCGTGCTACATAAACGCACAGATCAGATTAACCAATCTTTGCTACTCATGCACTGAGATGGTGGACGACAGTATCGAACCCGGAACCTTGCGATTCCGAGGTGGATGCTCTACAGACCGAGCTAAACCAGCCGCTTTTAAAGAATAAATACATCCAAATATTACCTTCACGAACTATATATATTTACCAACCCCTCCGCACGAGCAGGATGTGACACACAGGTCATTTCTTAAGCCGGAGTTTAACAGGTTTGAATTCAGAGTTTTCCCTTCTCCAAAGCTGGTTACCTAGCCATGGTTAAAGTGCCCAACCTGCCCCTGCTATTTACACATAGTTGGAGGGAGAACTGGATTCGTACCTTTACCAAAGTGTATTACGCCATAGGAATGCAAACATCTTGTCAGGAATTGAACTCGGATCGACGAGTCATTTTCCTACGACTCTAACCATTGCACCTTCACGAACTATAAACACTGAAGACACCTCGTCTCGAAATTAAAACAGGGTCCGCACTAGGATTTATAAACTTATGGTATATTGCAAACCAAGCAGCAGACATTTTAATATTAAGATCCTTTCCCATAACAGACAACGTCTGTATGTCTGTGTATATGGAACTTTTATCACGAAGTTATATCAAGGAACAGCTTGCATAACTTACCATGCTCCATTTAAAATAGTTCCATATGACCGTCCTTATGTTTATATTAGGCCATTTTGATTTTGTTTATATAGCCATGCATTTATGTTACGGTTAGGAAGTAAAAGTGTGGTGTATAGTTAAATCAAAGAAAACAGAAGTGATCAGAGTTCGAATCTCGACTGAAACTTTATGTATTTTTGGCTCGGGCGAACTTTTAAAAGACAAGTACAGCTGCAATTTCCACTGTCACATCTAAAAAAAAATCTCATAATTGGCATGTCACGATTGTTGATGGTGCAATCCATTCTCTGGGAATATTTAACTGTTTAGAGAGTAGCCGATAAAATACTGTTATAGAGAATATTTGATTTTGGACTAGCAGGACCTGTGGATATACCAAAGTAGGAGAATTTAATTATTACAACTTTTGGGTATGTTTTAAATAAAGAGCTATTGGGTTAATTCAATATGTAAAAAGTATAATCATCTTGATTTAACTCATTATCACTCTTCTTTCTTTTGTCTTCATCCTTTCAGAATGTTTTTGATTGAAACACCATTAGCGTTATCGCTTCCGAGTGCTCGCCTTCTCTCTATCTTTACCCTACTTTATGTTTCTTATTTTCTTTCTGTGTACATTTCCTTTCACCCCGTTCTTTCTTTATAATAAAAAAAGGAATGGTCCATTATTTTGCTGAAATGCGGCAAACTCATTAGAATTCGGCGGATAAGCAGCAACAGATAATCAGGATCCATATTTTTGCATTTCATCTTGGAAGATCTTTTAACCAGAGGGTGTTACAGGATTATAGCAGTCGTACAATTAAGGAGTTGGTTTTACAAGTATATCATAAAAGAGGTCTACAAGTATTCGGTACATTAGGTTAGGGAATTGCATTTATTATACGTGCATGGTTACATTTCTGTGTTTCTGAAGATCTTCCTATCGAACAGGGATATTCTTAAATACATCTATTTGACCAGTATAATATATATTATAATAATATATATTATATTTATATTATATATATATGAGAGGTTCAGATGAAAAGTTCATAGACTTACCAAGATATTCTCATAAACGTGACCAAATTAAGTTTATGGTCCACACACTTCTTACATAGGTATTCGCAGTTGTGCTTTGGATACCATTAGCAAAAAAGTCACTAACAGCAAATAGGACAAGATAACATGAACTTTCAAGCAATATGAATTGAGATATATATAATATATACTATATATATATATATATAATACATACACACTATTCTCGTGCGCAACACACACACACACACACACACACACATATATATATTCTCATGTGACTTTAGAGAAAAAAATATATAAAAGGGTCACAAAGTCCTGTGAACGTTTTAATTTATAAATCATATTATATATATATATATATATATATATTATATATATATATACGAGTGTTTATTGGGTGCCTTCAAGGTTGCATATGTTTCTTACCGTAAAAATGAGTTATAATAATCATCGAAAAAAAAAAAAGGAATAGAAATCCCTGGGTTTGAAAGTAGGTTTCAAGTATTTCTGTTTTTAATTGAGGCACAGATCAGCTCAGTGTCCAATTTGGTGTCCAATTCTCTGGCCTGATAATCTTCTAAGCTTCCTTCATAGGGAATTATGGCTAATGGTTGCTGAGTTTGGATTAGTCTAATGCAAATCTGGATCTGATTTGATCATCATTTGAAATAGATTATTTTGACCCGAAAAATGACTATGCACTACTTTCGAGAATGGTTGTGTATTTTAGGGATTAGATGTGAGGAATAATGAATGACAATTTGACGATTTGAAAGAGGAATATTGTTAAATCTTACACTTATGATATAAAAGTATAATGGAGGCATCTGTGGTGTAACTTATCGTAGGAAATGGACACAGCGAATAGAGTTCAATCCTGGACGAAGCTCTTTTGTATATGGCATAGCGCTAATCCTTGGAAAGATATGAATCCATCACTCTGATTGGTTTGGTTGTGGCATATCAACTCAGTAGGTCATTTAATGCCGATAAAGTTTTGAAAAAATCAATCTTAAATGGATAATACATTTTTCTATAAATACATTTTTCTATTAAACCCATAATGGGACCCTAACAGGTACTACCACTTCGGGTCAGAATTGGCCAGGGAGCAATGATGATGAATGGGTGCTCCAACATTCCCCAAACCTCCAAAACTGGAAGTTCGCCATCAGAAGAGTTTAACGTAATCTCCCAGGATATGTAGCCCTCAGTTACCGACTTCTAGCACCATATGATAAAAAGAGTTGGGGCTTGCCATAAGGGCAATAGGGTTGGGAAAAATCATATAGGTGCTAGGTGCTTGACATAGCCAGTCGATTAATCGGAGGGGCCTCTCCGACCGCCGCGTCTAGCCAAGATAAGACCAAGTGGAGTATTGCTCATCCACCTTATCCTTAAGCCTCACGGGTCGCCACCCACGGCAACAGGTTCCCATTGGGGGTTCTTCCACCTCTGCAGAGGTGCATTCTAAGACCCACCGACAGGGAGGCCATCTACTCTGACTCAAGCTGTGGGTAAATAGTAGGACTGGGGAACTTTTAACCTTGATATGGCAACTGTCAAAGAGATGAAAACTGAATTCAAAACACTAAACTCCGCTTAAAATGACCTTGTGTCGCACCCTGGTGTGTGGAAAGGTTGGGTAAATGCATCTCATATTGAGTGACAAGAAAACTGAATTATTGCTTCAAATTACTCAAAATATACACAGGTAATGGTGATTAGAGTACATTGAATTATATTAATGCCGATCAATACCTACTGATATTTCAAAACTAATCTATATATCAATACTGGTGTTCCTTAAAGTACGACCGTTATCATCTTGCAACAATCACCGATTAAAAAATGAAACCGTCCAAATCATCCAAGATTAAATACAAATTTGTAAACCTGATTATATGGTGTTGCTTATCCACCGAATTCTAATTTATTATGAGTGTCGTCAAACTCAGCTAAATAATGGACTATTCCCTTTTTATTAGAAACAAAGAGAAGAATAAAGACATGCTACACAGGAAAATATAATAGAGTTGGGGAAAGATGCAGGGGGTCAGCGCGTGGAAGCGATAGCGCTAATCTGTTTCAATTGAACATAATAAAAAACGAAAAATAAGAAAAACGAAAAGGAAACAAAAAAAAAAAAGAAAAAAAAAAGTTAAATCGAGTTATTAATTTTTTTTTTTTTTTTTTTTTTTTTACATACTGAACCTATTTTTTCAATAGCTCTTCAGTTAAGATATTCTGCTAAAGATATCTTATTATAATGGAGATTGTGGGTTTGTCTGTCTGTAACCGAAACTATATTATACTCAATTCACAGTTCCCTTAGTTATTTACATCACTTCTCCATTATTATTTTTATTTAAACCTCAATGAATAATAAAATTGTTTTACATTATTAAGACTGTTGCCCATATCCTGTCCTGAACCGAACTATATTACTATTCATTGAGGTTTAAATAAAAATAAAATAATGGAGAATGTTGATGTAAATAACTAAGGAACTGTGAATTGAGTAAATATAGTTTCGGTTACAGACAGACAAACCCACAATCTCCATTATAATAAGATATCTTCTAGCAGAATATCTTAACTGAAGAGCTATTGAAAAAATAGTTCAGTATGTAAAAAAAAAAAAAAAAAAAAAAAAAATTATATACTCGATTTAACTTTTTTTTCTTTTTTTTTTTTGTTTTTTCGTTTTTCTTTATTTTCGTTTTTTATTATGTTCAATTGAAACAGATTAGCGCTATCGCTTCCACGCGCTGACCCCCTGCATCTTTCCCCAACTCTATTATATTTTCCTGTGTAGCATGTCTTTATTCTTCTCTTTTTGTTTCTAATAAAAAGGGAATAGTCCATTATTTAGCTGAGTTGACGACACTCATAATAAATTAGAATTCGGTGGATAAGCAACACCATATAATCAGGTTTACAAATTTGTATTTAATCTTGGATGATTTGGACGGTTTCATTTTTTAATCGGTGATTGTTGCAAGATGATAACGGTCGTACTTTTAAGGAACACCAGTATTGATATATAGATTAGTTTGAAATATCAGTAGGTATTGATCGGCATTAATGATAATTCAATGTACTCTATCACCATTACCTGTGTTATGATTTTGAGTAATTTGAAGCAAATATTCAGTTTTCTTGTCACTCAATATGAGATGCATTTACCCAACCGTTCCACAACACCAGGGTGCGACACAAGGTCATTTTAAGCGGAGTTTAGCTGGTTTGAATTCAGTTTTCATTCTCTTTGACCAGTTGCCATATCAAGGTTAAAAAGTTCCCCAGTCCTACTATTACCCACAGCTTGAGTCAGAGTAGATGGCCTCCCTGTCGGTGGGTCGTTAGAATGCACCTCTGCAGAGGTGGAAGACTCCCCCAATGGGGCCACCTGTTGGCCGTGGGTGGCGACCCGTGAGGCTTAAGGATAAAGGTGGATGAGCAATACTCCACTTTGGTCTTATCTTGGGCTAGACGGGCGGTCGGAGAGGCCCCCTCCGATTAATCGACTGGCTATGTCAAGCCCTAGCACCTATATGATTTTCCCAACCCTATTGCCCTTATGGCAAGCCCCAACCTCTTTTTATCATATGGGTGCTAGAAGTCGGTAACTGAGGGTCTACATATCCTGGGAATTACGTTAAACTCTATCTGATGGCGAACTTCCAGTTTTGGAGGTTTGGGGAATGTGGAGCACCCATTCATCATCATTGCTCCCTGGTCCATTCTGACCCGGAGTGGTAGTACCTGTTAGGGTCCATCTATGGGTTTAATAGAAAATGTATTTATAAGAAAAATGTATTATCCATTAAGAATTGATTTATTTCAAAACTTTATCGGCATTAAATGACCTACTGAGGTTGATATGCCACAAAACCAAACCAATCAGAGTAGATGGATTCATATCTTTCCCAAGGATATTAGCGCTATGCCATATACAAAGAGCTTCGTCCAGGATTTGAACTCTATTCGCTGTGTCCATTTCCTACGATAAGTACACCACAGATGCCTCCATATACTTTTATATCATAAGTGTAAGATTTAAACAATTATTTCCTCTTTCAAATCGTCAAATTGTCATTCATTATTCCTCACATCTAATCCCTAAAATACACAACCTATTCTCGAAAGTAGTGCATAGTCATTTTTCGGGTCAAAATAATCTATTTCAAATGATGATCAAATCAGATCCAGATTTGCATTAGACTAATCCAAACTCAGCAACCATTAGCCATAATTCCCTATGAAGGAAGCTTAGAAGATTATCAGGCCAGAGAATTGGACACCAAATTGGACACTGAGCTGATCTGTGCCTCAATTAAAAACAGAAATACTTGAAACCTACTTTCAAACCCAGGGATTTCTATTCCAATTTTTTTTTTTTCGATGATTATTATAACTCATTTTTAACGGTAAGAAACATATGCACACTCTTGAAGGCACCCAAATAAACACTCGTATATATATATATATATATATATATATATATATATATATATAAATGATTTATAAATTAAAAGTTCACAGGGACTTTGTGGACCCATTTTATATATTTTTTCTCTAAAGTCACATGAGAATATATATATGTGTGTGTGTGTGTGTGTGTGTGTGTGTGCGCACGAGAAATAGTGTGTATGTATATATATATATATATATATATATATATATATATCTCAAATTCATATGCTTGAAAGTTCATGTTATCTTGTCCTATTTGCTGTTAGTGACTTTTTTTGCTAATGGTATCCAAAGCACAACTGCAATACCTATGTAAGAAGTGTGTGGACCATAAAAACTTAATTTGGTCACGTTTTATGAGAATATCTTGGTAAGTCTATGAACTTTTCATCTGAACCTCTCATATATATATATATATATATATATATATATATATATATATATATATATTCATACTGGTCAAATAGATGTATTTAAGAATATCCCTGTTCGATAGGAAGATCTTCAGAAACACAGAAATGTAACCATGCACGTATAATAAATGCAATTCCCTAACCCTAATGTACCGAATACTTGTAGACCTTTTTATGATATACTTGTAAAACCAACTCCTTAATTGTACGACTGCTATAATCCTGTAACACCCTCTGGTTAAAAGATCTTCCAAGATGAAATGCAAAAATATGGATCCTGATTATCTGTTGCTGCTTATCCGCCGAATTCTAATGAGTTTCCGCATTTCAGCAAAATAATGGACCATTCCTTTTTTATTATAAAGAAAGAAACGGGGTGAAAGGAAATGCTACACAGAAAGAAAATAAGAAAGACATAAAGTAGGGTAAAGATAGAGAGAAGGGCGAGCACTCGGAAGCGATAACGCTAATGTGTTTCAATCAAACATTCTGAAAGGATGAAGACAAAAGAAAGAAGAGTGATAATGAGTTAAATCAAGATGATTATACTTTTTACATATTGAATTAACCCAATAGCTCTTTATTAAACATACCAAAAGTTGTAATAATTAAATTCTCATACTTTGGTATATCCACAGGTCCTGCTAGTCAAAATCAAATATCTCTATAACAGTATTTTATCGGCTACTCTCTAAACAGTTAAATATTCCCAAGAGAATGGATTGCACCATCAACAATCGTGACATGCCAATTATGAGATTTTTTTGTAGATGTGACAGTGGAAATTGCAGTGTACTTGTCTTTTAAAAGTTCGCCCGAGCCAAAAAATACATAAAGTTTCAGTCGAGATTCGAACTCTGATCACTTCTGTTTTCTTTGATTTAACTATTACACCACACTTTACTTCCTAACCGTAACATAAATAGCATGGCTATATAAACAAAATCAAATGGCCTAATATAAACATAAGGACGGTCATATGGAACTATTTTAAATGGAGCATGGTAAGTTTTATGCAAGCTGTTCCTTTGATATAACTTCGTGATAAAAGTTCCCATATACACCAGACATACAGACCGTTGTCTGGTTATGGGAAAGGATCTTAATATTAAAATGTCTGCTGCTTGGTTTGCAATATACCATAAGGTTTATAAATCTAGTGCGGACCCTGTTTTAATTTCGAGGTGTGTCTTCAGGTGTTTATAGTTCGTGAAGGTGCAATGGTTAGAGTCGTAGGAAATGGACTCGTCGATCCGAGTTCAATTCCTGGACGAAGATGTTTGCATTTCCTATGGCGCTAATACACTTGGTAAAGGTACGAATCAGTTCTCCCTCCAACTATGTGTAAATAGCAGGGCAGGTTGGGCACTTTAACCATGGCTAGGTAACCAGTCTTGGAGAAGGAAAACTCTGAATTCAAACCTGTTAAACTCCGCTTAAGAAATTGACCTTGTGTCACATCCTGCTCGTGCGGAGGGGGTTGGTAAATATATATAGTTCGTGAAGGTAATATTTGGATGATTTATTCTTTAAAAGCGGCTGGTTTAGCTCGGTCTGTAGAGCATCCACCTCGGAATCGCAAGGTTCCGGGTTCGATACTGGTCTCCACCATCTCAGTGCATGAGTAGCAAAGATTGGTTAATCTGATCTGTGCGGTTATGTAGCACGCTGACGGTAGGTGTAGCGCTCCACCTCGCCCCCCCCCAATATCGCTGGTCTAGTGATAACGAAAAGTGGATAAACTCCCTCGCTGTCCGGCTGATACTGACAGAAGGCCATTACGCCAATTTTATTTATACTCAACAAAGTGATGATAATAATAAAATGGCATATATGCGTCATTCAATAAATCAGTTAAATATTGTCTAAGGAGTTGACAGTAGGAAGTACTCTTTATGTATACAGCTTTTTAACAGGAAAGGGATCATTTGAATTACCTTAAAATTGTGGAGTTTATTCACCTCAGCTATATAATGGACCATTTAGTTTTTGTTATAAAGAAAAGGGAAGAAAAAGGACATGCTAAACAGATAAAACATAATAAGAAAGAAATAGTAGAAGAAAGCTAGATATAAGGCTAGGAAGCGGAAACAATAATGCTAATCTGTTTCAATCGAACGAATGAAAAGATGAAAAGACGGTTTGGTTTGTTTTACGGCATATCAACCTCAGTGGGTCATTTAATGCCGATAAAGTTTTGAAATAAATCAATTTTTAATGGATAATACAATGTTTTCTATTTAACCCATAGATGGGACCCTAACAGGTACTACCACTCCGGGTCAGAGTGGACCAGGGAGCAATGGTGATGAAGGGGTGCTCCACATTCCCCAAACCTCCAAAACGGGAACCTCACCATCAGATAGCGTTTAACGTAATTCCCAGGACATGTAGACCCTCAGCCACCACCTTCTAGCACCCATATAATAAAGAGGGGCTGGGGCTTGCCATAAGGGCAATAGGGTTGGGAAAATCATATAGGTGCTAGGGCTTGATGTGACCAGCAGATTGATCGGAAAGGGCCTCTCCGACCGACCGTCTAGCCCTAGATAGGGCCAAAGTGGAGTATTGCAAGTCATGAACTGCTTATCCACCTGGGCTCTATCCTTAAGCATCACGGGTCGCCACCCAGAGCCAACAGCTGGCCCCATTGGCGGAGTCTTAACCTTCTGCAGAGGTGCAGTCGGTGCATTCTAACGCCCCAGCCGACAGGGTGGATGAAGAAGGAAGGAAATTTAAAAAAAAGGGAGAGGGTGTTAAATTAAGATTATTATAGAACAATTATATTCAAAGTATTGGTGGAAATATAAGCCATTAACCCACCCCCCTCCTTAAAAAGCACCTCTCTTCGTGCAAATTTTAGGTGTGGATTTTATTGTCTTTTCTTATAGGTTTCGATACGTAGATTATAACAATACCAAATAAAGCGTTCACTTTGAAGAATTGGCGGAGATATGAGCCTTTAACTTTTCTCAGACAATGTCTTAAAATCACCTATCTTCGTGCCAATTTTAGGAGTGCCCTTAGTCTATTCTGATAGAAGAATATGAAGAATAATTAAAGTCCAATTACCGTCGAACTGGGAAGACAAGGTAGCAAACGGTTGTAACTCAATGCAATACCGAAAGCTACAAAGTCCACTGCAAAATGACGGAGTATATATAAGAATGATATTGTGGAGTTTTATATATACTCAGTCATTTTGCAGTGGACTTTGTAGCCTTCAGGATTGCATTGAGTTACAACCGTTTGCTGCCTTGTCTTCCCAGTTCGACGGTAATTGGACTTTAATTATTCTTCATATTCTTCTATCAGAATAGACTAAGGGCATTCCAATGATACAAAATAAAGAAATCAATTCAAAGAGTTGACGAAAATATGAGCCTTTAAACCCCCACCTGACAGTGCCTTAAAAAGCACTTATTTTTATGCAAATTTTAGGTGTGAATTTTATTGTCTTTTGTGATAGATCTCGATGCGTAGCAATAGCTCTTAGATAAACACATCAAACGTTATAATAATTAAATTATCATACTGTGGTATATCCACAAATCCTGCTAGTATATCATTATTCTATCAGTCACTTAAACTTTATGATCATCTGTCAGACCGTATCTATTTGTATGTCGACGAAGAATATAAATCTCTGGCTCATATAATTGTCTTGCGAGATATTTTTAGTTAGCGCAATCACCCATTGCTTTTATCTTTTCTCTTAATTTTCAAGTGGATATTTAGATGTGAAAATCACCAATGTCAAGCTGAAAGCTTTAATGATTTCCACACACGAGAATGGGAAGCAACTTCTAATATTATGTGTGTCCATAAAATTAGAGTGGGTTTATTTTTCCTTGAAATAAATCTGTAATGTCATTTCTCTTGAGTGGTTGAACGTATGTTAAGAAATGATATACCTGATATTTTCGATAACCAAAACTTTACGGTTTTCCTTTTAAAATCAAAAATAAACATGACTAGACAGAATGATCACTCAATTTGGGAATCTATTAATATTGGAGATTGTCTGTCTGTATTTCTGTCTGTAACAAAAACTACGTCATAGCTCTACGTCTCAGCTTACGTCACAATATGCTTATGCTATATACACCCAAAATTTGAGTAAGCAATTTTTAAAATTGTTTTTTCTCTCGTCCCTTTGTTTTTTGGGGTTTTTTTACACTAACAAGAAGTTAACTAAAAAGTTTACAAATAAATAAATACCTACGATTTTGTGAAAAATATTCAAAATAATTGTTTGATTATTACATGCACGCAACATTTTATTTGAGAGGGACGGGGCCCAGTTTTCATTTCAAATTGTTTTTTGTTTTTGTTTTTTTACCCCTTTAGTGAATATGAGGATTTTGCTTACTTATGATACAAACCCTCTGACATTGAATTTTTAACTCCCACCTCCCAGACAATGTATTAAAAAAAATATTTTACGAAGCCCGGAGGGTGTTTTCTGTTGCTAGTGTAAATAAAGAAGGAAAATTTTGATCCTCTTCAAAATTTTAATTTTCCTGAAAGAACGTTAAGTATTTTGTTTTGTTATCCTTCCTCTATTTTTTAAAATCATATCGTTCAAAATGTAAGATCTTAGTATAAAGGAAATTCGGTGTTTGTCTGTAACCGAAACAATGTCACCGTTTACATCACAATAAGAAATGCCCTAGTTTATCAATGAGTAATTTAATTCATAAATAATCATTTAATTCATTAATCGTCAAAACACATAGAATGAATTTTAATTATTACCGATGTCTCGATTAAAATCTGGGTAAGATTTGCCTCATAACAGTCCATGTTATGAGTAGGATTAAAATGATGCAATGTGTCTTATATATCACTAAGAAATATTTTTTATAATATATGCTGTGGTTAAATCGCATATTGGTTTTAACAAAAAGGGGATTACTAAATAATGACGGTGTTATTGATCTGTAGTGTTATTGCTTTATTCTCCAACGTATTAAAAATCTATCTATCTATCTATGATGATGGACTCTCCCGTCGATCGACGTATGAGTATTCATACAATGAACATCCACATTGATTTGTTTATATTGGTGAAGATTTGTGTTGGACCATCCACACTTTTTGGCACAGTCGATAGGAAATAATTGGTGCATCAAGGGTTGCCACAAACCCAATCAACGACCGATCTCAGGAATTTTGAATTTAGAGTTATCCCTCTCCTAGACTGGTTACCTACCCAAGGCTGAAGGGCCCAGTCTGCACTACTATTTAACCAATTAGCTGGAGGGAGAATATATGCATGCATACCTTTCCCAAGAGTATTAGCGCTATGTCTAGGAAGTGAACTCTAATCGACGAGTACATTTTCCAAGACTCTAACCACTAGACCATGCGCATAATATATATATATATATATATATATATATATATATATATATATATATAAAACTCTGTGTGTCTAAACTTTATAAACTAAAATATATTTTTTAATAATTCGTATTATATACAAGTGCTTATATATATACACTGTTAAAACTGAGGATACGAAAGTGTATGTTTATATACCAACTGATTTATTTTTGTCTCAGGTGTAATCTCTTAGTAAGCAAATCTGATTTTGTATTGTATCGTAATCTTAGAAATCCTACAGAATCGGTAGTGGGTTCACAGGAAAGACAATTTGATATTTTGCCATTAGAGCTTTCACTAAAGCAAGACACCATTCAAAGACAACAGAATGAACAATACATTAGCTGAGATTGTTGATGGAAACTAAAACTATGCAAAAGGCTGTGTTTTTGCTTATCCCAAAGCAAATAGGATTTGTATCCATAAGCGGGAATAAGTGAATATGATGTTATGCCAAGCTTAAAATATTTCTGTACAGACGATACCAATGCGGACGTTCCCCGCTAAACAAACAGTTACACACATATATACACGCACAGAGGCACACAGACGCATGGACGAGCACACATTTACATACACTCACGCGTGAGCGCAGACACGCACATACACACACAAGTAGATATGAACTTACGTGTACACCCATATACATACTAGTGCCCATACGTACATACATACGCACACACATACATACGCATACACCCATGCTCGTATAGATACATATACACACATGGACGCGCACATACATATAGGCATATCCAGCAACTTCTATGCATATATTGCTAGCGTTGCACACTTAACTTTCAGAAACGCACACACACAGTTTCTAGCCTATGCGATCTTCGGACCAAGCTGCTCCGACCCTGTCTGAAGATTGCATTCGCTAGAAACTTTGTAAACAGGCGCTGTTGACTACATGTCCACGCTGCCTTAATTTAGTTATAAATGCTCTATCAGTGATATTGAGCACTATTTAGTCACAAATATAGGACCCATATATATATATATATATATATATATATATATATATATATATATATTATGCGTGTGTTACTTTAGCGTATGCACAGTCAGCAGTTCTTGATGGTTGACAGTTTCTCACATATGCGATCAACGGATTTTTAACCAGTGATTGCTTTAGGCGAGAATTTGTCAGTCACAAAGTGCCGTTGACTCTGCCTCCGCTATCATAACTTGGAAATATATATGCTTCATCACTTATTAGCGCTCTTTGTTTATAAATATAGCATATTATATATATATATATATATATATGGTTGGTCGGTTGGATTATCACAATGCAAGTTTAAAGAAAAAGGAGGAAACCATAATTTGATTTTCTTAATATTTCGGGAAACAAATCCCTTCGTCAGAAGATTCCGAAAGCACGAAGCTCAAAAAAGGTATATATTGGTTCTTCCTAGAATCCGCCCATTCTCCCGTATGTTTTTTTGGAAATGTCTTATTTCTCGGAATTCTTCAAATAACAAAGCTCTTATGTATGTATATGTGTGTGTTTTTCTGCAGATTGGGCTCACTAGTCTTCGTAGAGAAACTGGTATAAAAGAAGGGAAAATCTGAATCCAAAATCTAAGAATTTTTAAATTTTTTTTCGGAGGAATCTTTGATACGTTACTGCACTGTTATCAGCATATCCAAAAAGTGTCACTGCACCTACACCGGCCTTCACCTTTATAAAAACTCCCGTGTATCTACAGTGAAACGGTTGACATATTTAACTTTTAGTTCTTGATACTATGGACAGGGTAACGGCAGAGTCCATAATGTAGTTATTTCTTAAGCTTAGTTTTTTTTTTTTTTTTTTGTGGCACAAAACCGCAAACATGTGTACGTAATTCGAATCGGACTCACAAAGAAATTTTGCTAATCCCAAATCTGCAAATCATCACACCACGTGAGGTACCATGACATGCAACACTCCAATTTGACATTTACTAAGGCTAAACGGGCGGTCGGAGGGGCCACCTCTGATCAATCGGCAGGTCATGTCAAGCCCTAGCACCTATATGATTGTCCGAACCCTATTGCCTTTATGGCAATCCCCCAACCTTTTTTTATTATATATGCGCTATAAGGCGGTAGCTGAGGGTCTTAGTATCCTGGGTATGACATTAAACTCTATCAGATGGTGAAGTTCTAATTCAGGAACTGTTGGGAATCTAGAATATCACTTCAGTACTCCTAGGTCCACCCTGACCCGGAGTGATAGTACCTATTAGGGTCCCATCTATGTGTTAGAGAAAATGTTTGAGTTCCCATTGTTGGATTCTTCCTGGTATAAGGTGTGTGTTAGTTCCCTGCCTATACTTATAGACTAGGCGAGGCTAAGGAATAGACCACATGATCTCGCCGAGTTTATAAGTATAGGCGGGGAATTATATCAGGAAAATTCCAACACCCATCAAGAAGGAATATATCAAAACGACTTCGGTATAAAATAACCCAACAGGGGTTGAAATACCGTAAAATCCAAACGACCAACCAACCAGCTCACTTAATCATTACACTTTTTGAAGTGGCCGAGTAGATTCCATAATGTATTATTATGTACTGAGGTTTTCACGGTACCAAATCGATATAATGTTGTATACCCTTCATTTACTTCTTTACTTGCTTCTATATATTGGACATCTATTCTTCTGGACGGCTTTGGTTCTATCTTCTAACATCTTGCGTCTGGAGTTGTCTTGGGGACTTCGGTCTGATTTTCTGTTAGAGATTTCTCTTTATCAGAAGCCCTGTGTCATTGTTAGTTTTTAGGTAATAAACACAAGACTTCGATTTACGTTGATGTTACTTTATTTCCAAATTCCCAACCCAGACACCTACACAATGAGACTTACATCTTACGAGCTCGGCTTCTAACTTCTAACTTCTTAATATCCTTAAACCGGAAGACAGGGTTTTCTATGCCTTCCGGTTCTCACGATTTATCCCCGGAAGGTAAGGTGAGAGTGAGGTCAAGCGCCGTCACTCACTCTCAAGGCCATCAGCTGCACTAATCGCCATTATGATTTCTACACAATTGCCATAAATATTAGGTATCTAATAATTATGTAACAGTATGTATGCATACAGACAAGGAGGTAGATAAAGTTGTTGAGGTGGCCTAAACTCGGTATCAGCCAGAAGGCGAGGGAGAGTATCCCGATTTCACTAGCGCTAGACCAAGGAGATTTTCAACGTCTGAGGTGGAGTGCTACACATAAGATCAGCTCCTTACCGCTCAGATCTGTGCTACTCATACGCTGAGTTGGCGAGGGCCGGTATCAAAGTAGGAACCTTGTGTTTTCTAGGCGTATGCTCTACCGACTGAGCTAAACCGAGGCTAAAATGATTTTTTTGTGATTAATAGCAAAATTTTCATTTGAATTTTTCAATGTATTAAGGGCATTAACAAGCGATCATGTTAAGTGGATTTATGTGATGTGGGCTGACCATTATAGTTGCTTAATGTATCCGTTCACAAGAATGAAAAGCTGATGTAAAACTTGTGACTTTAAAATATCAAATTGCTCCTTACTTTAGATATTAGTTATTGACACACAGGACGCGCTAGTGACTCATTTACAGCATTTTACTCATTATAAAAAAAGCTCCAGGCAAATGTTTTTATAATGAATTATTTCATGACGATTTGTGCAATGAGCATAATGAAATTTTTCAGAGCAGCCATATTATATATATATATATATATATATATATATATATATATATATATTCTTTGGTGGAGTACCAAGTTTTTTGTTATTAGGATGATAGTAAACTGGTCCTTTCCTCCAACAGTTGGGTGCTGCAAAGTTCAGGTCACGTTTGAGAGCTCAATGTTTAATTTCTATAAACAGAGCAAAGTAATTTGTAAAGAAACAAAGCTTTAAAACCGGGTATATAGCGATTTCCACCCGTGGGTATCAGAGCCTACAAGTTTTTTCAGATTACCTTTTTTATACAAAAAGAATATACCGACTGCACGTCTGTAAAAATGTGTAAGAACCCCCCTCGCCAATGGGGCCCACCTGTTGGTCGTAGGTGGCGACCGGTGATGCTTAAGGAGGGAATCCTGGTGGATGAGCAGTCCATGACATGTACCAATCCACTTAGACCCTCACTTAGGCTAGACGGGCGGTCGAAGAGCCACCGAACCCAGATGAATTGGTGGTAAACGTCAAGCCCTAGCACATATATGATTGCCCTAATTTATTGCCCTTATGGCAAGCCCCAACCCTCTTTATCATATGGGTGCAAGAAGTGAGTGTCTTAATGTCCTGGAAATGACGCTAAACTCTATCTGATGGTGAGGTTACAGTTCTGAAGGTATGGAAAATGTGGAGTACCTCTTCATCACTATTGCTCCCAGGTCCACTCTGACCCGGAGTGGTAGTACCTGCTAGGGTCCCATCTGTAGGTTAAATAGAAAACTATGGGTTTATGGGGAATGTAGACAACCCCTTCATTATCATTGCTTCCAGGTCCTCTTTGACCTGAAGTGGTAGTACCTGCTAGGGTACCATCTATGCGTTTGAAGAATGTTTTTAAAAAATTGAGTTAAAAAATGAGTACTCTTCAAGAAGGAATAAAAGAAAACGTCTTCAGAGTAAAATAACCCAACACTGGTTGACCTGCCGTAAAATCTACCCAACCAAACAATTAAATAATTATTAGCTAAGTTTTCATTTGAATATTTCTATCCAGATGTTTCACATTCCTTACCGGATTAAGTGCTTTGACAAGAGATCATTTTATGCTGAAATATATGATGTGTGATTACCACTAGATTTTCCAAATGCATCCGTTCACAAGAATGACACGCTGATGTAAAACTTGTGGCTTTAAAAATATCAAATTGCGTAGACTGGTTCCTCATTTTGAATATTTGTTATTGAAGGTCAGGAAGCGGGAGTGATCCATTTTGCAGTCTCTCCTCATAATAAAAAGTTTTTTTTTATATCAAATTGTTTCATGGTTTCGTGCAATGACCATACTCGAATTTTTTCTGAGAAGCCATGATATACATACATACATGTTTATGTGTGTGTATGTGTGTGCGCGCATGTGTAAATATATATGTATGTGTGTGCATGTGTATGTATGCATGTGTATATATGTGTATATTAATATATATATATATATATATATATATATATATATATATATATATATATATATATATATATATATATATGCATACCTGTTTATGTATGGGTATATACGTATACATGTGTGTATGTATATATATATATATAATCTCGCCGGTTGACATTTCATCTATCCGATACCAGTTCCATTTCACAACACTTAAAACTACATGCATGGCCCCCTCTAATTACTGGGAAATTCTAACCAACACACACATACAGCTCAAAGAAACAAACAAAAATTCTAAATTCTTGAAGCTCTATATATTAAGCAAAATAAACCCACATTGAATAATATTTATTTCCTAAAACTCATTTTCCCACCAATATCCCCCCAATCCCCTAACCTTTTCATAAAATTGCTAGTTCCCACTCCTACTTACTCCCACTGCTACTCGGTTATTTAACCACCCTGTGTTTAAAAAGAACAAGGAACCCACTCGATTACATCTACTGATTATGAAACTTCGAAGTCTTGAAAGTTCTAAGGGCAAAACCATTGCTAGAAAACAAAAGATCGAAAAGAAACTCGTCATACATGAAATATCAGCTTTGTTCAACACAGTATGCATAAAAGAAAAAAAAGATTATCGTTAAAATTGAATTCAATGCTTAGTTGATACAAGTTTTACCATGATAAGTCAGCGTTATAACAAATATAAAGTGCTCAATATATATATATATATAATATATATATATATATATATATATATATATATATATATATATATATATATATATATGAAAGAAAGCGATCATTTCAGCTTTTTCTTTGCCCAGATATTCAAAATATTAAATTTTTTACCGAGTTAGTTCTTTACAAGGTTACCAATTGATGTAACAGCTTTCTTGGTACTATGTGGGCTCATGGCAGTATGTTTTATAGCCTACTACAGTCACGTCTCAGCTAATCATCAGAAAAGGCCAATGGATAAACATTTGTATCGAAACATCTGGCGAGACCAGGGAAACGAATGCAAGGTTTTATTTCTATTCTTGCCTTTTCCACGAGGGGTTAGTTCAAATTGAGCGCAAATAAATTATCGGGTAATTGAACCGTTTTGATAACCATTACACTGCCGCCTCAACCGCATATCAACATGTCGCACTAGTAGCACGGATATCCCTGACAGTCTATCATTCATTGCCCTCGGGAGTTCCACTACGCAACATCCAGTTTCCGCACAGAAATGATTAGTGTAAATGCTTGACGGCCGGCACTGCTGGCTTCCATGGGAGAACGTCACTTATGAGTTCGTCCTTGCTTCTCCGGCAGTATTCAGCTTGTCTTATTCGTCTTAGGTGTATGGTTTGGGTTATATGGGGCAAGTGACCGTACAGATGTTTTCCCATGGGATGTTGTTTCGACAACTTATTTAAGAATGCCCGCAGCATTCTTGTGCAGCTTCCCTTTTTAGCTTATTTCGGGACTCTTTGTAGGGTCCAAGCGGTGAAGCCATACAGTAACACTGATCCAACTATGGCTTGGGAGAATTGTCGTTTTAAATTGTCAGTGAGATCAGATTTCCATATGATTCATAATCGGTCTACAGCGGTCAATTCTTTATATATATGCGTACATTAATATCGCTTTCTGTGGATGAGATATTGCTACCTAGGTACATGAACTGGGATGTCTACATCCTGTTTAAAATACATTAACTCAGTTTTATTGGAGTTCACATAGCGGCCAATATTCCTTGCTACCTTCTCCAGGATTTTCATCTCATTAGTTCTTGACAAGTTTAACTATTGATGTAACAGCTTTCTTTATACTGTCTAGGAATTATAGGTGTTGTTGTCTTTTTTATAGCCTGCGTGCTCAGTAACCCAATCTCACTTCAGTCAATCATCCTAGAATGCCAGTGGATAAACACATTTTATCGGAATATTGTTGCGTAGCGCCCAGTCGAGTAGAATTAGTAGTACTTGTCGTCATTAGCTCGATGAAACAACATACGAAAGTCGTATAGTCAAAAAAAGGTTGTTTATTTCTTTCTATGCTCATGGGTTCTTTTTAGAAAGAAAGAGTAGGGGTAAAGTTGTTGTTTACTTAAATCACATTCCTGTGCGCTGTTCGCGGCTAGCCTATACACGACAGACCCCACAAAACACGTCTATCCCTTATGAGGCCCGGCGAAAGAGAGACCGAGTGTTCTTTACCTCCGTTTGTGGCCCGGGGAATGGAGGAAGGGAGACATCCATTTCCACTCTCCACAGAAAACATGGGAATTCCGTTTTTTATTTTAAATCTAGCTCAGGGGTCATTGACCTGTCACTGGTTGAGATACGTTGAATTCCAAACTTTATCAGTCAGCGGCGAGGGAGTCTATCCCCTTTTCAATAGTGCTAGACCAAGGAGATTGATTTAGCATCTGAGGGGGAGCGCTACACATGCCATCAGCTCCTTACTTTACCGCACAGATCCTCATACGCTGAGTTGGCGAGGACCGGTATCGAACTAGGAACCTTGTGGTTTCTAGCCGAACGCTCTACCGACTGAGCTGAGCTAACCCGACCCCCTTACACAAGGTACTTCTCCTTATATAGTTGGCCATTCTGCTCCTCTCTTCATGGAAACACGTAAACTCGCCCACACGTTTATTTGTACAGATACGTTTAAATATGCAAACATAAATCACTGTATTTCTCCAACATTGTAACCTCACAGGATTCTAAACTTGTTGACATTTACTGCTGTAAGTTATTTTTATCTAGTTCATTTTATCGGATTGCGAATCCATTTCTGTATTAATGCTTTAAGTAAGAATTCAGTATTACTAAGACCATCTCGCTCTGTTGACTGAGAAATTCTTCACAGAACTTTACCATTTTAGTGTGCCAATATCACAATACAAGTCAACTAAATAAGAACACTGTCTCCTATTAAGAGACGAAGAGCTGAAAAGTTCTCAGTTCTTGCTGGTTGGTTGGTAAATTGATTTTAACGGCATATCAACCCGTCTGGGATTATGTCATGCCTAACAGTTAGTGTTGGATATTGTACAAACGGAAACAGGAATTTCCGGTTAAATTAAAAAGAGGGGGGGTGAAGAAGTGTAACAAAAGACTTCATCTGGACAAACGGGAATTTGAACAAAGAGAAAGGACTTCCGGTCAAAGAACAAAAGGATGTGTGGGTGGTCGTCAATACTTAAGCGGTCATCAGGCAGCCCAGAGACAGACCCCAGGAGACGGCGAAGAGAGCACAAGGAGTCTGACCGTCGACACGCTGCTGCGGGCAGTGAAGCTCGCCCACCCCGTTCACCTCCCGATCGCCATCCTGCAACATTCGTAGCGCCGTTGTCCAGCTCGTCCACCCACACGCACCCACCACGAGGGGAAAGAAATAAATGTTAAAAGTCTTACTACTACATATGTCTACGTGTGAATCTTTATACTCCATTACTAACACATACGACCCAGCAACAGTATATAACATGTTCGATTTTGTGGCCTGAGTCGAGCGCTATGCAACATTAGAAGGTAATACAGGGTCAGGCAAAATGATCTGACACATTGCCTTTTATTTAACCTACAAATATGTCAGATCATTTTGCCTGACCCTGTATATGTCATATATCTACATTTACAATTTTGTAGTAATTGATTTTAACAATGTGATAGTACCATTGAGGACCATGTTGTATGATATTGATTAGGTTCATGTCTATATTCTATGGTATAATTTTATTTCCTTCAAAAAGGACAGAATGTCTTCTATATTATCCCAGTTCAAATAAGATATGAATTAGTCTTTTGAAGGGGTCCAAAAATTCAAGGTAATATCAATCCTTTAAAAGTCTCTTCAGCAAACGAAATGCAATTCCTTTCCCAACTGAACTCAGCACTCTCACACCAAATAGCAGTCGTCAGATTTCACTTGCCGTCCAAACACTTTCTTCCTCGCTTGCCCTGTCAGCGACAGTCCGTCTTTATTTCTGCTCGTTCGGCTGCGCTTATGCAAATTCGGATATACTTTATTGGGGTCTCTACTAACAACACTTCAGCTACGAGGAGGTAGCGAGTTCGAGTATCCGTAGCCGCTCGCCACAGGCCAAACATATCCTGACGCGCTTTGTTTGTGGGGGCTGGGAATCCGCTTGTTCATAGGGCTGCCTTTCAGTCTCGTCACAATTAGTATTTTATTTTCTTATTTGGTGAATATTTTGGAAGAGCTTGGTTGGTTAGATTTTATGGCATGTACACTCTTGTTGGGTTATTTTATTCTAAAGATGTTTTGTTTTATTCATTCTTGACTAGAAGTGACTACCCAGCATCACCCACGTAGAGGGGAGACCCTGGTGTGTTGATTTGTTTACTTTTGCAAATACTGGATATTTTAAAGTAGAATTTCAACGGTATTTCAAACTATAATTTAATTTTTAAATATCTCCGAATATAAATCCAAACTATTTTGTACAAAAATCAGGAACCGGTGATATTTAATGTATATATATATTTACTTTGTCGTTGTTTTATTTTCATAGTTTCATCTGGACATGCATACGCCAACTACCCCTTAGATGGGTACTCAATTTATCTCAATTTTAAAAAATATATATTTTTCAAACTCTTTTTTTTTTCTTTTTCACTCATACACGAGAGCCTAACTGTTTGTTGGTTGGTTGGTTGGATTTTACGGCATGCCTAAGAGGTTTTGTTTTATTTGTTCTTGATGGACACTCAATTTTTTAAAACGCTTAAAAAGAATTAAAACTCATGTTGTGCTATTTAACCAACAGTCGGGACTTTAACAGGTTCTACCACTATGGGTCAGAGTGAACCGGGAAACAATGGTGAATGGTACTCCATATTCCTGAGAGTTCCATAACTGAACTTTCCCATCAGAACGATTTACGTCAACCCAGGACACACTGACCCTCAGTCACCGCCTACAAGCATATACGATAAAAGGGCGGAGGTTTTCCATAAGGTTAGTAGAGTTTGGACAATCATATTGGTTCTAGGGCTTGATATGACTAGCTGATTGATTGGAGAGGCCTCTCTGACCGCCCTTCTAGTCTATATAAGGACCAAAGTGAAGTATTGCATGTCATGTACTGCTCAGCCACCATGGTCCTATCCTTAAACATCACTGATTGCCACCCATGGTGGGCTTACTACTCTTCAGATATGGAATCGGTATATTTTAAAGTCCTACCTGTTCGGAGACTTAAATAACCTAAGGAAACAATTAGCCAATATTTTTTGTTTAAATAAATAGCATGTCACCCTACATATTTTATTTACCACTAAATTCATCCTTGTAGAAGAACAGTAGTGGTACTATTTAATCTATACTTGTGACCCTTGTGTTTGACTGCCATGGTGAGATTTCAGTAAATATTTACAAACGTGTCATTCACCTTTTTTTGGCTAAGCCATTTTGTCGAATATATTGCATTTTTTTCAACTAACGCATCTTCTTTCTTGATATAATGGAGATTGTCTGTCTGTAACCGAAACTATATCACTACTCAAGTCACAATACCCTGTATTATTTACGTCACATTCTTCATGATCTTATTTTCATTTAAACCTCAATTATTAATAACATTATTTTACATTATTAATACAGTTGGCCTTATCTACATAATAACACCCAATTGTATTTATATATACGGTTTACAATATGAACTGGAAGGTTAATTTGTATATTGATATTTAAAATTTCATTTTGTGCTTAGTATTACCGATTTCTAATTGTTTGGTTTTATCTTAATGAATATGAGCAAAAGTATCGTGGATAAATCTTAAAATAAATCCATTCTCAAGAAAAATTACTGTAATTTTATCTTTTACTCCCTATGTTAACTAAATAATTAAATTAGGAATATTTAGCAATGAAAGACGGGAGTGATGGAAGAGTAAATTTCAATTATTCTATTTTTTTTTATTATACCCCCTCTTTTCTAATCTTTTTATCTGCATTCTTATTTAGTTTCATTAGTCTTTCTAATTTAATATATTCTATTACATTAAAACTTAGATAATTGCACTGGGAGGGTGCATATATTTGCTAGTTTTTTATAATATAAAATAATGTACTAACCGAGAGGGTCTGGTGGATGAAGCCTTTATAGATTGCAACAGACATTTTGCAATAAGTGTATGGCTTTTATCTGTCTGTACACCAATCAAGTACCGAATGGTAGTCCCAGCCGAAGAAGTCTAACGAATCAAATATCCAATACGGACGAAAACGCCTCAAGTTTTTCATTCGGTTCTGACAAATATAATTGTTCTACGTGATAACTTTATAGTTTTTTTCTGTACTCAACAACTATCAGTAGGAAGAACGAAAATGAGGGGGGGGGGCGCCATTAAAGTTCGTAGTTGAAACCCTATTATTACTATCAATTTATGACTGGCATCCGTTCATCTTCCTTCAGCTGCTATCTATTACAACAATTGAGATTTCACCGTTGGGTTAGTTTGTGTGTCTGAGTCATGCTTTTTAATTAACCCTCATAAAATTAGATTTACGATAGAGAAAATCAGAAGCAAGACAGGAACATTTCTAGTGAGAAAATGATAGTAAGGAACAAAGTGATTAGGCAGACTTGGTTTTAGTTTCCATGCAAACAATTTGTGGGGATTAAAATAAAATTAAGATAAAATAAAAAAATCCAAAAAAATCTCCAAGTGTTGCATAGCGCCTTCTTTACCGGCACTAAATCGTATATGTTATATACTGGCATTCAAATTCTATATATGTTATATAGCGGCTTCTTCAAACTCACGCTGAATCGTATACGTTGCTGGTATACTGCGGGTATCTAACCCTTAGACGATATATGTAGTGGTCGCTTAATGAAATCACAAGGCATGCTGTATGTAGTAGGATTGACTTTTTATTTCTTCTCGGCTGCACGTGGTGGGCAGCGAGCTTGACAATGGGAATCTGCACAAGGGTTGACAATGTGTTGGTGAGGTGGAGGCGGCTGGTGACGTCTCACCGCCCTTGGTCACGGCGGTGCATGACCGCGTCGGTCACTCCGTTCTCTTTTCCATCCGCTGTCTCTCTGCGGTCTGTTCACTACTGATTGCTTTTTTATATATCTCAAACGCCTAGGCGTTTTCTTTGTTCGCTTTTTATCAACGATCAAATCTATTTCCGGCATCTTAACCCCGTTGTCATTTTTGTCGTCTTTTCTTTGCTTTGTTTAATCTAACCGGAAATTCCTATTTCCGTTTGTACAATATCCAACACAAGCAGCCTTCGAATAAAATGAACCCTCTGCACATGTGCTGAAGAAAGGACCCCCGTCCTGGTGCCAAGATATACTCTCGGTCATTAAAAAGGAACGTTTTACTTGGTACACACGTTTTTAACTGGCTCAGGAAAAAAATCACCTCCCCAAGAAATAACTATGAACCTAGGAACAAAGTCTGAAACCTAAAATTATATTTTGTCTTCGTCTCTTTTCTCTTCCTTAATACCTTTTAATCCTGCGAACACACGCTAAAATAAACAAAACCTAAAGCCTCATGGAACAGCTAATTTACCCCATCAAATCGAACACCCCAGGTGAACGCCGAGAAAATCAAAAATATTATAATTCTGTCGGTAATATTTCTCTTAATCTTTCTTTTCATTTTGTTATATATATATATATATATATATATATATATTAGTATGAACAAAAAGTAATTAGACAAACAGGAATATTTCTTATGTTATTTATTCTCAACTAGTTTCGACCTTAGGTCATCGTCAGGAGAAAATTTCTTATTTGAAGAAATTGTTTTTAGAGTATTTTTTGAAAGGGAGCATATTAGAAGAACTATAGAAGTTGAAGTGTTTTTTGAGGGTTTGACATGCTATTAAAATCCGGATAGAGGAGTGTGTTAGTAGTAGCAAGTCCATCTGTTCCGTGAAAAAACCTCTTTGAGATGGGTTTCTTTTTTAATGCTCTTATATATGTGAGGGAGGGTTCTTGGGAGTTGTGTATATGCCCATATATGTATACACATAAATGTATGTGTGTGCATACGTATATGTGAGTGTGTGTGTATCTCGGTACTGTGCGCGTGACTTTTAGATTTTTGAATGGGTCAAGAGTTGTTTGTTTGATGTGTGTGTGTGTGTGTGTGTGTAATATATATATATATATATATATATATATATATATATATATGGCCGGGTTAGCTCAATCGGTAGAGCGTTTGGCTAGAAACCGCAAGGTTCCTAGTTCGATACCGACCCTCGCCAACTCAGCGTATGAATAGCACAGGGATCTGTGCGGCGCTCCACCTCAGACACAAAAACAATCTCCTTGGTCTAGCGCAAGTGAAAAGGGGATAGACTCCCTAGCTGATTCGATGATACCGACATTAGGTAAGCCCGACAGTTTATATGTATCTATATCAGTCTATTTTCCATCTATATTATAGCCCAGTATATCCTTATCTATGTAAGCATCAACCAGACTTTCTCCCGGTTTTTTTTTTTTTTTTTTTTTTTTTGCAAGTCATCCACCATCACCAAATATCCCGCTTCATATCCTGATGAAGGTTGCTAAAATCGAAACGTTATAACGTCGACTACTCCAAGAGTGGTCATTTTTAAATACTTCGTATTTTTCTATTTTTCACACTGTCGGATTTAATTCCGTATTTTACTTCCATATATTCCTGGAGTAAAAGAGAAATGAGAAAATACGTCAGTCATTTTTTACTAGAATAGACACATAACGTTATTACCAGATTCAACAATTGGACCATTAATTTTAGATTTGATCTGATATGAGTCATTCCCTATCAAATCATCAAGGCCATGTCACCCGTCCCCTTGAATATTTCTGAATCGTTGTCCTATTTTTGTCTGTAAAATGAGTTCTAGAGCTCCCTACTTCTAAAAATTGGTTTATTAAAGCATTTTGGCCAAATAAACCAATTAATTGGCCCAGTATAACCAATAAGCTATTAATGATTTCTGATTTGCAAAATTTCAACTGATATTGTAGCTTCGGTTCTGAACAAAAATCAAACTATCTTTTTGGTACAAATAATGTTTTATATGTGGAATAATATTAGAAAAACATTTTTGTCATGGATTCAGAACCACATCGGGAGATTTATCTTGCTATGAAAAAATCAAATCATCAATAACCTAAAATTGGTTGACTTTTTAAGAATCCTTTGATAGCAATTGTGGATTCCTTGGGCAAAAATGATATTATAAACCAGTTTGTAGTAGTAGGAAAGCTCTAGAACTCCTTTTACAGACAAAAATAGATTACAAAATGTCGCCATTTTTCGTGAACTCCACCAAATTTGGAGATATAAAAAATGACATAACTCCGACAATTTTTGGAATTGGAATCTCAAATTTTGGGGATTTTCTAAAGTTAACAAATCTACACCTGGAAAAAATTCCAGAAAAATTGAAGGGTGTGGGTGACAATTTTACTTTTTTTCTCTGTGATTTGACATGGAATTACCCATATATTAATATATTTTCATTATTAAAACATATATTGCATTAACATCTAATAGGGTATTTTTGTACCTGCTTTAAACAGTCTAGCATTCTGAGACTCGCCTAACAAATCCACTATGCCACAAACCCATATATTAATACATCTTCATTATTAAAACATATATTGCATTAACATCTAAAAGGGTAATTTTGTATTTTCTCGCCCAACAAATCCACTATGCCACAAACACTAATGTATTATTGATTAGAACTGTACCTAACTGAGAATTCTGTGAGTTCCTATTCGAATTAATGATGTTTGGTTAACGGAACTAAGCTGACAAAAATGTCGGATCTCAGCTCAGTTACAAACTTAGCTAACTGAACTGGTCACTCCTCTTCACTGATCCTCACATCATTGACAATTGACTGTGTATCTACGTTATTTTGTTTACTCGGATCAATGTGGACAGGTCAAGTACTGAAAATGCTGTTGACATTATCTTGTTTCCTTCTTACAAATAAGTCTACACACACACACTGTCCATATATATTTACTGTGCTTTCCTTTGACCAGCATCTCAGCTGGGGCTTTAATATATTATATATAATATATATATATATATATATATATATATATAATATATATATAAAGAGAGAGATGTCATCGGTTCTTGCATTTTGTGCAAAAATGATGATGATTTGATTTATATTCTGTAAGATATTTAAAAATTAAAATATACGTAGAAATAGCATTGAAATTCTGCATACAAATGTTTGGCATTTGCGAATCTCAAAGATAAAGAAATCAATACACCAGATATTTTCCCACCCCCTCTGCCGAAGCAACATTGGGCAACCGCTTCTAGTACATATATGAAGGGTAGTTGGTGTGTATCTATGTTCGGATAAAAAATACGGAAATAAAACTATTAACAACAAAGCAAATATATATATATATATATATTGTGTGTGTGTGTGTGTGTGTGTGTGTGTATATATAATATATATATATATATATATATATATCATATACACATTGAGCATCACCGATTCAAAAATAATGAAGGGTTGATTTATATTCGTAAAGATAATATAAAAAAATAAAATCTATATAGTAACAGCAGGGATTTTCTTTTCTTTTTTCTTTTTTTATCTTGCATTAAATAATTTAAATATGAGAAAATAATGTTTGTTTTCAAAGTATTTGATTACGTTTTCTGACACCTCACACGACCGAATAAATGAACGGTATTTTTGTAGGGATTTTAATAGGGCATCCGGCTATGATCCAATTCACGTTTCAGTAATAATAGATCTGCAACATTAATATTTTGCCCTAGCCCCTTCTACCCTGGTGACGCTGGGTAGCCGCTTCTTACACACCAACTCCCCTTTGTATATGTATATTTATGTATGTCCGGATACGAAAAATAAACAATTAATGACAAGTATATATATATATATATTATATATATATATATATATATTATATATTATATATATATATATATATATATATATATATATATTAATATATATAAGGGCCGGATTAGCTCAGTCGGTAGAGCGTTCGGCTAGAAACCGCAAGGTTCTTGGTTCGATGCTGGCCCTCACCAACTCAGCGTAATAGTAGCACAGAGATTTGTGCGGTAAAGTGAGGAGCTGATGGTAGGTGTAGCGCTCCACCTCAGATGCTAAAATAATCTCCTTGGTCTAGCGCAAGTGAAAAAGGGGATAGACTCCCTCGCTGTTTGGCTGATACCGATATTAGGCCGCCCGACGACTTTACTTATATATATATATATATATATATATATATATATATATAATCACCGGTTCTTGATTATCGTGCAAGACTGATTAAAATTTGATTTTTATTCGAATATATTTAGAAATTAAAATATTCATAGACGTAGCATTGAAATTATATCTAAAGATGTCCATCATTTATAAGTCTCAAAACTAAGCAAATCAATACGCCAGGGTTTCCCGCTTTCTGCCTAGTCGTCGCTGGGTAGCCACTTCTTGTTTATCATAATTTTGTTCCTTGTCCTCTGAGGTAGGTTGATTTTTCACCTTTTTTTTTTAAAGTTGCTATTATTCTCCCAACGTTTATGTATTTTTGTCATCTTATTATAATGGAGATTGTGCCTTTTTCTGTCTGTAACCGAAACTATATCACTACTCAAGTCACAATTCCCTTAAGTTATTGACATCACCTCCTCAATGATTTTATTTTTATTTTAACCTCAATTATTAATAAAATTGTTTTACATTATCAATACTGTTAACCATATTTACATACTAACAACATGCAATTGTATTTATATATACAACAAAATAGCAGTTTACAGTGTGAACGGGAAGGCTAATTTGCATATTGATATTAAACATTCAATTTTAATAAATATGTGCTTAGTATTATTGATTTCTAACTGTTTGGATTTATTTTAATGAATATAAGCAAAAATCTCTTCAATTAATCTTAAATGAAATCCATTAACAAGATAAAATAACTGTCATTTTATTCTTTACTTCCTATTTTAACTAAATACTTAAATTAGAAAAAAGAACAATGAAAGACGAGAGTGATAGAAGAGTAAGTTTCGGTTGTTCTATTTTTCGATTATATCCCCTCTGTTTCAAATCTTTTTATCAGCATTCTTATTTAGTTTCATTAGCCTTCCTAATTTAATACGATATTTTATTACATTAAAACTTAAATACTTGCACCCGGAGGGTGCATATATTTGCTAGTATGTTTAATACCATTATGCCTTACAATTATTATATAAAACAGAAACTTAAAAGACCCACTTTTAGTAACGAGTTGATATTTAGAGGAGTCTTCAAATTACAATGGTAGCTTATATCAGAATAATCATTCCTTCATTTGTTCCAAGGAGAGTGCATACTTGTTTGTTTTTGTTCCGTTGATAACCTGACAATAACGAGACACCAATATCTTGCAATTATCAACGTATTATCTGACGTATCTCAATTAATGAGGTGAAATGCAGCTTGTCTGACCTGTTAGAATGCGGTAGGGGTTATAATTTTACTTTAAATGTTACTTTCGATATATTCACTTTATTTCAATAAAATAAATTGACCAACTTTTCTGTATTAAAATTATAAGATTTTAAAGCAATTTCATATGTAAATGTATTTTTGAAAAAAACAAAGGATTTTTAGAGGGGCTTCGTATTAGACGATCTTTAAAATCAAATCACGGGCCGGGTTAGCTCAGTCGGTAGAGCGTTCGGCTAGAAACCACAAGGTTCCTAGTTCGATACCGGTCCCCGCCAACTCAGCGTATGAGTAGCACAGGGATCTGTGCGGTAAAGTAAGGAGTTGATGATAGGTGTGGCGCTCCACCTCAGATGCTAAAAAACAATCTCCTTGGTCTAGCGCTATTGAAAAGGGGATAGACTCCCTCGCTGACTGGCTGATACCGACTTTAGGCCGCCCCGTCGACTTTACTTAAAATCAAATGGTCAAAAATTGGTGCAAGTTAGAAATCTACTTTTTGATGTCAGTAATTATTATACCAATACACAACATTCCGCGGTTGAATAATTTTGATATTCCAAAAGTTGAAAATCGATAAACCCTATTCATCATTGAAATTATATTATTTCAATGATGAATATTCATCACATAAATTGAACATTTTGGTGTGAATATTTCGGACGAAAATTCAGATAGATATTTGCCAGTCTACGGATTTATCCACCACATTCATTGTGTGTGTGTGTGTGTGTGTGTGTGTGTGTGTAATATAGTGAAAAATTTGAAAAAACACGGGTTCAAATAAAATGAGTGATATTTATTCAGCCAACGCTGCAGAGTTTCAATCTGTTTAGTAGGTCTTCTTCAGGGCTTTTGTTGATATAAGGAAAAGTAAAATTTATCACAGAATAATAAGAGGCTGTGATAGTTTTTTGTTGATCAGTTTGTTTAAAAATGTTTTGAATGGAAAATTAGCGCTCTAAGAATAATTCGAAATTTATGAACGCTGGATAAACGGTTTCGAAAGATGACATCATCATTCTCTTACTGTGTGTGTGTGTGGTGTGTGTTTGGTGGAAGATATATATATATATATATATGTGTTGTGTGTGTGTGTGTGTGTGTGTGTGTGTGTGTTACTCCATATTTTACCGCTTTGTAGGATTTCCACCGGGATTAAATTGCTGCTTATAATAAATTCTGTCAACCTTACTCAAGTTGATTGCATGGAAGAAAATCGGAAATTATTTTTCACATTCCACTTCCATTTCTTTTCCTTCCGTCCTTCCAAGAATGTAACGCCGTCTTGATCTCATGAAACCGAAACAGCCACTAACATTACAAGTAACACAGAAAATCAGGGCGATTACTTTCAAAGGAAAAAGAATCAGATATACAAGCCAAAATTCCACAAATATTTACCCAGCTTTGATTAGTCTGGCTCAAGGACACGATAAATGAACAGAGTTAAAAGTGCACTCTCATCATATGTGCCAATTTGTTTTAGAGCCAGTGTATATACAAACATTCAAGACGCTTGCAAAGGGAAAAGAGTATTTAAAAGGAGTGTCGATAATGAGGGACAATCTACATTTGAGACTTGTTAATAGAATAGCATTGCTTAATTGTGATAACCGTAAAAATTATTAGATAACGAAGGTTAACGGCTTAGCAAGAACAAATATCCCTGTTTCTTATATATACTAGCAAATATATGCACACTCCGGGTGCAAGTATTTAAGTTTTAATGTAATGAAATATCGTATTAAATTAGAAACGCTAATAAAACTAAATAAGAATGCAGATAAAAAGATTTGAAACAGAGGGGGATATAATCAAAAAATAGAACTGAAATTTACTCTTCCATCACTCTCGTCTTTCATTGTTATTTTTTCTAATTTAAGTATTTAGTTAAAAGAGGAAGTAAAGAATAAAAGTACAGTTATCTTTTTTTTGTTAATGGATTTCTTTTAAGATTCATTGAAGAGATTTTTGCTTATATTCATTAAAATAAAGCCAAACAGTTAGAAATCAATAATACTAAGCATATATTTATTAAAATTACATTTTTAATATCAATATGCAAATTAGCCTTCCCGTTCACACTGTAAACCGCTATTTTGTTGTATATATAAATACAATTGCATGTTGTTAGTATGTAGATATGGTTAACAGTATTAATAATGTAAAACAATTTTATTAATAATTGAGGTTAAAATAATGATAAATTCATGGTGAATGTGACGTCAATTACTAAGGGAATTGTGACTTGAGTAGTGATTTAGTTTCGGTTACAGACAAAAACACACAATCTCCATTATAATAAGATATATATATATATATATATTTGTTGTGGAGTTCATGTATGCTTCTTTGTTGGTATATTTGATGAGTCTAATTTTCAGTCTATATATTCTATCTGGTAAATATATATATATATATATATATATATATATATATATATATATATATATAGTCTATAATATTGTTTGTTTAGATTTCATGAGAAAGATGAGTAAAGTGTGAAATAAATGAGAAACTTAGTTGGATGTTATGTACTAAGTTTCCATTTTATTTGCCGGCCTACTTTTGCTGTTCAGTGTCTTTCTACCCCCTTCATTGGCGGGATGGGGATCCGCTGGAATAGGTGGAGGTATGTAGGTCATTAATGCAGGGTGTTGAAATATTTAAGCGTTTATGTTACCTCGATCTGAGTTTAACCCATGTGTGTGTGTGGTTGCAGCTGCAGACTATCCTGTAATTCAGTGTGTTTGCGTATTGTCGGGATAGAAATTGTGATCTATTAATATGCATCCACTTACTCTCCCTCCGGCTATGGGTAAAAAGCAGGGTAGACTGGGCTCTTAGCCTTGGCTACGTAACCAGTCTAGCAGAAGGAAAACTCTGAATTCAAACCTGTTAAACTCCGCTTAAGAATATGCATTTCAAATTTTCTAATGTGTTGCTGTTTATTAACAGTTTTGCTATTAGGGCGCATTGGGATTCCTGTCTGTTTAATTTATGGTTATTGGATCTAAGTCTAAAGGCTCCTTCTGTTTCTACTATGCATCTGCTGTTTTTGCATTTAGTGCAGTAGATGTAGTATTTGCGCTGCCATAGGTGAGATGAAGGGTTGGATCTTAATATTGATATTATTTATTGATTTATTCTTAATATTTCGAGATAAAGATCTTTGTCAGAAGCTTTTTGAAAGTCTTGAGCTGTTGATAGGAATTATCCATTCTTTTTTGTGCCTTGTATCATCCAAATTCTCTGCGTATGTGTATTACTTCAAGCAAATCATAAAACACTTTTATATAGAAGGGTCGGATTAGCTCAGTCGGTAGAGCGTTCGGCTAGAAACTACAAGGTTCCTAGTTCGATACCTGCCCTCGCCAACTCGGTGTATGAGTAGCATAGGGATCTGTGCGGTAAAGTAAGGAGCTGATGGTAGATGCGGCGCTCCACCTTAGACGAAAAAGTGAAAAGGGGATAGACTCCCTAGTTGACTGGCTGATACCAACATTAGGCCACCCTGACGACTCGCTTATATCGATATATGCTTGGGCAGCATTTTAATTTTTACATACTGTTAAACAGAAACCGGTACTTTAAGCGTAACTCAGACTGTATGTCACTTGTTACCCATTGTTTTATGAAAATACCAATAAAAATATACTGTTTATCCCATTTGGCACAGGTACATAAAATGTGTGGACCTAATAAGAATGGAACTCACTCCATTAGTGAGTGGTACTCGTGAGAGCATGACTATCAATCCATCTACCATTAAACATATTTACAAATTAAAAAGTTATAAAAACAAAGACTGGATCATTGAAATAATGTTAAATGATGTTATATTATTCAGATTAATTGAACCATTACCTAGGGCAATTAACATTTTCCATTAATGATTAGAATCACGTCAAACCATGAGAATAAAAATGTAGGTTACAGTTTTTTTTATCTTCTATATCAGAAAAACATGTTTTATAAAAATAAAAAAAAGATAAAAGAAACAACGATGAAAATGATAAAATTAATATTCAATAAGATCGTTCATCTTGGAATAACGAAATCGCCGAATAAATAAATACAGATACCATTATAGTATGTGACCTACGAAATCATGTCTCTCTCATAGTATGTGGCCTACCATAAAAAGCTTATTATAAGGTTATAATAATAACTGCTAACCGTAACCCTAACCCTCTTTCAGAATTTTAGAATATTTTAGAATTAAATAGATCTCTGATTCGTGTAACTTAAGGATAAATTCTTTTTTAATTATTCCTAATTACTAAATACAGCTTATGACTGAATTGCATTTATTGAAATTGAATATATTTGAAAAATAATTAGTTTCAATAAATTGCCTACTACTTATATCTATAAATATACTCTTACTGAGGTAGGACACATTCAAACCAGGTAGGCCAAATATTATCACAGAATCAACGTTTTTTTTTTTTCTTCTATATCAGAAAAAAATGTTTTATGAAAAGTTTTTTTAAATGATAAAATTGATATTCAATAAGATCATTCATCTTGGCATGACAACATCGCTGAACAAATAAATATATCTACATTCTGACCATATACACTTATATGCCAGGAAATCATAGTCGTTATATTATAAGGACTATATATGGAAACGTGGTGTAAAGGTTAGAGTCGTAGGAAATGGACTTGTCGACCCTAGTTCAAATCCTGGACGAAGCTGTTTGAATTTCACATTGCGCTAATACCCCTGGGAAAGGTTTGCATCCACTTACTCTCCCTCCGGCTATGGGTAAAAAACAGGGTAGACTGGGCTCTTACCCTTGGCTACGTAACCAGTCTAGCAGAAGGAAAACTCTGAATTCAAACCTGTTAAACTCCGCTTAAGAAAGTGTCACATTGTGCTCGTGCGGAGGGGTTGGTAAATATATATTGAGGACTAGCAAAATATTGCGCATCTGAGCGCATGTATTTCAAGCTTAATGTAATAAAATATTAGATTTGAAAGACTAACGAAACTAAATGAGAACTAATATAAAAATATTTACACTTATTTTAATGTTATATTTAATTGATTACTATCAAAAATTAAATATAGGATTGCTCTTAATGTTTGAGAATAACATGATAGTATTAGAAAGCAGTGACAGCAAATAATTATTTATTAAACTCAGTTTTATTAAAACCATTATACAAATTATCCCCAACATATACTATGAAAATCGTTATTTCTTAGAAATATATTATACATATTTCAGAACATTAAATGCATCAATAACATGAGCAGTGTTGCGACAAATCTAAATCAGCCAGACTGTAATAGAGATCGTTAGTAAATAAGATGCTAATTAAGATTGAATAATGACGATTTCGTAATCACTGAAAATATAACTTAAATAACTAAGGAAATTATGTCAGTGGTGACATAATGTAACTGTCTGTAACAGAAACATCTCCATTATAATAAGATGTCCCACCGTGGTGTAATGATTAGCATGCTACTCTCTCGCAGATCTGTTACGACTCAATAACTAGTGTGATCTTTGCAGGATACCCCATACCTGTAACGTGCCCTATACTTACCACATGCTACCCGCAGTGAATGGGTTGCGTAAAAACCTATTATATTATTTGTTATTGAATAAGAAATGTAAAAATAAAAAAAGGAGTCAATGATAGCGAAAATGTCAAACTAGATTGTTTGACTATAAATCTAATATAAATTCATTATTAGACCTACTAGCAAAATAAAAAAAACACCTTCCGGGCGATGTAAAAATAGATTTTTGAAACATATTGCCTGAGGGGTGGGAGTTAAAAATTCAATGTCAGCGAGTTTGTACCCTAAGTAAGTAAAATCATCAAATTCATTAAAGGATTAAAAAATGAAACAATTTGAAATGTAAACTTTAAATATGTATGAAAATAAAACAAACTATATATAGATATATAATACCAGCCATGTATTTATTAAAACTTGTTTTAGAAAACAATGATGACTGGCTAATGTTGCATGTTCAAATTTTGAGTGTATTTATTCTATATGACGATTTGGGGTAATGTGACGTAAGCAGTGACGTAATTTTTGTTACAGACAAAAACCGGAAGCGAATCTCCATTATTAATAGATATAATAACGCTCTGTTGGTTGCGGTTGTATAATACACCTACTGCATAGTTGAAGAGGAGTAAGAACACCCAACCCAAATGGGACCATCTGCTTGCTATGGGTGTCGACCCGTGATGCTAAAAGACATGTAACACACCACTTTGGCCCTTAATAGACAAGACGGCCGGTCGCAGAGGCCACCTCCGATCAATCCACTGGTTCCGTCAAGCCCTATATGGTTGTCCCGACCCTATTGCCCTTATAGCAAGCCCCCAACCTTAGTGTACTAGTTATGACGTTAAACTCCTTATAGTGGTAAATATGCAATTCTAGAACTGAGGGCAGTTTTGAGTACCCCTTCATCGCCAGTACTCCCAGTTCCTCCCGGACTGGTAGTACCTGGAAGAGTCACATCTCTGGATAAATAGAAGAAAATAAGTTAACAAAAATGTATTTTTTTTAAAATTGAGTTTTAAAAAAACAAACGTTCTGTATCTATCAAGAATGATTAGAACAAAACATCTTCGGCAAAAAATAACCTAACAAGGTTTGACATGCGGTAAAATCCAGTTGTATCGTCGAGACGGAATGATACACAGAAGAGATTGTTTGCTTGATATATCTATTCAGCATTAGTATCGAGTGTTAACGGATACATACAAAACACAGAACAAATAAGGACAATTAACAAGACAAAACGTACATTAATTAGAGGAGGGTCAAATGCTGTATAGCCAAACGAAGTAAAGCTAGTCCGAATATTATTAAGCTAATTAATCCACTTTAACCGTCGGCTAATTGAGGCTGTGAGCCAGTCCATCTCTGGAGTTCTGAAGGGGTGCTAGCTACTCTACAATAAATCTAAAAAAACAGAAAAGAAGAAAGAAAGTAATGATTTTACGAGACAGCCATTGTATTGTTGATCGACCCATTAAAGAACATTTTTCTTTGGAAAAGAAGTTGTGACTATTTTTATTATGACTCTTCTACTTAAACCTGAATATTGATTGAATAACCGAAATTATAAAATGGCACATGGCGGTCGCCTGGGAAACTTTTGAAATCATTGTATTGTTTTATTCAAATATTTCCTCGTTAGTGGGTTTTTTTTTGTATTTTTTTTACAAAGTTTTTACCATGGCACATTTCTGCAATAAGCAGTGATTTTAAACAATGAATTAATTTCAGTCATTAGTTAAACTTACAAACAATGATTGGGTCCACATTATGCTATGTGACGACGGTGAAATAAAAAAAAAAGCTTGTAATAAAAAATATTGATAGACTAAGAGACGCATATACGAACACACACACACATATATATATATATATATATATATATATATATATATATATATATATATTGTCGCTGTGAAGTCCACGTATGCTTCTTTGTTGGTATATCTGGTGAGTTTAGTTCTCAGTGGGAATATGTTCTATTTGTATATAATTTTTAGTATGTATACATACCTATAATATATATATATATATATATATATATATATATTATATATATATATATATATATATATATATATATGGATTTTGTGTGAAACATTGGATATGAAATGAATAAAAACTCAGTGGGTGTTTAAATGTTAAGTTTCATTTTATTTCATTCTATATTTCGGAAACTTGATCTTTACAAAGTTAATCTAGACTAATATATATATATATATATATAACTGAATAAGATATATAGATATGAAATGTATAGGTTGTAACATATATGAATAGACTGATATAATCACATAAGATAGATATGAATTAACTGCGGCGGATACGAAAAGAATGTGATGGTATGATAATTATTATTATATAAATTCTAAATATTTTGGTACTGAACCCTATTTTATTCGCTTCCTTAATCTTTAATATAACATTCTATTTTATTCGTCAAAATCAAATTTGAAGTCGAATTTTAAAACGAAATTTCAAATAGAATCATTTAAATCACAACATGCAATTCAATGTTTTCACAATCCTCAGCAGATAAAGAATGCATTTCATTTGTTAATCGGTTTAACGATGTATGTCAGAAAATATCCTGGACTGGTGTCACAAAAGGTTATTTCAAACCCAAACTACAAAATATTATTTTCCCCTTCAAACTGATTCCCCAGCATGTCTACAAAGTGATACTGCGGCGTTTGCTTCGTTCAGTGCGCGAGACGAGGTGTGCCAGGAAAACTCATAGGTACTTCACCATGGCAACGCACCAGCCCACACTGCCCGGAGTATATAAGAGTTCCTGGCCCATAAGAGCATCACTGTGCTGGAGGAAGCCCATACTCGCCCGACTTGGTTCCATGTGATTTTTTTCCTCTTCCTCCAGCTCAAGGGTCTTCAAAGGAACCCGTTTTGAGAATGTGCACGATATAAAAAAGGCCATGACGACAGAGCTACGGAGAATCCTGCAAGAATCCTTCCAGGAGTGCATGCAAGCGTGACAGAAAGGATGGAAAGTGCATTAGACTCTAGGGGATATCTTTAGAGGGAATAACTTGTAACTTGGATTTGAAATACATTTTGTGCGTGCGTGTACGTGCATCACAGTAAACTGGATTTAGTATTAAGGATACAGTTGTTAACATCTAGGGAGTGTAGTTCACCCCACTTATTTCTATCACTCCTATATCACTTTGATCTCGAGTTTTCCCCTGTTAGGAACCCATTTAAATAGATCTGTTTAAAAGCTGGTGATTATCAAATAGAAATAATTACTTCAAAATATATAGTTATTTTCTAAGTTTAGCTTAGATGTAGCACAAGACTAGAAGTATGGGGCGCCCAGTGAGAATCGAACTCTCTATCAATGGTCTGCAAATATAGCTCGCTAACTATTACATCTCATGTGCCCTACTTAAAAATACATATTTGTATTTAAATTTATCATTATTAAGTAAAGTTAACGGAGTGGCCTACTGTCCGTATCAGCCGGACAGCGAGGAATTCAATCCCCTTTTCAATAGAGCTAGACAAGGCAGATTGTTGTTTTTTTTTTCTGAGGTGAAACGCCACTCCGACCGCCAGCTCCACCATTTTACCGCGCATATCAGATTACCAATCTGTGTTATTCATGCGCTGAGTTGGCGGGGACCGACATCGAACCAGGAACCTTGCGATTACTGGTTGGGTGTTCAAGCGACTGAGCTAAACCGACCTATTTATTATTAGTAGATTGGAATAACTGAAACCATATAGCTGTGCGCAAATTACACAAAAACGTACAAGGAACGCGATTCCCTAACCTCTGGATATAAAATAATCCAAACTGATTGACATGCCCTTAAAATCAGTCAAACAATGCGTATGATAATCGTGAATCATATAGTTTATATCCCAAACTAAAACTTTCTATTAAAGATTAGCACTCTCGACTTTGGCTTTAGATTACACCGACTGCACACCTGCAGAGGGGTTGAACCCCCCCCCCAAATGGGCCACCTCTTGGCTGTGGTGGCGACCTGTGATGCTTATGGATGGGCCTGTTGGCAGAGCAGTCAATCTCGTGCAACACTCTACTTTGACCTTTACTTAGGCTAGAAGGGCGGTTAGAGTGGGCCCCCTCAGATCACCCGGTTGATCACGTCAAACTGTAGCTTATATAGGATTGTCCTAACCGTATTTCCCTAATGGCAATCCCCAATCTCATATATGCTAGAATTCGATGTCTGAGGTTCTTAATATCCTGGGTATGAAGTTAAACTTTAACTGATAGTGAAGGTTACAGTTCTGGGAGTGTGGAGTACCCCTTCATCACCATTTTTCCCTGGTCTACTCTGACCTGGAGTGGAAGTACCTGTTAGGGTCCCATCTATGAAAAGAAAAGCGAGTTTCAAAAAACTTAAAACATTTAGTTAAAAAAACAATTTTCTATACCCATCAAGAATGAGCAAAGTGTGTGTCTGTATGTGTTTGTGTAATTACTCATATACACACCGACTCACAAATGGTTACTGTGTATGCATAAAAATATATTACATAATAATAATTATATATATATACTATAGTGTGGGATTGTCACTGTTTCAGCTTTTACTGGAACGGTGTGTCAAACGCAGTATTATTGG
>CM042139.1:11068733-11148932 GCA_023376005.1 Doryteuthis pealeii
TATTTTTTCATAAGCGTTTTTGTTTAATTTTGTTAGTCTTCCTAATTTGATATATTTCATTATAGTAAAACTGAAATACTTATGCCCAGTGGAGGGTGCATATTCTTGCTCGTTTGTATGATAAACAGTTTGATCCTTACCCGTTTCTCTCTTTGCTGTTTCCTTGCTAATTTCTGTCATGATCAAAATGTAATATCAGTTTGCTCTTCAATGTGTTTCTCACGCACTTCTATCTGGGATCAAAGTTTAGTGTCTGTATCCGTCAAAATCTAATATTAGAAAATCCATTATACAAGATATCTGCGTCTGTTTGTTTGTAAGCGAATTATTGGAAAAACAAGACATTCTAACATAAACTTTTCTAAGATAAGGTATCACTAGATTGTCCCGGAAAAGGATAAAAATTGAATTAGCTTCCAGTCGAGATATAGTTACTTTGTGGGTATCTCATCTTAAAAAAGATTTTAGATCTTTCACACACCATAACAGTTATCTTCCTGGTCTTTCAATCATTTGAGACTAAAGAGATCAAAACAAATACGTAGGGCGCTAATGTTTCATTGCTAAAAAAAAATGACAAAAAAAGTCAAAATAGAACATAAACAATTAAATAAGGTTATTTATATTGAAGTCAGTATACTATTGGTTTGGACAACAGCAACTGGCTAAGCTCAACTGAACTAGTGCCCAAAACAGCTGCTACTTATGGAACTCAGGAATACTCTATTCATCTACTTCCATGATTCCATTCCTTGAGTTCTGATTGGCTGCTTGGTTTCTGTGTTGTTATGGTGTTTTATAAATAACCTGCCATTTTGCAGTAGGCTTACAACAATTTAAGATCCGTATTGGGTTACGGCTTCTTTATTGCCTTGTCTGCCAAATCGACAGTAATTTGAATTATTCTCACTATGATGTTTATTCAACAATTTATTTTCACTTTTATTTATGAATAAATACAAGAAAAAATATGACCCATTCACATCTGGGTAAATAATTGTGACCAGGAAAAAATGAGTTTGCAAAGGGAATTAAATCAAAACAATAAATACGGGCAGATAATTCTAATCATGTTAACATTCGCAATTAAGTAAAAAAAACTGACCAGTCTCTTACTTAACATTCTGTCTGTCACTTCCCTCTCTTTATATATATCTTGAATAACTACTCCTTATATATGTTAGTTTCTCTATGAGTGTAAAGAAAGAGTGGGTTGTTTGCTGATGAAAATTAACATACAAATAATGTGCCGGTAATTTCGTCTCCAGTGACTCCGAAATATTTTAGGGATAAAAATAAATACCACCACTTGATTCCCGTACGATTCTACTCTAGAAAAGTTTTGTTTGGTCTTAGTATTGGGCTATTTTTTCAATTGTATGCACGGACAGACATAGAGGGACACCACAGATGATGAAAAAGATTCACTGGTAAGGAAGCATAATATTCTATTATATCTAAAATAATAGCCGTTTTCACCTGTGTAATTTGAATCTTACCGTTTTTGGTGACCACTAAGAATGTCCATTCTGATTTTCTCGGACTCGTTTACTCCGGCCACTTTCTCGTTTACTCCGGACACTTTCTCGGACGGAACTCGTTTACTCCGGACGGACGAAAGCGGAACTCGTTTACTCCGGACACTTTCTCGGACGAAAGCGGAACTCGTTTACTCCGGACACTTTCTCGGACGAAAGCGGAACTCGTTTACTCCGGACACTTTCTCGGACGAAACGGAACTCGTTTACTCCGGACACTTTCTCGGACGGGAACTCGTTTACTACTCCGGACTCGTTTACTCCGGACACTTTCTCGGACGAAAGCGGAACTCGTTTACTCCGGACACTTTCTCGGACGAAAGCGGAACTCGTTTACTCCGGACACTTTCTCGGACGAAACGGAAACTCGTTTACTCCGGACACTTTCTCGGACGAAAGCGGAACTCGTTTACTCCGGACACTTTCTCGGACGAAAGCGGAACTCGTTTACTCCGGACACTTTCTCGGACGACACCGATACTCGTTTACTCCGGACACCTTCTCTGACGACACCGATACTCGTTTATGATATCTCGAGAACTAAACCACAACTGTCGATTATTCCAGAGTCCGTCTTTTATACGAATAGAGTACACCACATGTTGGGTGCACGTGATCTATATGCTTATCGTGTACTTACTTCCTCAAGCCAAGATCCTACATGCCAAACTAAGTCGAAGGCTCTTTCTTTGCGAATACGGTACATCTTGTTCATTTCTGTCAATTACTTTTACGCAGAAACCGGGAGGTATGAGACCTGCTGAAAGATGGCACGATAATGATTACAAAAAGCTAATTTAAGTACTCGATACAAGGTCAATCCTTTTGGTGGCTCTTCTCATGCTAAGGGGATTGTTTTGGAAAAAAGTTAGTGTTGAAGACTTTTCGGCACACATGTCCAGTGCCTAAACTTGACCCTCCTCCTCGTGAAAACGTGTTAATAAAACTGTTATTGTTTACGATAACGATGCTATTGTTTAAATGGTTTTGTACTGAACAATACTGACCGGATGTACCCGGCCTCGGTTGGGGGTCCAGTGAGCATCGGCCACTGTATCAGGTTAAGTTATAATTACTAGCGTCGATCCCACGGGGCTTTCCCCCCAGGCAATTTCTGCCCAACTTGGGGGCGGGGCTGAGTTTATTGCCCAGCCCTGAGGCTCCCCCTTGTGGAGGAATGCCGACGGGATCAACGCAATTTTTTCCACCAACCACCCATAAGCTTCGGCTTATGGGTGGGCCCACATAAAAATGTTTTGTGTCAAGCCCTCATAAGTGGGATGAGCGGCAAATATAACTGAACAAAACAGTTACTTTCCTTCCAACGGCTCAGGCCGGGCAGTGAGGATAAATGTCACATGTCACACATTGGCCTATGATATAAGGGGCTCATTTTGACACAGATTAAGTTAGTTTTTATTACTATTCAACCTATAACACGTCGAACGTGCTTATAGATCTACTGTGATCCTAAATTAGTAGACCGTGGTACCAGGGCCACATGGGTACTTTGATTCGCGGTGGCGGCGAAAATACCAGTCACTCGCTTACCATTTTAAGTTTAATTTATGACCGATAATCAAATCTTTACCCCAGAGAGCCCAAACCAACAGGGAGTTATATATCATATATTCCTATTGCAGGGGCTCAGACATGTTTCCTTTGCTCAGCACCATGCACATAATTAAGGTTCATATGTCGGAATAAAAAAACAACAATGAGGAAGATACTCGTACAAATGATGAGCAATAGAATTATTTGTTCGTTTCAGTTATTTTACTTTTTTACCTTGAGGGTCGTTTAATTCTGTTTTCTTTCCAATCACAAATTAAATTGCCTCATTCTGATTCGTGTCGAGTCGATAAACCAAAGCTTTACGATAAAGTAAACTGCATATTTACACACACACACACACACACACACGTATATATATATATATATATATATATATATATATATATATATGTGTGTGTATGTGTGTGTATATATGTGTGTGTATATATATTCGTAAAAGTTAAAGAAAACTAGTTGTTATACCCTAGTCTTTATGTGTATGCGTTTTCTTTGAGGGCATCGATTAGATTTCAATCTGCGTCTGTGTGTTTGTGCTCCACGCTGTTTCGATTCGTCTGAGCACGGAATAACAAAACTCTATTTGTTGCAATTGGGTCTGATGATGAAGAGTCTGATGCCATGTTGAGAACGGGGGGAGGGGGCGGGCAATAAACGGCATTAAAAAAAAATAGGTATGAAATCAAAAACATGTTTGCTGTATTGAGTTTTGATGGCATTAATTTTTTTTTTCATAAAACGAGGAAATAAAAAATGAAGAGACCTAAAAGAGAGAGAGAGAGAGAGAGAGAGAGAGAGAGCAGCGAAAAGTCACACTAGCGAAATAGCAAAAATATTGAGAGGGAAGAGATAGACAGCAAAAAATAAATAAATAAATAAAAAGAAAAAAACCAATACGAGAGTGAGAGAGTTAGATTACAACAGAGATGAAAGAGGGAAAGCAGTGGAAACAGAAAAGATAGAAAAAACGAATTAATAGAGCTGAATAGTATAGGAAAAGTTGAGAGAGAGGACAAAAAGAGATAGGGAGAGAGAGACAAAAAGAGATAGGGAGAGAGAGAGAGGACGCGAGGAGAAAGAGATAGGGAGAGAGGAGAGGAGAAAAGAGAGAGGACAAAAAGAGATAGGGAGAGAGGAGAGAGAGGACAAAAAGAGATAGGGAGAGGAGAGAGAGGACAAAAAGAGAGAGGGAGAGAGTGCAAAAAGAGATAGGGAGAGAGTGAGTGCAAAAAGAGATAGGGAGAGAGAGGACAAAGAGAGAGAGAGAGAGAGAGGACAAAAAGAGATAGGGAGGGAGAGAGAGGGAGTGAGAGAAAAGAGAACAAAAAGAAGGGGGAGAGAAGAAAGATAGAGGAATAACAAAAAGAGATAGGGAGAGAAGGAGGGATGCTGTGGGTGAAAAGAGTAAATAAGTCGAGTAAAAGCAAAAGAAAAAAAAGAGAGAAAGAGAAAATGAATTGAGCAAAGTCGTCTGAAAAAAAACAAACAAAAGAGAAATAATGATTCTACAAAAATAGATAAGTAGAGATGGAAAGATACATATAGATATATGTGGGAGGAGAAAAGATACAAGAAAACGAATTAACACAGCAGAACAGTAAGAAAAGCAAAAGAAAATGAGAGTGTATGAGATAACAAAATATGTATGTATGTATATAGAGAGAATGAGATAACAAAATAATATGTATATATATATATATAGAGAGAGAGAGAGAGAGAAAGAGTGATATAACAAAAGTTTATATATATATATACATATATATAATGTACAGAGTGAGATAACAAAAGAAGATATATATATATATGAGAGAGGGGAAATGTAGGCCTGTAAAAGATAGCAAAAACGAATTCATAAAACAAAACATTCTAGGAAAAACAAAACAATAAGATTATATATATATATATATATATATATATATATATATATATATATATATATAATGAGAGAGACAGAATAGAAAAGATAGAAGAAAACAAATTATTAGAGAAAAATCAGTCTAGGAAAAGCAAGAATAAATGAGAGAGAGAGAGAGAGAGAGAAAGATGACAAAATTCTAAATTAGAGAATCTCAGTAAGGACAGAAAAATATTAAAAGAAAAAGATTTTTTTTAAATCACCAAACAAGAGGAACTCTGAAAAAAAAACAGAAAAATACTGATGGGAGAAAAACGTGTGTGTGTGTGTGTGGGGGGGGGTAGGGTAAATTCTAAATGAGAAAACGGGGGGGGGGGCTCAGTAAGATTGATTCATGGATGCTGAGATGTGAATTACAGATAATGTTGTTGTTTTTTTTTTTGGTGGGGGGAGACATGAAAGAATTTTGGTTAAGGTAGAAATTTGAAAGCAATACAGATTTGGAAAGTGGAGAAGAATTGAAATGGAGAAAGAGAAAATAATAAACACTTACTGACAATAACAAGAAAAGATCGAAAGAAATTAAGGAAAGCTATGAAAAAAATAGAAAAGAGGAAACAAAAAGGATTATTTAACAAAGAATACGAAAATAATAACGAATGATGAAAATGGGTTAGCAGGGAAAACCTGGAATAAAAGGAAAAATTAATTTTGTGAAAAGAAATACAATAAGATGAAAGAAAGAGAAATAGAGGATAAAGAAAGGACAGAAAGAAATTCAGAAAGAAGGAAAGGAAAATAAAAAAAAAGAAAGAATTGAAAAGAAAAAAAAGAGAAATGAAAAAGAAAGAAGTAAAGATAGAAGAATGGAAATAAAGAAGGAAAGTTAGGAAAAAAAAAAACGAAAATCGAAAAGAAAAACGAAAATCGAAAATCAAAAAGGAAGGAAAAAAAAACGAAAATCAGAAAGAAGGAAAAAAAAAAACGAAAATCAGAAAGAAGGAAAAAAAAAAACGAAATCAGAAAGAAGGAAAAAAAAAACGAAAATCAGAAAGAAGGAAAAAAAAAAACGAAATCAGAAAGAAGGAAAAAAAAAAACGAAAATCAGAAAGAAGGAAAAAAAAAACGAAAAACGAAAATCAGAAAGAAGGAAAAAAAAAACGAAAATCAGAAAGAAAAAAAAAAAAACGAAAATCAGAAAGAAGGAAAAAAAAAAAACGAAAATCAGAAAGAAGGAAAAAAAAAACGAAAATCAGAAAGAAGGAAAAAAAAAAACGAAAATCAGAAAGAAGGAAAAAAAAAAACGAAAATCAGAAGAAGGAAAAAAAAAAACGAAAATCAGAAAGAAGGAAAAAAAAAAACGAAAATCAGAAAGAAGGAAAAAAAAAACGAAAATCAGAAAGAAGGAAAAAAAAACGAAAATCAGAAAGAAGGAAAAAAAAACGAAAATCAGAAAGAAGGAAAAAAAAAAAACGAAAATCAGAAAGAAGGAAAAAAAAAAAAAATCAGAAAGAAGGAAAAAAAAAATCAGAAGAAGGAAAAGAAAATCAGAAAGAAGGAAAAAAAAAAAAGAAAATCAGAAAGAAGAAAAAAGAAAATCAGAAAGAAGGAAAAAAAAAATCAGAAATGAAAAATTAAAAGAACCAAAATCAGAAAGAATTAATGGAAAAAAGAAAATCAGACAGAATGGAAATAAAGAACGAAAATAAGAAAGATAGAAGGAAAAAACAAAAATAAGGAAGAAAAACACGAGAAAGAAAGTAAAAACGAAAATTATGAAGAAAGAGAGAAAGGAAAAATAAATTGAAAACCAGAAAATAATGAGTGTTAAGAAGAGAAAAAAATGAAGCTAAATTAATAAAAGATTTTGGAAAGGAAGGACGAAAGAAACAACGCGATTAAACTTGAAAAGACGAAAATAATATTTAGGAAAGAAGAAAAACATTTTAAAAATACTTATAGATTAATTAAAGGTTTTAAAGAGAAAGAAAGAAAAAAGAATATCAGAAAGAAAGAAAGAACGAACTCTATGAAACTTGAAAAACAGAAAATTATTTTTAGGGAAGAAGAAAAACTTATAAATTAATTAAAGGTTTTAAAGAGAAATCAAACAAGAAAGAAAAACTAAATATATAAAAGTTAACCAAATAAATAAAAAAAACTGTAAAGAATTGAATAAAAAAAAGATGAAAATAAAGAACGAGATAGGATTTGTGAGTCAGAGAGAAAAAAACCGGACGAAAAAGCCAATAAATAGTGATGAATAGTCGAGATAAGATTATTTTTTTGAAATCTTTTGAAAATGAACAGAAGAAATGAAACGGTGAACAGAGGAAAATTGATTGAGTCATGTTTTATAAAAGACGGACAAAATATATAAATTCAAAAACTCACATAACAATTGGAAACTTGGAAAACAGGTGAATGGAATTCAGAGTAAATCGCTATTTTGACACACAGTCCACAGAGGTATGGTAAATTTGAAAAGAACATGAAGAGACTCTTAAGTGTAGTAAGCAAGCTTTGAGTGCTAATCCTGTAGCATTCCGAGATATATATATATATATATACGTGTGTGTGTGTGTTGTTATGGCTCTAACAGGAGAAAAATAAATATTTTATTAAAAAAGAAGGTCCGTAAAATGAATTGTTTTTTAAAAGATTATTTTATTTTACTTCAACAAGACGTGTTTCAGATCATCTGGTATCTTCTTCAGGCTTGGATTAACCACTTACATATATATATATATATATATATATATATATATATATATCGTCCAGGAATTAAATTCAAAATAGTTTCATTATTTAGTGTTGCTTATCCGCCAGATTATTATTTCTTATGAGTGTCGTCACCACAGCTAAATGGACAATTTTTTTTAATCAGAAAGAAAGGAAAGAAAAATGGCATGGTACACAGAAAAATATAAGAAAAAAAAGGAGTTGGAGAAAGATAGATAAGAGATTAAGAGCGTGGAAGTGATAAGGCTAATCCGATTCAATCGATATAAGTGAAATGAAGGTAAGTAAAAAAAAATAAAAAAATAAACGTGGCGAGAGTTATAGACACTATTGTACTTTATACATATTGAACTATTTTGCAATAGCTCTTAAGTAAACATACCAAACGTTATAATAATTAATTCATGCTACTCATACGCTGCGTTGGCGAAGGTGGGTATCGAACTAGGAACCTTGTGGTTTCTAGCCGAACGCTTACCCCATTATTCAGTGTCTTTCCACCTCGCGATACATCAGAGACAAACTATTCTCCCTCCAGCTAAGGAGAAACCGTAGGGCAGGCTGTGTTATTAAACATGAGTATAAAAAACAGTTTAGCCTACTTGGTACAGCACCCACCTCGGAATCGCAAGGTCCCTGGTTCGATACCGGTTCCCACCAACTCAACACATGAGTAGCACATATTGGGTAGTGTGATATGTGCGGTAAATTAGGGCGCTAACGTTAGATGTGGCGTGCCTCCTCATTAAAAACATTCTACTTGGTCTAACGCTTTCGAAAAGGGGATAGACTCACTCGCTGTCTGGCTGATACTGACAATAGGCCACTCTGCCAATAACTTTAAGGAAACCGGTGTAGAAGGAAAACAAATTTAACAAGCTGTAAGTCAGTCATCGGGGCAGCCTATTGTCTGTATTCGCCATACAGCGATGGCGTCTATCCCCTTTTCACTAGCACTAGACCAAGGAGCTCATTTTAGCGTCTGAGGTGGAGAGCCATACCTACCATCAGCTCCTAACTTTACCGCACAGATCCCTGTGCTACTCATACGCTGAGTTGGCGAAGGTACCAGGAGCCTGGTGGTTCCTAGCCGAACGCTCTACCGACTGAGCTAAACCGTCCCTTCGAAAGAACCAGCCGTACTCCACTTAAAATGGTGTTCTGTTACATCCTTCTCATGGTGGAGGAGTTTGGAAGATACACACCAGGCATCACTCTGTAGGAGGAGAATAAGGTGCTGCTTGAGATTTAGAATACAAACATAATGACTGTTTTTATAGTTTAGCAGCATGTGGTATTTTATCGATCAAAGAAAATAGTTGAGATTTATTCGTTCGAATCAGAAAGAACTCTATTGAATCATATATTTTTTTTAAATTCTGTTTTTTGTATTTTTGTTAGGTTGATGGGTACACTACGCTACATTATTACGCCTATTCTAGAAAATTGATTTGTTTTTGTACCTTTTTGTATTGTCACTTGGTAATCATCTCTGGAAGACGATATTGTGTTACTGAGATAGACCTGCTTAGAGAGAGTGTAGATAAATTACTGATATAAGAAGAGCAATATTGTTAGTGACATGATGCATTAGGATCGTGACAGATTATGAGTTTAATATATTAAGATACAGAATCTGATATGACAAGGGATTGCATAAGATGTAATACTTTGACTTAGCAAATACAGGGTGATTGAAAGGTGATTCCCTATTTTAAACTTGGATTTTTTATATGCTGCTAAAATGTTCTCAATGTATGTTCCTTAATACAGGGTCAGGCAAAATGATCTGACACATTTGTAGGTTTAAAAAATGCAAATGAAGTAAAGAAACAAAAAAGTGTTTTTATTTTCGAAAAGTGCATATAATGCCATTTCTTTTTTATATAATGCCATTTTGTTTTGTTTCTTTATAATGCCATTGTTTTTCGTTTCTTTTTCAGTTGCTGCCATGAATTGGACTGGTGAGCATCGCGCTTTCATTGTGGAAACGTTTATCAAAACAAATGAATCTGTAACTGCAACACAAAGAGCGTTCTGTTTGCACTTCAATCTTGGTAGACATGATCCCGTACCAGCTCGAAACACGATCTTGTTATGGGTTACCAACTTCAGAGCTATTGGATCTGCATTGAAACGAAAATCAACCGGCCGACCTCGCACCGCCAGAACTCTAGAAAATGTGGCAGCAGTAAGAGCTTCAGTTCAACAGTCTCCACTCCGTTCCACATTTAAACGCGCCCAGGCTCTTAGACTTTCCGAAAGAAGTTTGCGAAGAATTCTTCACAATGATCTTCAAATGCATCTATACAAAATGATGTTGATAAACGTTTCTACAATGAAAGCGCGATGCTCATCAGTCTAATTCATGGCATCAACTGAAAAAGAAACGAAAAACAATGGCATTATAAAAAAAACAACACAAAATGGTATTATATGTACTTTTCGAAAATAAAAACACTTTTTGTTTCTTTCCTTTATTTGCCTTTTATTTAACCTACAGATGTGTCAGATCATTGTGTCTTTACTTCATTTGCATTTTATTAAACCTACAAATGTGTCTGATCATTTTGCCTGACCCTGTATATAGAAATTAAATGAGGTATTGTTTTTGGTACTCTATGACATTTTGTTATTGTTGTTCGTGAATGGCTAAATCACACAGTGTTCCAGTTTTTCAAATAATATTAACGGATGTGGAGGCTGGAATGAAGGGAATTGATAGAAAAAGTGCTATAGGCATTTTTAAATGTGAGTACTGCATTGGAAATTAATTTTGTTTAAGGATATATAAACCCTCCATAAACAAAATTAATTTCCAATGCAGTACTCACATTTTAAAATGCCTATAACACTTTTCCTATCAATTCTCTTCCTTCCAGGCTTCACATCCATTGATATGATTTGAAAAACTGGAACACATCACCCCTGATGATGGCACTTCGAAGTGCCAAAAGTACTCGGGAGATGGACTTTGGTGGACTAATCCACGAATTTCACCCAAATATTAAAAAGTTGGCCAGAAAACTTGAAAAAATCACAAATAAAATTGTTGAACAGGAGATGTCTTTTGTTTAATTTAACATGCATAAATGAGAAAATGCTGCCCAAATGCACACACACACACACACACACACACACATATAAAAACACATACACACACACACACACACACACACACACACAAGGTGTGTCAAAACAGTATTATTTTTGTACTATTTGACACACCTTGTATTATGAAAGAATTAACGTTCCATTCATTGTTCAATTCTATCTTAGTAAATACAGCTTCAAACTCAGAAATTTTATGACAAATCTTGTATCCTGAAAATAAAATACCGTTCCATTCATTGTTCATTTCTATCTTAGTAAATACAGCTACAATCCCGATACTTTTCACATACATATTTTATAACATGCACACACGCACGCACAATTTATAACATACACATATACACACACTTTATAATATACACACACACACATACACACACACACACCACACACACATTTTATAACATAGACACACACACACACACATACATATATATATATATGAGTTTTTATATATATGAGTTTTTATATTTTTATAATACACACATGTATTCGTCATTCATATATATGTATATTGACTTTCTTATTTTCTTTATAAACGCACACCCTATTCATCATTCATTCGTACACACACACACACACATATATATATATATATATTATATATATATGTGTGTGTGTGTGTGTGTGTGTGATATGTATTTTGGCAGCAGATTGTCTTGTAGGCATGTTTTACTGAAAAAGACAGACAAGGATTTTGTATTTATTTTTTTTTATTCCACTTTTCTTTTTGGCGAACAAGATGTCACAACTTTGGTTGGAGGCAGTTTAAAAACCGTCCAAAGTGCACAGTAAGAAAAGTTGAATACAAAAAAATCTAAATACCAAATCTTTTTCTGTAACTGTTGATAAAACATGCTTAGAATATATATATATATATATATATATATATATATATATATATATATATATTAGACATGTCTGGGATTGTCAATTCATTTTTTATTACGATTATTGCCGACAGGAAAACTTAATTAAAAAGAAAGTGATTAAGAAATAAACAATCGTTGTCTGCTGTATTTAATGAAACATGTCAAAAAAGTATTTCCACCATGAATCGACACACTTACACATACTCATATATACGTGTGCGCCAGTTAGTGTGTGCATGAATACGTGATTACGTGCGTTAATAGGTAGATGGATGGATGGATGGATGGAGATATATATATATATATATATATATATATATATGAAATAGGTAATTTTGAACACATAGTGATATATGTGAATATACTGATTCACGCTCACACACACATGAATATATAGAAAATAAATTTGGCAAAGCTTCGTTTCATACTGAGACGAAATATCATTTGAACGAAGATGGTTTGCGTTTATACGCATTTTTCTCAATGTTCAATCACATATATAGACGTATATGAACACACACACACACACACACACACATATATATATATATATATATATATATATATATATATATGGTACAAGTGATAACCAACTCGAATTTCACCATAAGGGTCTTCAGGGTTAAATCCACTGGATTAATAAAGATATTGATCAATTGCAGTCGATATCTTGATTAATCCAGTGGATTTAACCCTGAAGATCTTTATGGTGAAACTCGAGTAGGTTATCACTTGTACCTGTATTGAGCACTTTTTTATTTGTTATATCGCTGCCTTACCTTTCTGAATTTTGCATCAACTAACCATTGTGACCATATTCACCGGTAAGTCACCTTTTCGATAATATATGTGTGTGTTGTGTGTGCTTATAGAGGTCTCCATGGGGGGGAACTTGTGCATGAGATATTTAAGTAGATGAATAGACCTCGATCCACTGTCTTGGCAGTCCGGCAGTTGGTCTAGTGGCAGGGGGAAATCCGAGCCGTCTGGTCTGACGTGCTGCTGCAGAGTGCTGTCATATTTAGTATGGAGTTACTTCACAAGTGGAAAGTCTCTCCGGAATTCGCAATGCTTGCATCCAAGCGCCAGGTTATATTAAGGATTTATTCGAGTAGTAAGTACACCAATCTTATGTGGATGGCCTTTGGCTCGCCGGACTGACGAAAATTCAGTCGGGTTCGTTCCCGGTTAGCAGGCGCTGTTAAGTCTAATCACACTAATGAAACGTAGACGTCGAAACACGGTGTCTGTGGGTGTCTATTTTATGCTCCAAAAATCCAGTATACCTTTCTAGAGGGGACTTTAAAAGATCTTTCATCGCTTAGCGTAAGGTATTACTCGTCTGTTGTTTACAGACTTAGATTCTATGGTGATCGTAGCATGTATTTATCCGTTAAATATTTGCTCATTACTGACAGCTACCGAGGGCCGAAGTGGTAAGGAGCCGGACTGATGAAAATTGAATCAGGTTTCGTTCCCAGTAGTTGTTCAGTCTAGCCACACTAATGAGAGATAAACGTCGAAACACAGTCTGTGGATGACATAACGCTCTCCTATAAAAGGGGTGGAGCACTCTATGGCGGCCTTTACATACATACATACATACATACAGATGTGTGTTAAAACAGTTAAAATTCCCTTCGCATTCTGTGGGTGACGATGGCCGAGTAGTTAAGCTATCCGACTGATGCTGAATCGACCCGAGTTCTATCCTGGCTGTAGGTAGCTCACAGAATGTCTAGCCACACTGAAGAGACTTGATAAGTCAAAACGCGTATCTGTGGATGACTAATATATAATGGAAATACGATGAGGAAATTAATCCGACAACATGTAAAGAAACACAGGATGTTACGATCAAAGGAAAATTGTTATATGTCTATACTTAAGTATTTCGGTTTATGATAAACCATCATCAGGACAATGCAAAAGAAATTTTGTAAGGATAAAAAATGTTTTTAAAAAAAATGCGTCATCTTATGATCTTCATTTTGCCGGGGGTTTTTTCACATGCAATGATCACGTCATCAGCTTTCGTATATAAACGCACATATAAAAAATAATGGTAAATAACATTATAATCACACATACACTTAACATTTTTCACCCTTACAAAATTTCTTTTGCATTGTCCTGATGATGGTTTATCATAAACCGACATACTTAAGTATAGGCATATAACATTTTTCCTTTGATCGTAACATCCTATGTCTGTTATATTTTTGAAAACATTTTCTTCACACACACACACACACATATATACATACATATATATATATATATATATATATATATATATATATATATATATATATATATAAAGTGCCTTCAAGTAAAAATTTAATATATACTTTATTCAGCAACGTTTCTAAAATAAACAAACATCCAAAAATCTTATTCACTTCGCCGAAGGGCATACGTCTGTTTGTTATTATTCTCCCAATAACACCCCCTTACCTATTATGGTAGAGGCGTGTAAGTATCACTTGACAAGCTTAATTTCGCTAGGATGGTCAGCTGTGTACTGTGGCCGAGGCGATAAAAGTGTTTCACTAGTGTTTCACTGTGTCTGCTGAAGTCCCGGTTTCGATTTCTGTCGGAGGGAAATCGTTAGTATATACCGCTGATGAGACTTAATAAAGTCGAAACAGTCTGTACGGTATTCTACACACCGAGCCATCCTTTGCCGGGATTACACTTGTCAAGTTCATTTTCTATAAGAAAAAGTATCGAATTTTATGCGATACATGCGTTGTAAGTGCCTTCAAGTATTTAATATATATATATATATATATAATGAGAAAGGAAATGAATCCGACGGTATGAGTAGAGATAAAAGGATAAGGAAACAAATTGTATTGTTTTCATATCCTTTTATCTATACTTATATATATATGAACACACTGTGATAAATAGATAGATTTATACATGCATATGTTTCTGTATAGATAGAGAGAGATGAACGCAAGACCCAATAACGTGTTTATCTCTAATCTTAACTTAGTTAACAGAAAGTATTCTTCGAAGAGTTATACTAACTCTATGTATGCTTCCAGCCTCAATAAACCTGCAGTGAATTTACCTCCTATTTGATACCATGTCGATATATCAATGTAGATTATTTCCTCATGAAGTATGTTGTTATATTATTACATTTTAAAAGAAAATATTGAAACATTTGTAATTTCGAATGTTCTTAAACATGACAATCTCCATCGATCAAATTTTTACAATATTTGGTTACAATATTTCTCCTTTCAACATTGTCAATAAAGAAATGTAATTTTCATGTACACTAATTCATAACAATTGCACTACAAGAAATATATATATATATATATATATATATATATATATATATATATATATATAAGTGATAAGACAAACAGGAATATTTCGTTCATGCTGTTTATTTTTGTGAACTCATTTCGACCTTAGGTCATCGTCAAGTGAATATTTCTTAAAGTAATAGTTTTTAGAATTTTTTTAGCATTATTAAAAGAACTTTGTAAGTGTTTGACAAGCCACTATAATCCGGGCAGAGAAGCGTGTTGGAAGTGGCGAGTCCATCTGTTCAGTGAAAAAAAATTACTTGAGTTGAATTCGTTTGAAATGTTCTTGTGTATATATGTGAGGAAGGATTTTTGTAAATTGTGAGTAAATTCATATATGTTTATATACATATATATATATATATATATATATATATATTATATATGTGTGTGTGTATGCGTCTCGGTACTGGTTGACTGCTGGATTTTCTATTAGGTTTGGGAGTAATTTTTTAGATGATGGTCAGTGTTAGTTTTTTTTAGTGTTTATGACCCCCCCCCCCATTTTTATCACCATATCTTTATTGCCAGGGCAGGTATCAAGTTCATTGCTAAGACCGAATGGTCGAAAACCTTTTCTTATATATATATATATACTAGCATGACCTGTGGATATATACCAGTATGATAATTTGATTATTACAGTTTGATATGTTTACTTAAGAACTACCGTAATTCACTATGTAAAAAGTACAATAATCTTGATTTAACTCTCTCACACTCTTTTTTTTTCTTTCCATCTTTTTTGTCTTCTCATTTTGTTCGATTGAAACAGATTAGCGTTATAAATTCCGCGGGCTCACCCATATCTCAATTTTGTTCCCTGCTCTTTGTTTCCTTGTTTCTTATTGTATTTTCTGGGTAGCATATCCCTTTTCTTCCATTTTTCTTCATAACAGAAACGGAACTTTCGTTATATATCTAAGGTAACGACACTCATAAGAAACAGGAATATGGTGGATAAACACTAACTGATAATAAGGGTGAACCGAGTGTATATAATATTTTACTTTATCAGTCTATATATATATATATATATATATACACCAACCCCAACCCCTCCGCACGAGCAGGTAAATTTCTTAAGCGGAGTTAAACAAGTTTGAATTCAGAGTTTTCCTTCTCCTAAACCGGTTGCCTAACCAAGGTTAAAGAGCCCGGTATGCCCTACTATTTACCCATAGCTGTAGGGAGAATTGGATTCATAATTGTCCCAATGGTATTGGTGCTAAGTGAAAATGCAGTTAGCGCGTCCAGTACTTGAACTCGTGGCGACGAGTCCATTTCCCATGACTTTAACCATTACACCACGAGCTTCCACTCAGTCTATTCATATATGATAGAATGGATATTTTCCTCTATCCGTATTCAGTGCGAAGGATTTTTAGATTTTTTTTCAATTGTTTATAAATGAACATTTGGTGTATGAATCTGTGTGTGTTGTGTTAGAGTGTTCGTCTATTTTGATCTTTCTTTTTTGTTTTGTTTTGTTTTTTGTTTTTTTTTAGCATGCACTTCTGTTTTCGTTTCGGAAATTATTTCCTACCATCTGCACGTCGCTATGTTGCGAAATTTGATAGATTTGGATCAGGTGAATATAACTATTATGGGTTGTTTTTTTTCTGCACTTTGGATATTTGTCATTTCTCCACACCCTCTCTCTCTCTCTCTCTCCCCTCTCTCTCTCTCTCTCTCTCCCCTCTCCCCCTCTCTCTCTCTCCCTCTCTCTCTTATATCTATCCTTCTTTCGTCCTCCTGTCTTTCATTCTTTATTTTTCTATTAACAAAAAATAGTCAATAAATCCAACGCCGACAACCAATATCTCTTTTACTTGCACGCGCACAACATGAATTAACCTGGATAGCTGCAGCAGAGATATAAGAAATTATCTATCTATCTATCTATCTATATATGAGAGGGGGATGAGTGAGAGATGGTGACGAGAGAGAGGAGGAAGAGTGAGATGGTGACGAGAGAGGAAGAGTGAGAGATGGTGACGAGTGAGAGGTGACGAGAGTGAGAAGAAGGAAAGAGCAAAACTGGATCGACTGAGAGAGCGAAAAAGATAACAAAGTTAAAATGAAAAAATAAAACAATGTATGTATATTATATATATATATATATATATATATATATATATATATATATATATAGAGAGAAGAAAGTGAAAGATATACATAGTGAAAAGAGATAGTCACAGAGAGCGCGCGAAAATGATATCGAATGTATATATATATTATATAATACCAAACTTGTTGGTAAATCCTCGCGGTGAGAAAAAACCCGGCAAATTGTTTGATTGTAAAAATATACTACCAAACATCACCCGGGGAGAAAAAACTAATCATATCTATTAGTATATTTGGCCATTATATATATATATATACATAGAAAACCGCCAGGAAACTAAAGCTAATAAGTAAAAGTGCTCAATACCTAAGTAGAGCAAATAATAAAGATAAAGCTAATGAGTCAGATAAACCAGATAACCCCTATGGATGTTCTCTTAGTGCTTTCTTCTAAGGCTAAGTGCACGTCAGTCAATAATCGTCAGAATCTACGGAAGTTAGTATATATATATATATATATATATAGTAGTTGACGGCATATAGGACGCACTTTTTCTCCAAAGTTTCGGCTCAAAAATTGCCCTGCATCTTATACATTGTAGGTGAAGTTTGAGACCTCCCGTTGGCCTTGGCTAATCTTCTCTATGATGCTCACTAACCCAGCTTATGCTCAGTACTTTTACCTACCCTAAATTCCATGCATCCTTATTTTATTGCTGGTATTGTTATAATTAAGCACTGCTAGACTGTTTTCAACAATTATGCTTAAATACACTAAAAACTTTTTTCCTGCTGAAATGGGGGTGCGTCTTGTGTGCCCGTGCGTCTTACAGCGTATTTGACGGCATATATGTATAAAAGAGATTAGAGACAGAGAAAGTGAGACAGAAGGAGAAGAGAGAAAGCGACAGAACGTGCGAAAAGGATAATAAAGATAGAAGGAAAAAATAAATAATATATATATATTGAGAAAGAAACGAGAGAGTGAGAGAGAGAGAGTGAGAGACGAGAGTGAGAAGAGAAAGAAAGTGTGTGAGAGAAAGAAACGTGAGAGAGTGAGAGAAAGAAACGAGAGAAAGTGAGTGAGTGTGTGTGTGTGTGGTGTGGTGTGTGTGTGTGTGTGTGTGTGTGTGAGAGAGAGAATCGAACGAGTGAGAGAGTGTGTGAGAGAGAGAATCGAACGAGTGAGAGAGTGTGTGTGTGAGAGAGAGAATCGAACGAGTGAGAGAGTGTGTGTGAGAGAGAGAGAGAGAGAAGAGAGAATCGAACGAGTGAGAGAGTGTGTGTGTGTGTGTGTGAGAGAGAGAATCGAACGAGTGAGAGTGTGTGTGTGTGTGAGAGAGAGAATCGAACGAGTGAGAGTGTGTGTGTGTGTGAGAGAGAGAATCGAACGAGTGAGAGTGTGTGTGTGTGTGAGAGAGAGAATCGAACGAGTGAGAGTGTGTGTGTGTGTGTGTGAGAGAGAGAATCGAACGAGTGAGAGTGTGTGTGTGAGAGTGAGAGAGAGAGAGAGAGAGAATCGAACGAGTGAGAGAGTGTGTGTGAGAGAGAGAGAGAGAATCGAACGAGTGAGAGAGTGTGTGTGTGTGAGAGAGAGAGAAGAATCGAACGAGTGAGAGAGTGTGTGTGAGAGAGAGAGAGAGAGATCGAACGAGTGAGAGTGTGTGTGAGAGAGAGAGAGATCGAACGAGTGAGAGAGTGTGTGAGAGAGAGAGAGAGAATCGAACGAGTGAGAGAGAGTGTGTGTGAGAGAGAGAGAGAGAATCGAACGAGTGAGAGAGTGTGAGAGAGAGAGAGAATCGAACGAGTGAGAGAGAGTGAGAGAGAGAGAGAGAGAATCGAACGAGAGAGAGAGAGAGAGAGAGAATCGACGAGTGAGAGAGAGAGAGAGAGAGAGAACGAGGAGAGAGAGAGAGAGAGAGAGAGAATCGAACGAGTGAGAGAGAGAGAGAGAGAGAGAATCGAACGAGTGAGAGAGAGAGAGAATCGATGTGAGAGTGTGTGAGAGAGAGAGAGAATCGAACGAGTGAGAGTGTGTGTGAGAGAGAGAGAGATGTGAGAGTGTGTGTGAGAGAGAGAGAGATCGTGAGAGTGTGTGTGAGAGAGAGAGAGATGTGAGAGAGAGAGAGAGAATCGAACGAGTGAGAGTGTCTGTGAGAGAGAGTGTGGAGAGAGAGAGAGAGAGAGAGACGTGGGTGAGGGTGTGTGTGTGAGAGAGAAAGAAACGTGTGTGGGAGAGAGAGAGACGTGGGTGAGGGTGTGTGTAAGAGAGAAAGAAACGTGTGTGTGTGTGAGAGAGAGACGTGTGTGAGAGAGAGAGAACGTGTGTGAGAGAGAGAGAAAGAGACGTGTGAGAGAGAGAGAAAGAGTGTGTGTGAGAGAGAGAGAAAAAGAAATGTGTGTAAGAGAGAGTGAGAGAAACGTGAGAGGGTAGAGAAAGGATAGAGAAAGAGAAAAAACTGCAGCGACATAAGGAAAAGATAACAAAGTCAGAATGAAACTGCACCTGTCGTCAATGAGTTGTTCGTTTGGACACACGATTTTTGCTCGAGACTTTACGATCACAAAGAAACTGCATCTCTCTATCTGGCGCCATCGTTTTCAGATCATACCCCCCCCCACCGCCCATCAGTCGCGCCGATAGCGATACACGTGTTTTTTTTTTTTTGTTTTTTTTTTTTTTGGGGGGGGATATATTCCTCTACTTACTTTGCCTATTTGAAAGATGTACTATCGAGCATCTATCTTACGTTTTGTCAGGCTAATTCTTGTGCAAGTTCCGCGCACAGAACACAGCAAAAAAAAAAAAAAAAAAAAATCTTCAGATGTCGATTTCAAATTATTTCCTCCCTGAAATTGATAATATGTAGATGTTTTTAGCAATTTTATTGTAGCCCATCTTTCACATACATCATTTCTTTAAATAATCAAACAGAGTATACATCTGGCTGTGTTTCAAACGCATGTGTTCCACTTAAAATCATTTTTGGCAACTTAATTTAGAAATAAGCTCAACTTTCGGTATTTTCTTAGTTGAAACCTTTTTAGTTATTAACGTTTGTCTACGTTTTTTTTTTCTTTTCATCTTTATTGTTGTTTATTTAACCTAAGGTAATCTCCATATCCGACAGGCTACTAAGGATATGCACTGTGAGTTCAAATTTCATTCGGGGCTACATATTTACTTCCGATTCATATTGTATATATGAGGATCGTAAAATGTAAAACGAGCTGTACATTGAGCAAAATCAATCAAAAATAAAATAAGTCGAGAAAATAATGATAAAAACAATAAATCGTAAATAATTAATTTGATACTATTTCTCTGAATTTTTGAGAAATAAAAACGCAATATGAGGCTAGGTAAAAAAAAAAAAAAAAACATAGATAGTAAGAGGTAAATATTCTAGGGAAAAAAGTCATTAGGTTTATAGGTTCCTAAAATTCCCACTGAATTGTCCAATCGGACATATAGCGTAGTGGATACAGGTGTTGGGTTAAGTGACAGTTATCTCTGGGCGGCAGGTTCAATCCTGGTCAAGTGTGAGAGCATTTACAGTGGAATTCCTTTTGCGTTAAGCAGAGACTGACACTTGAATTAATTTGATTCTAGTTCTCTGAATTTTTGAGAAATAAAAACGAAATATGAGGCTAGGTAAAAATAAATCCTACATAGAGGTAAATATTCTAGGGAAAAAAATCATTAGGTTTATATATATTTACCAACCCCTCCGCATGAGCAGGATGTGACACAAGGTGAATTGAGAGTTTTTCCTTCTCCTAGACCGGTTGCTTAACCAAGGTTAAGAGCCCAGTCTGCCCTACTATTTATCCATAGCTGGAGGGAGAGTAGGATTCATACCTTTCCAAGGGTATTAGCGCTAAGTGGAAATGCAATTACCAAGTCCAGGATTTAAACTCGGGGCGACGAGTCCATTTCCAATGACTTTAACCATTATACCACGCGTTCCTACTCATTAGGTTTATAGATTTTTAAAATTCACACTGAATTGTCCAATCGGACATATAGCGTAGTGGATATAGGTGTTGGGTTAACTGACAGTTATCTCTGGGCGGCATGTTCAATCCTGGTCAAGTGAGAGCATTTACAGTGGAATTCCTTTGTGTTAAGCAGAGACTGACACTTAGTGAAGAATCCTTTGGTTGTTCCTCGGTTTCCTTTAGTGTTGGGTAGAATCTTTTGGTTGAGTAGGGTCCTTGGTTGAGGTCCGTTCGTCCGGGGTGAATAAGTGCAAATGAACGGCTTTCCAGATCGGCGGTTAAATAGTTAACTAACCACGTATTCGAGTTGTTGATTGGCTGGGTTTAATCGACACACCCACGCAGTGATGGGCTTAATCACACCTTATATCACCTAAAATATTCCAACAGAGTAGAGAACTATTAAGAAACAAGTACAGAAGAAAACGTAAATTCAGACGAACAAAGAACGCAAATCCCTAACCTATAGGCATAACTCTAGACTGGTTGAGATTTTGTTGAAATCAATCAATATATCACCTAGATCTATTTATTCTACATGACTGAATACATGAATAGGATTTTTTTTATCAAAAGTCGATGAAAATTCATAGAAATATAAGACAAGTTTAGTTGTTTAACTAAATATTTCAATCTAACTGATCTTTAGTATTATTTGGATTATTCGGACTATTGTTCTCATCTTTGTTTTTATTGGTACAACATTTTGGTCGATGTGCGATCCAGCCTTCTTCAGGTATTTCTTTTCGATCTGGGAAAACTTCTTTTCGAACTTGGGGACCTTCTTGGTATAATCGGGATATATCAAGAAAATTTGAACCAAACCCTTTATTCAATCCAAGGTTCCAGAGTTCGAGAAGGCTCCAGAGTCCGACAATAAATACCTGAAGAAGGCCGGAGGGCACATCGGCCGAAACATTGTACAGAAAACAATAAAGATTAGTACAATAGTCCGAATAATCCAACTAATACTAATTATCGAGCCTCATCTCCAAATTCAAAGAAATAGTGTAGATAACAATAAAGATGAGTACAATAGTCCGAATAATCCAACTAATACTAATTATCGAGCCTCATCTCCAAAATTCAAAGAAATAGTGTAGATAACAATAAAGATGAGTACAATAGTCCGAATAACCCAACTAATACTAATTATCGAGCCTCATCTCCAAAATTCAAAGAAATAGTGTAGATAACAATAAAGATGAGTACAATAGTCCGAATAATCCAACTAATACTAATTATCAAGCCTCATTTCCTAAATTCAGAGAAATAGTATCTGACCTTTGAATTTGAATTTCGTTGCTGTCAGGTATGTATAAACACTACAAAGATAAAAGAAAACAACATAGCAGCTTTCGAATAAACAAGCTGGAGGCCTTGAATGTTGCAGTGCTTAGCACACTAAACTAAAAAAAAAATAAAAGAATCGTGTTAGTAAGTTCGATTTGGATTGGATATCATATACTTCTTCAGAAGCGCTCGAGGCGTAACAGTTATTGATTGAAATAGACTCATTGACCGAGTTCAAGTCCAAGACGTTAAATTTCGATTCACATAGCGCTAACACAATTACGAATGGTATGAATACAACTATCCTGCAAGCTATGGGTGAATAATAGGAAAGATTGGGTTCTCTAACCTATCATATATACTAGTTCAAAATAAAAAAACGACCTCTGGGCGATGTAAAAATAGATTTTTGAAACATATTGGATGGGAGTAAAATGTCAGAGTTTGTACCCTAAGTAAGTAAAATCATCAAATTCATTAAAGGATTAAAAAATGAAACAATTTGAAATGTAAACTTTAAATATGTATTAAAATAAAACAAACTATATATAGATATATGATACCAGTCATGTATTTATTAAAACTTGTTTTAAAAAACAATGTGGGTAATGTGACGTAAGCAGTGACGTAATTTTTGTTACAGACAAAAACGGAAGCGAATCTCCATTATTAATAGATTTACCAACCCCTCCGCACGAGCAGGATGCAACACATGTCAATTTATTTAGCGGTGTTTAACAGGTTTGAATTCAGAGTTTTCTTTCTCTTAGACTGGTTACCTAGACATGGTTAACGAGCCCAATCCACCTTACTATTTGCCCATAGCTGGCGGGAGTAGTTGGATTCATATCTTTCCCAGGGGTATTAGCGCTATGTGAAATGCAAACAGCTTCGTGTAGGATTTGAACTCGGCTCGACGAATACATTTCGTACGACTCTACCCGTTAACCTATTATATGGCAATCAGAGAAAGACAAGCAAAACTGAATTCCAACCAGTGCAATCCGCTTAAAGATGTAATCTTGTTTCATATCTTGATTGTGTTGGGGGAGATGGGAAAATGCATACTATCTATTTTAGATATACTAGTACAAAGTAAAAAAACACCCCCCGGGCGATGTAAAAGTAGATTTGTTAAACATATTGCCTGAGTGGTGGGAGTAAAAAAGTTCAATGTCAGCGAGTTTATACTCTAAGTAAAATCATCAAATTCATTAAAGGATTAAAAAATAAAACAATTTGAAATGTAAACTTTAAATATGTATTAAAATAAAACAAACTATATATAGATATATAATACCAGTGATGTATTTATTAAAACTTGTTTTAAAAAACAATGAGGACTGTCTAATGTTGCATGTTCAAATTTTGAGTGTATCTATTCTATGTTATGACGATTTTGGGTAATGTGACGTAAGCAGTGACGTAATTTTTGTTACAGAAAAAACCAGAAGCGAATCTCCATTATTAATAGATATTAGAAGGTACGTGGTGTAATGGTTAAAGTCGCTGGAAATCCATATTTTTGACTCGACCTCGGACTTGATCATTTTCTTTTTAAATTGACTTTTTAATTTTCTGGGGAAGTGTCTGCGTAGACAAGAACTAGATTTTGATACTGAGGTAAAAATCAAAGCCTCAGGGATGGCCTAAAGTCGATATCAGACAGCGAGGGAGTCTATCCCCTTTTCGCTAGCACTAGACCAAGGAGATTCAGTTTAGCGTCACACTTACCATCATCTCAACTGGTCCCTGTGCTACTTGTACGCTGAGTTAACGAGGGTCGGTATCGAACCAGGGACTAACGCTAAAGCAGCCCTATCACTAGTAGGGCTTTTATAAGTGCTAAAATGATGACAGTTAGTTTTCCTTGTTTAAACAATGACATGATCTGGAGGTTGTTGTTAAAATTACTTGAAAAAATAAATACAAAATATTTTTACCCTTTGTCTATCTAAATTAAAAACCGACAAAATCTCAGTTCCAAACACTCTTTGTTCTTACACATGAATATTTTAAAAGACTAGACAATCTGACAGATGTGTTGCTTTTAAGAGAATCAACAAATCTAGGGTTAATTTGTACCTAGGGTTGGGTAATCGCATTCATTGTACGTTTATATATACATTTTGTATGTTGAAAGGAAAAATAAATAAAGGAAAGAAAATGTTGAATGGATAAAATAGATTTACTAACACGTGTTTGGCCAGGAGTTTGTTCATGTACACATGTGTTCTATGTATTGTTATTTTGAATATAAAATGAAATAATGATAATAGAAAATTATTAAATTTTTAAGCACACAAAGAATAACGACCTTCATCAGAGAAACATATTTGATATTTTGTATGTACAAGTCTTTAGAAAATATTGGTGTCTTCCCACACTATATAGGTCTCTAGAACTGGAGTTTCTCCACAGATGCAGTTTTGTGCCATACGAAGGACCCTCTTCCCTTTTTGTAGGGGGATCTTACCCCTCTTAAGGGAGTTGGCGTATTCTAAGCCACAATGACGGGGTAGACTCTGCTATCCGTTGGGTATAAGTTTTATCAAAGGCCTTTTTTTAAATGCTCAATTCCATCAGGGTTGTCCCAGTCACTGTGTAATAAACATGCCCCTGCCTTTTGTAGGCATGAAGTCATGTTGTTGTTAATCTCACACCTCCTTTTTCATTGGGCTTTTTTGCTTCGTTCGAAAACAATTTTAAAAATTCTTATATATATTTACCACCCCCTCCGCATGAGCAGGATGTGTCACTATGTCAATTAAGTGGAGTTTAAAATTTTTTCTTCACCAGACTATTCGCGAACCAAGGCTATCGAGCCCAGTCCACCATAATATTTTATCCATATCTGAGGGAGAGTAGGTGGATGCATACCTTTCCCAAGAGTATTAGCGTTATGTGAAATGTCTCGTCTTTCTTATGTCATTTATGTATGTTTATATGTAGTAGCAAATAAATTAGACTGAGTAGTCAATTATCAGTATCCACCGAAAAGCGAGGGAGTCTATCCCTTTTTCGCTGAGTAGGTGATGGGCCGGTATCGAACACGGAGCCGTGTGGTTCTTAGGTGGATGGTCTACCGACAGAGCTAAACCGGCCCTGAAATTACCTTTTGTTTTATAACACAAACTGCGAGCATATTTATTATTCGTACTCTTTTCAGTACTTTTAAGAAAACAACATTTAAAAGTATTGATACAATCTATTGACTATTGGCATATCGATTTTTTTTTTCAATTTAAAGACGAATGAATAAAGAAACAATTTAATGTATTTTCTCTTGGAGTTTGTGTCGATGTAATCCTATTTTCGTCATTCAGCGCGGCAGGAACCAAGAGTTTTTTTTTTTTTTTTTTAAAAATATTTGGAACGTTCTTGTTCTACTGGGAAATGTTACAAATATTCAATAAATATAATTTGGTAATAATCTATATCTTATCTTGTTTTATAATCAGGCAATTCTTGATAAACTTCCAAAACAAATTCGAAGCTATTTTGAATCAAATAAATGAATTTATTGGAACTGGTTTATCTATCAATCTTTTTTTTCTTTTTTTTTCTTTTTTCTTTTATTTCATTCTACAGAATGAATCAGGCGGCAGCACTTAACTCAAAAAACTATTTAGCAATTATTATTCTTTAAAATCTATATATTATCATTCATGTTTGTTTTTTTATTTGTACGACTGTTATCATCTTGCAACACACTCTGCTAAAATTGAGACCGTTCAAATCGTCCAAGATGAAATGCAAAATCCGTATTATCTGATGTTGCTTATCCGCTGAATTCTTATTTTTTATTAGTGTCGTCACCTCTGCTAAATAATGGGACCATTCCGTTTTTAATATAAATAAAGATCTTATCTCCCAACACACTCTGCTAAAAATGAGACCGTTCAAATCGTCCATGAAATGCAAAAATGTAAATCCGTATTATCTGATGTTGCTTATCCGCCGAATACTTATTTCTTATTAGTGTCGTCACCTCTGCTAAATAATGGGACCATTCCTTTTTTATCATATATAAAAAATGGGACGAAAAGGGACATGCTTTACAAAAAATTTTAGGGAGAGAGAGAGGGGGTGAGTGCCCAGAAGCGATAATGCTAATGCTCCAATCAAATATAATGAGAAGAAGGAAAGAAAGAAAAAACGAGAGGGTTCAATCAAGATTATTGTACTTTTACAAATTTAACTATTTTGTAATAGCTCTTGAGTAAACCTATCAAATTGTATAATTACATTATCATACTCTGGTATATACACAGGTCCTGCTATGTCGAGAATTCATTTATTTTTATTTTTTGTCATTTCTTCAAGTACGGGTGTATTTTGTCTATAAATTTTACAAACGTGAGAGTGGCGAATCTACTCTGAAATTTTCCTAGTTTTTAATTTTAATCCAATTTTAATTTAATTTTCCGTAGATTTTATTTTTAATGTAATTTGATTGGCTAGTTGTTTGGATTTTACAGCATATCAACCCGTGTTGGGTTATTTTATACCAAAGACGTTTGGTTTCATTTATTCTGGTTAGGTATTCTTTTTTTACTTTTTTTTTTTTTTTTTTTTTTTTTTTTTCGAACGCAACTTTTTAACACATTTTTGGTAAACTAATTTTTTAAAAAATCTATTTAGCTCATAGATTTGACCCTAATAGGTACTACCATCGGGGTCAGGGTGGATCTGTGAGCAATGGCGATGAAGGGGTGCTTCATGCTCTCCAGAACTTCACCATTAGATGCACTCATACCCAGGACACTAAGACCCTCAGTCACCGCCTAGCACATGTATGATAAAAAGGGTTGGAGGTTTGCCATAAGTTCAAATAGGGTCTGGACTATCTGATAGGTGCTAGGGCTTGACGTGACCAGCCGATTGATCTTGAAGCGACTCTCCCAGCGCCCGTCTGCCCTAAGTAAGGCCCAAAGTTAAATGTTGAATGTCATGGAATACTCAACGATCAGGGTCTCATCCTTGAGCATCACGAATCGCCAACACGTGGCCCCATTATTAGGAGGGTTAGCTCTCTGCAGAGGTGCAGTCGGTGTATTCTACATCGCCAGTAGACAGAGCTGAGGATTGCTGTTGTAGCTGGTTATTGGTATTTCAGTTGCAAAGTTTTGCAGCATAGCTTTTAGCTGTTACGGCCGAGTGGTTAAGGCGTTGGATTCGAAAGCCAATTGGATATTCTCTCACAGATTCGGATCCTGTTCGCAGCACCATGTAGAGATTCGTTGAGTGATAAGTATCCAACTGTTGTACCGTTTTTTTCGTGCACTAAAACGATATCTGTAACGTTGTCGTATATCTGGTCACAGTACCCAAAGCGATATACATAACGGGGCGGTGGTGGTGGCGGCGATATATTCACGTACTAAAAATGTCTTCTTGTTGATAAAATTACAACGCGAGAAATATGTAGTCACAACTGCTAGCCTTTATTATCGTGCTCGTCTCGTGTGCTGTATCGGAGAGGAGGAAAGGCAAAGACAGAGAGAACACTATTTGATTAATGTGACCCCATTCTAGGCACCAAAGGCCCGTCCGTTCCCCTACGCGTCCGAAAGCAAAAAGAGGCCGGTCCCTTTCTTCGTTGTTCCACGTCACCACGTGACTTCCGGTTCCGATCAACACCCGACTTCCGGTTGACACTCAATTCTCCATTCGGGATATATACTGAATATTAGATTGTGTTCAAGCAATCGGCACAGAGCGTTTTCGGTTACGTTCTTTTTTTTTTCTGGTTACTGGACGCTAGTAACAGCCTTCTCGTGGAGGTGGGTTAAGGAATTCATAACTTATTTAATAAATGATTTGTTAATGTTTCTACTTTTGGCCTCGAATTATCTACCATGAAAAGCTGAACTGCTCTGAAGCACTCTTAATATAAATCAAGTATTTTATATCAATAAATTCCATTTTTTAAAAGGAAGTATGTAACGTTAGAAGTATATAGAATTCTCGTTGATCTAAAGGGTCACGTGATGCTGACCTCGCTCTGAAATGTGTGTTTAATATTTTGCTCGAGGTTAAAGGGAAGAAGAAGAAGCCAAGTTTTCTGATATTTGATCGATATTCTGTCATACAATAGCTGAATTAAACTGCGAAATAAAAGTATTGATATTATTTCGCAGTGAACATCCAATTCTTGGCTCTGTCGAAGTAAATCATTGACAACTGATACTCATCTCTTTACAGCAAGCGTATGATCATACAAAGCCCCCCTTATATATATATGTGTGTGTGTGTGTGTGTGTGTGTGGCTGTCTGTGCGTATGTGTGTGTGTGTGTGACTGTCTGTGTATATATCTATGTGTGTGTGCGTGTGTATATATGTATGTGTGTGTGCGTGTGTATATATGTGTTGTGTGCGTGTGTATATATGTATGTTGTGTGTGCGTGTGTATATGTATGTGTGTGTATGTATGTATGTGTGTGTGTGCGTGTGTGTGTGTGTGCGTGCGTATGTATGTATCTGTGTGTGTGGCGTGCATATGTATGTGTGCATGTGTGTGCGTGCATATGTATGTGCATGCGTATGTGTGCATATGTATGTATGTATGTATGTGTGCATATGTATGCATATGTATGTATGCATATGTCTGTCTGTCTGTCTGTGCATGTGTATGTGTGTGTGAGCTCGAGAAATGTTGATTACTCCAGAATCACCATTACTCACAGACCCACTCTGACCCGGAGTGGTATTACCTGTTAGGGTCCCATCTATGGTTTACATAGAAAAAGGAGTTCTAAAAATGTGTTAAAATATTGAGTGAATAAAGCAAAACCTCTTTATCATAAAATGAATAAATGGGTTAACATGCCGTAAAACCCAACTAACCAACCAAACTTTAGTTTAATATAACATTATCTAACGTAGAGAATAAAATGTTACTTTAGTCCGAACGCCGTTAGTCACTGAGTTACGGGGACAGCCCGAAATTGAAAATAATATGACCTGACATTAGTAAAAAAAAAAAAAAAAAAAAAAAATTAAATGAAACAAAATTAATAAATAATAGACAATGATTCATGAAATGATACAATTGAAAGTAGCTTTATAAGCTCTGTTCTTGTCTGATCCTTTGTTGTAGATGACTTAAGCAGCCACTGATTAGACTGCTAATTAATAATAGATTAATTAGTGTCATGTCCTACTTGCCAGATGCTAAGTTTTATTGTTAATAAAGTGTTAATTATCATAATAAATAGACAATGTTCAACAAAGTGGTGTTCTCATTTGGAGATAATTGCTAACTGCTGTTCTTGGAACAATATAGCTCTGATGATGTGATATTGTCAGCCCTCCACCTCCCTTCCCTCTCCCCTCCCCCTTCCCTCTCCCTCCCCTTCCTCTCCCTCAACGCTCTGGCTCGTTGGCTTTATTAGAGCGTTTTATGTGGGAAAATCTCCAACCTTCTTCAGTTAAATAGTATGACATATACACATGTCCATGTGGGTTAACTGGACAGAAAGGTCGGAAATTAACTTATTTCACCAACATTTTAGTTGTCTTTTGAAATTTAAAAAAATGCATAAAGTTTATTTCTGATTAATATACAATTAGCAGGACACCTACCCCCCCTCTCTCTCTCTCTCTCTTCTCTCTCTCTCTCTCTCTCTCTCTTCTCTCTCTCTTATTTTTATATATATATATATATATATATATATATATATATATATTAGAAAGGGCGGTTGAGTGTATGTCCGGAGGAAACTTCGATAATAAAACGATTAACGACAAAGTGAAAATATATATACACATTAAATATCACCAGCGCTTGTTTTTTTTTAGCAAAAATAATAGATTTGATTTATATATAAAGGGCAGTTGTATGAATCTGTATGTCTGGAGGAAACTTCGACAATAAAATGACAAAGTAAATATATATATACACATTAAATAGCACTAGGGCTTGATTTTTCTTTTAGCAAAAATAATATATTTCATTAACATTCGTGAAGATAATTACAAAATAAAATTCAAATAATAACAGCATGGATTTTTTATTTATTTAATATTCTAAATAGTAGACATTAAGATTTCTTTTCAGAGTAGCTGGATCAATGCAAGGTCTATTTTTTACATAGGGATTTAAATGGGGCATCCCACGAGGATTCAACTTACGATTCAGTAATAATGGATCTGCGGGACTAACTTATTATTGTGTGGATATAAGGTAGTATGATAATTTGATTATTACAACTTTTGATATGTTTACTTGAGAGCTATTACAGAGGGTTCAATATGTAAAAAGTATAATAATCTTGATTTAATTCTTTTTCTTTTTCATTCATTATGTTCTATTGAAACATATTAACGTTATCGCTTCCACACGATCCCCCTCTCTATCTCCCCCTCCTTTCTAATAATAAAAACTGAATGGGCCATTATTTAGCTGACGTGGCGACACTCATAGTAAATAAGAATTTGGCGTGTAAGCGATACCAAATAATCAGGATTTACATATTTGTCTTTAATCTTGGACGATGTGGACGGTTTCATTTTTAACCAGAGGGTGTTGCAAGATGATAACGTTCGGAAGATTAAGAAAAACTTGTATTACTATGTAGATACTTTTCATTTTCTTCGCAAGTATCCGCCCTGTCGTCTGAGGCATTAGAATATACCGACTGCACCTCTGCAGAGGATTAAAACTCCCCGAATGGGACCACCTGTTGGCTGAGAGTGGTGACCCGTGAGGATCAAGGATGGAGCCCAGGTGGATGAGCAGCCCATGACATGCAACACTCCACTTTACTTGGTCTAGATGGGTGGGTAGAGAGGCCCCCTCCAATCAATCGGCTGGTCAGGTCAAGCCCTAGCACCTATATGATTGTACCAACCTTATTGCCCTTCCGGCAAGCCCCCACAGTTTTTTTTATCATATGGATGCTAGATGGCGGTGGCTGAGGGACTTCATGTCCTGGGATTGATGTTAAACTCTATCTGATGGTGAGGTTCCAGTTCTGAAGGTTTGGTGAATGGGCAGCACCTCTTTATCACCATTGCTCCCTGGTCCACTCTGATCCAGAAAGGTAATACGGGTTAGGGTCCCATTTATGGGATAAATATAAAAACATGAGTTTATAAACAAAACTGATTATCCATTAAGAATGAATTTATTTCAAAACTTTGTCGGCTTTAAATGACCCACTGAGGTTGATATACCGTTAAAAACAAAAACATTCGCAAATATCGACAATTTGTGTCGGTACCATTTTTTTTGTTATGCCGAATGGTTCAGAATGTATTTGCTTTCTTGAAGAAATAGATTAAATACGTACAGGTGACTATTCTCCCTTTAAGTAAAAGATTGCATATCTATGAGTGTAATTCATGATTATACCAAAAAGCACAATAGCAAGGGTATTTCTAGTTTTTACAGGTAAAAAGTAAAGAATGTCTACGATTTGTTTTATGAAATAGTTAATCAATTTCCAATCCAAAGTCATTAAGACTTACGTATGTTTATTGTAAAACAGATATTATCAGGCATTACTTATGACCACTCTTGACAGGATTGAAACTCTGTTACTAAAAATAAAATTGCATATTCCTCCTCTCTCTCTCTCTCTCTCTCTCTCTCTCTATCTCTCTATCTCTCTATCTCTCTATCTAATCTCTCTCCTTCCATTCAAGGTCAATTTCTTAAATAGTTCAACAGATTTGAATTCAGTTTTTCGTTTCCTTGACTGGCTGCCATACCAAGGTTGAAAAGCCCAGTCTGCCCACCATGTCTAGAGGGAGGGTAGTTGGATTCATTACTTTTCCAAGGTTCTTAGCCGCTTATATATATATATATATATATATATATATATATATATATATATATATATATAATGTGTATGTATGTGTGTCTGTCTGTGTGGAGAAAGGTAAACAAACATGGGATGTTGTAAAAAAATAGATGTTTATTTTCTACAACATCCCGTGTTTTTCTACCTTTCTCCACATACAGTCGGATTAATTTCCCCATATATATATATATATATATATATATATATATAAAGGGTTTTTTTATAGTGTGTTTGAAGCATTGTGCGTAATTGTAATAGAAATATATTGAAGGCAGTTGACAATGCAATATATGTAAACTATTTTTATTTACCTTTCTTTTTTTGAAAAAAAAAGGGTAAATAAAAATAGTTTTCAACATATATTGCATTGTCAACTGCCTTCAATATATATATATATATATATATATATATATATATATATATATTTTGTGTGTATTTCATTCCCTAGCTATATCAGTGCTACTGTACCACTTGACTCTAACGGAAAGAAAGTTAGACCGGACTTACACAAGAATGATGCGTGCTGTCTTGAACAAAAAATCCAAACGAAACCTGATCGTTGCATTTTATTTCAGTGCAGTAATTCATCGAGGGTTTATTTTTAACAGAACATTCCTTTGACGTCTAAAGAAGTTTCGGAAAACCATATAATTGAGTATAAATTATTAGTATTAGATTGCGATAATAAAACTGCAAATTGTTTGTATCAAGTAGGAAAACTTGATCCCATATAATTGTTTGTTAATAAATCCTTATTGGCAAATAAAAGTGAATTCAAAAAAATGTTATCTAAAATTGAAAATATAGTTTTGATTAGAATCAAATATTTACACATTAATTCAATTTTGATAATGAAATAACACATAAGGAGTTGATATGCCTTCAAATAAACCAAACGTATTAATAGTTATGACTGCAATTAAAAATTACCAATGAAACAAAGTTTGGCATTAAATCACCCGCACGGGGTTGATGTGCCGTTAAACAAATAAGCCAAAGAAAACTTATTTTGTTTCTTTGAATTTTTGAGATCAGGCTTGATAGTTTGTATTATTCGAATCATTGTCCTTATCTTTATTGTTAACTGCACAACGTTTCAGCTGATGTGCCCTTCGGCCATCTTCAGGTATTTTTTATATCGGATTCGGGAACATTTTCGGACTCGGAAACCCTCTCCTCGATCTTGGGAACGTTCTCTTTGAATTCGGGAACCTTCTTGTAATCGGCGAAGAGGGGTTACCAAGTTAGAGAAGGTTCCCGCGTCTGATAAGAAATACCTGAAGAAGGCCGGAGAGCACATCGGCCGAAACGTTGTGCAGATAACAATAAAGATGAGGACAATAGTATGAAATAATACATATAATACAAACTTATTTTCTTTCATTTTTCTTTCAGTGTAGCGATTCTTCTTCGATGGTTTATTTGTAAACAGAATCTTCCATTGAAGTCTAAAGAAAGAAGGCAAGTGGAGAAAAAGCTCTTAATCCTGGCACATTCGCGATCACACCTAAATCATGCCAATTATCTCCCTTGGATGTTGAAATGGACTCCATAAACAATAAAGTGTATCATCCTCTTGAAAGTCTTGCCTTCTCTTACGTTCGGTCAGAACTACATTTGCTGCAAAAGAATTAAGATAATAAAAGGCAGCAAGATTGTATTGTGGGCGAATAAGCCGAGATTTAGAGACCAAATTAGTTGGCAAACAATGGAGATGCGCATCGATAATAGTCTTACTAGGTTAACTTAATCCGTACAGGATGGCAAGAATTCCGAAAAGAAAAGACGCAAAACATTTTACACCGGTATGCCATAACGATATCGACGATCCATTAATCGGTGACAGAATATACTCACCATTTAATATATATATATATATATATATATATATATATATATATATGTTGTGTGTGTGTGTTCAAACGATGTGTTTGAAATGGCGAAGGCCGACAATTTTTAGGGAGATTATGTACTTAATTAAAGTCATACCTAATTTGTTAATTAATCATAATTAAATGAATTAGGCGTGCATATCGGTTTAAATGTAAAGCGTAAACAAATCGAGAAAAAGTCGATCTTTGTATGTACATTTCAGCCCATTAGGCCTCATCAGCAGAGCTATAGACAGTGCAGTGTTTTGTGCGCGATTCGAACCCTACCCGTCAGGCTGACAGGCGGACATTCTAACCACTATACTAGCTAGCTTCTCCAGAATCTCTTGTTATTTTAAACCTATATGTATACGCACTTTTTGGGTGACTTATGACACGGCAGTATGAAGTGTTCAAACGATGTGTTTGAAATGGCGAAGGCCGACAATTTTTAGGGAGATTATTTGCTTAATTAAAGTCATACCTAATTTGTTAATTAATTTTTTTCTCGATTTGTTTACGCTTTACATTTAAACCGATATGCATGCCTAATTCATTTAATTATAATTAACAAATTAGGCATGACTTAAATTAAGCACATACTTTCCCTAAATATATATATATATATATATATATATATATATATATATATATATATATATATATATATATATATATCGAAATACGGTGAGGAAATTAATCCGACAATATGAGAAAATATTTTTAAATATAACAAACACAGGATGTTATGATCAGGGAAACAATTTTTTTGTGTCAATACTTAAGCATTTCGGTATATTGTACCATCTTCAGGACACTGTTAAGTAATGTTTATGTGAGGGACAAAATGAAAGATGTTAAGTGTATAGTGAATGTGTGAATATGATGTTATTAACCGTTAATTTTTATATGCGCGTTTGTTTACGAAAGTCAATGACGTTGTTACATAATTATTGTATCCCTAATGCTTTTATAAGGTACTGTAGAAATCATAATGGCGATTAGTACAACTGATGGCCTTGAGAGTGACAGCGCTTGACCTCACTCTGACCTTGCTTTCCGGGGATAAACCGTGAGAACCGGAACCCTTCCAGTTTAGGGATATAGTAAGTAACTCAGTCAGTTAGCAGTTAGGAGCTCTAAGGTGTAAGTCGCATTTCTATGCGCATCCTGTCATCTGCGCAGATTGTTTGGTTTGGGGATTTATAAATAAAGTAACATCAACGTAGATCGAAGTCTTGTGTTTATTACCTAAAAACTAACAATAACACAGGGCTTCTGATAACAAGAAATCCTAACAGAAACCAGACCCGAAGTCCCTAAGAATGTCCCGACTTTAGAAGAGACCAGACCAAGATGTTAGAAGATAGACGATCAGAATAGCAACAAGATTATATATATATATATATATATATATATATATATATATATATATATATAACCCCTCCGGACAACCCAAGAAGCAAAAATAAAATGTCAATTTCTTAAGCGGAGTTTAACAGGTTTGAATTTAGAGTTTTCCTTCTCTTAGACTAGTTGCTTAGCCAAGCTTAAAGGGTCCAGTCTCCCCTACTATTTACCCAAAGCTGGAGAGTATTTGGATGCGTACCTTTCCCAAGGGTATCAGTGCTAAGTGAAAGTGTATTATTATAGGCCAAAACTCTCTAATATTTATAATTCTTAGAAACGACATGTCTTCCGTTCTTTCATGACATATGGCAACCAATTTTTTTTCTTGTGGCAACCGATTATATTACAGATATTCAAAGTTAACCTAAAAGTTGATAACTCACAGCTAACACAACGGGAACTCAACGTGTTCAAGTGTTCTCTTGTTCCTATTATAACAGCGATCCATTATGTTGCTTATTTAATTTTATGAAATTTGAACAAAATATTTTTGTACTCGTATGATTTCTAAATTTTTCTATAAAGATAAATTCTGAATAATTAAATCTGAAATTTTTAGAAACGTTTTGGAGGTCCCTACTGTCATAAAACAAAACACATATCTCAATGGAGTGGAGTGAATATGATGCTTTTTAATAGTAATTACTTTTTTTTAAATATTAAACATTTTATTTTATTTATCTAATTTTCCCATCCCTCTCAACAATACTTTTTAAAAAATTACTTTTACACCGCCCGGTGTTTTTTTTTTTTTTTTTTTTTTGTTTTTTTGCTAGTATAATAAAACGTATCGGCAGTCTTCTTGCTTGCCTTGTTAACCATTGCAGAGCTACCAATGAAGGACCGAATTCAATACGGACATAATGGTGTCTAAGAATGGCTGGTTAAGGACTGCAATTATAGTGGTTGAGCAGTCCAAAACATACAATACTCCAATTTGGTCCTTACTTACGATTGACGGGTGATCGGAAAGACTCCTTGTGATCAATCGGCTTGTCGGTCACGTCAAGCCTTTGCACCTATATGATTGTCCCAACCCTATTGCTCTAATGGCAACCCCCAACACTTTTTATCATATATGTGCTGGAAGGCTGTGACTGAGGGTCTTAATCTCCTTCATACGACGATAAACTTTATAGTGGCGAATTCTAGAAATCTGTGGAATGTGGAGTACCCCTTTATCGCCATTTACCCCCCAAGTAAAAATTAGAGGAGGTTGATTTTTAAAAAATATTAAATTCTCTCAAACAGTAAAATGGTGTGTTGGGATAATGAATACTGAAACCAAAAACTAAATATCCCACTTGACGCATACTTTGAGGAAATACCATCAAATATTGAATGCACAAAAGTCCTCGTTTTCGTAACATTTAGCCTAGAAATTGGTCAGAAAATTTAGCAATTTCAATATTTAAAACAGAAAATGATGTCATTTTAGACGAAACGTATAGAATATTATAACTAGAATTCAAAAGAAAATATGACCCCCACAACCATCGACACCTCCGGTACGCTGTTTTTTTTTTTGTTGTTTTTTTTTTGTTTTTTTTTTGTTGTTTTTTTTTTGGGGGGGGGCAGAATATCGGTGAGAACACGTTAAAATATTAAAATCTATATCCTCAAACAAAGGCAACGTTTTGAAAAATGATATTTAGTGCAGTAATTCTTTGTATTAATTTGCAACTTTTTGTCTCATGGGATACTTTACAGTTCTTAAACCGACCTACTCTATTCTACATCTCATTATTTTACCTAATGAGTACGTGTTTTATTTTTAATTCTTACATCTTGAGAATATTTACTTGGAAGAAGTTTCTCTGTTTTTTATAAACTGAATGTATCTTTATAGAAGAATCTCGAATCATAGTATCGACTAGGTCGGAACGACTTAATCTTCGATTATAATACTGAAACTATTTTCAGCGGTCACGCTCTAAAGGTATGTAGTTAGTCTCGTGTTTGTACTTATATGTGTGTGTAGGGGTGTACGTAAGTGTGTGAAAATGTGGGTGGGTGGTGTGAATTTTATACTTTTTTTTCTGTTTTTTGTTTTTTTGTCTTTTTATTTAAGTTTGTTTTAAACTTTTTTACTTTCGAAAACATTTTTACGTTTGTCTTTCTCTTCTTCTCCTAAGACATCTCTCTCTATGTATCTCTGTCTGTATGTATGTCTGTCTCTCTCACTCGAGCATCACGATATTATCGCCGCCGTTGGCGACTCTCATCATTGGTCATCATCTCTTCTCCTGTGACCGCTCTCTTTCTTTACTCCCCCCCCCTCTCTCTCTCTCTCTCTCTCTCTCTCACACTTTCTTATTCTTTCTTTTTTTCCTTCACAATATATTTCTCTACATTTTTCTTTCTCTTGTGATTTCTCCCCCTCTCTCTATCTCATTCAAACTTTCTCTTCCTCATTCTTTCTCTTCTCCTGATCTCTGTCTGTCTGCTATCTTTCACTTTCCTTTCAGAAGACTTACTTCTGCGTCTTTATTTCTATTCTCCCGTGACTCTCTCTCTCTCTCTCTCTCTCTCTCGTGTTGTCTTTTACTCTCTCTCATCTTTTCTCCCTCTCGTTTGAGCGTCACCACTGCCATCGTCATAATAATCGTTGACATCGACGCCTTTTACCGTTTGATTTTCTTCTTCTCATATGACTCTCTCTCTCTCACACACACACACTTTTCTCTCTCTCTCTCTCTCACACACACACACTTTTCTCTCTCTCTTCTCTCACACACACACACTTTTCTCTCTCTCTCTCTCTCTCTCTCTCTCTCACACACACACACACTTTTCTCTCTCTCTCACACACACACACTTTCTCTCTCTCTCTCTCTCTCTCTCTCTCTCTCTCTCTCTCTCACACACACACTTTTCTCTCTCTCTCTCTCTCTCTCACACACACACTTTTCTCTCTCTCTCTCTCTCTCTCTCTCTCTCACACACACACACTTTTCTCTCTCTCTCTCTCACTTTTACTCTCACTGTCTCTTACCCTCTCTCTCTCTCACGTCACATAATCGTCACCGTCGTCGACACATCTCTCACTGTTGATCGCTTAGACCGAGCAAGCGGCGAATCATGAAGACGAAATGACTCGCTAAGTGCTTTACACAAACTGTCACAACATGCAACAACTGACTAATTGATGCGACGCTTTATTGTTGCGTCGCACCTTCTTCCCTAACACAACGACCGTTGCTAACTTCTTTTTTCCTTTTTTTTTTTTTTGTTTGTTTGCTTGTTTTTTTCTTTCTTTCTTTCTTAAATGGAATGCCATTTTCACAACGCAATCTTTATTTTACATTTTTTTTCTTATTGCAAATTAATTCAATGAGCGTCGATGCGTGTGTCTCACCAAAAAAGACAACAACAAAATAATAATAAAAAAAAGGTAGTTCTACCTGAGGCGGAGTTTAATGCACGAATTACACAGTATAATCGATTTTAAATGTAAAGGCTACAGTTGAAAAATCTGCACTGACGTCTCCAGATTTATCTCCCTTGGACTTTACTTGGCTTTAATTAGGCACGCTTCGTGTTGTATTGTAGACGTATATATTCAATGGGCACTTCACCGTAGAAGATTAATTAACAAGTTAGCTAACTATCTAATAAGACTACAGTGGGTTCAATCCTCACTTAATGCAATCAGCATCAAGTCACGTCAGTTTTCTCTATTTCTCTCACCATCCACCTCTATATCCTATCGCAGTAAGTAAGTCTATTCAGTGTCCGTTGATTGATGTAAGTTTTTTGCTGCTCGAACAACACTGGTATGTCCATGTGTAGGAGTCCATTGAAGAACGTCACTTATAAGGATTTGTTTAAAACACACGCATCATGCCTGTCTACTTTTTATCTAGCTTTTTCTTCAAATGTTTCGTTAGAGTATAAGTGATACAACTATACAGTAGTTCCGACAGGGCTTCAGTTTATAATAATAACCGATTTTTCATATATCCGATATATTCGTCGTCGGGGCGACCTAATGTCGGTATCAGCCAGACAGCGAGGGAGTCTATCCCCTTTTCACTAGCGCTAAACCAAGGAGATTATTTTAGCATCTGAGGTGGAGCGCCACACCTACCATAAGCTCCTCACTTTACCGCACAGATCCCTGTGCTACTCATTCGCTGAGTTGGCGAGGCTCGGTATCGAACCAAGAACCTTGTGATTCCTAGCCGAACACTCTACCGACTGAGCTAAACCGGTCTTATTGAATAAACAAACCTGTTTTCCTGGGAATGCCGTTAAACTGAAAACGTGGTGAGGCCCCATGTCTGAAGTTCTGGGTAATGAGCATTCTCGTCTTTGTTGCCATTACTTCCAGGCCCACTCTAACCGGAGTGGTAGTACTTATTATGGTTCAAACTATGGATCAAATAGATATCTTTGATATTATTAATACTTGTGGATGTATCACAGTATGATAATCTATTCATTACAAACGTTTTGATATGTTTACGTAAGAGCAAGTAGTTCAATATGTAAGTAGTATAACAATCGTGATTGAACTCTTTTTACCTTCTTTTCATTATCTTCGATTGAAACAGATTAGCTTTATCACTTCCTCGCGCTCTACCTTCATCTGCTTTCGTAGCATGTCCTCTTTTGCCTTTTCTTTAATAAAACCGGAATGGTCTTTTATCTAGCTAAGGTGACGACACTCACGAGAAAGAATTCGGTGGATAAGCAACACCAGCTTATCTGAATTTACATTTTTGTATTTCATCTTAGAGGATCTGGACGGTCTCATTGATAGGTCGAGGGTGTTGCAAAATGATAACGGTCGGAAGATTAAGGAACATGTCTATCAATATAGAGACAGGATTAGAATGCGTGGAACAATACTCAGCCAAATTTACGTTAAATTTCCTTCATTTTATCCAGGTTTTTTTAAATCTAAATTCATGGTGGGAGGTAAAAAAAAAAACACGTGGAATTTTGGCCATACCTATTGCTGACAGATTATATTTATATATTAGATAAATGTAATCTACCCACATATATATTATCTTATGGGGGTTTAAGGAAATTATGGGGTATAAGTTGTTTTGGGGTGTTTGAAGGTTAAATGTAGTGTCTGAATATTCTTGGTACGTGTTCCTCGGGTTTCCTTTCAACCCCATATCTTATGGTGGGCGCGCTGAAAAGAAGGTATTCAAAGAACGAGAAAGGAGATAGACAAAGGCAAGAGGTAGTTTTATGACTTAGGCTTTATTGAACGGGGCATAGTCGGCCGTGGCAAGGGTATTTCCCCTGGCCAGGAAACTCCTACACTCAGTTGCGGCCTAAATTTAAATGGCCGAGGTATCATTTTGGGGGTAGGGAATCAGTCATTTTTTGTCGAACATGCGCAGAGAGGTTCTTCAAGTCAAGGCCCTATGGGAATTTTTTTTTTTTTAATTTCTTTTTAAATCGCCACAATCTACACCATTACTTAGGAAACAGCCAAATATAGTCACGAATAATACTAAATTTTAAGTTATCAAAAGGAGGTATGTTTCATAGAACGTTAACCATTTCGTTTGGTTTATTGGATTTTAAGGCATGGCAACTCTTGTTGGGTTATTTTATGCCGAAGATGTTTTGTTCTATTTATGCTAGATGGGTATTCATTTTTTTTTTTAATTCAATTTTTTAAACTCTATTTTTAAACACTTTTTGAAAAAATTTCTTCTATTTAACCCATTGATGGGACTCTAACAGGTGCTAACACTCGGTCAGATGGGAACTAGGAGTAATGGTGATGAGGAGGTACTCCACATTCCCCAGAGCTCCAGAACTTGACCTTCACTATCAGATAGTTTAACGTTACACCCAGGATTTTAAGATCATCATCCACAGCCTTCTAGCACATATATGATAAAAAGGGTTAGGGATTGCTATAGGGTTGAGATTCACTATTTTGTTCAATCATAATTCTTAAAAAGCACATGTCTTATTATAAGGAATATTCTGTGTTTTTCTCTTTGCAACCGAAACTATATTACTACTCAAGTCACAATTCCCTTAGTTATTTACATAACATTCTCCATGATTTTATATTCATTTAAACCTCAATTAGTAATAAAATTGTTTTACATTATTAATACTGATGACCATATTAATGATGTACATATTAATAACATGCAATTGTATTTATATTTGCAACAAAATAGCGGTTTACAGTGTCAACAGGAAGGATAATTCACATATTGATATTTAAAAAATTGATTTTAATAAATATGTGCTTAGTATTATTGATTTCTAATTGTTTGGTTTTATCTTAATGAATATGATAAAAAATCTCGGGAATAAATCTGAAAAGAAATCCATTAACAAGAAGAAATAGCTGTAATTTTATTATTTACTTTCTATTTTAACTAAATTGTTAAATTAGGAAAATTTAGCAATAAAAACACCGTAGTGATGGAAGAGTAAGTTTCAGTTGTTCTATTCTTCTATTTTACCCCCCACCCCACCCTCTGTTTCAAATCGTTTTATCCGCATTCTTATCTGAATTCATTATCCTTTCTAATTTAATATGATATTGTATTACATTAGAATTTAAATACTTACACCCGCCCTGTCGGATGGGGCGTTAGAATGCACCGACTGCACCTCTGCAGAGGGGTAAGACTCCCCCAATGGGGCCACCTGTTGGCCGTGGGTGGCGACCCGTGATGTTTAAGGATAGAGCCCGGGTAGATGAGCAGTTCATGACGTGCAGTACTCCACTTTGGCCCTATCTTGGGCTAGACGGGCGGTCGGAGAGGCGCCCTCCGATCAATCGGCTGGTCACGTCAAGCCCTAGCACCTATAGGATTTTCCCAACCCTATTGCCCTTATGGCAGGCCCAACCCCTTTTTATCATATGGGTGCTAGAAAGCGGTGGCTGCGGGTCTACATGTCCTGGGAATGACGTTAAACTCTATCTGATGGTGAGGTTCCAGTTCTGGAGGTTTGGTGAATGTGGAGCACCCCTTCATCCCATTGCTCCCTGGTCCACTCTGACCCGAAGTGGTAGTACATGTTAGGGTCCCATCTATGGGTTAAATAGAAAAACGTATTTATAAAAAATTGTATTATCCATTAAGAATTGATTTATTTCAAAACTTTATCGGCATTAAATGACCCGCTGAGGTTGATATGCCGTAAAACAACCCCCCCAAAAAAAATACTTAAGTAAATATGCAGTCTTTGTTGCCTTTTCTATAGATATTCAGCAAAGTAGTTCTAATATATTGCTCCTTTGTTTGGGTTTTGACTTCGGATTCTATTATCATTGATCTTGTGCCAGATTTGACCTCAATAAATAAACATCGGTCTATGCCAGTCAATTGATTTATGAGTCTTTTAAATATTCTTTCTTTCTTTATTTTTGTCGGGTAAATGGATGTGAAAACCTATTAGAACTCCGCTGAATCATTCCCCAGCTCACAGGAAAAATGCGACTTATGTGTAGATACCCATCTATTCTCCAAGGAACATGCGACAGCTTACACTGTTCTAAAACACGGAAAGATCCCTGGTTTATTATCGGAAGCCTAAGATGGATTATCTTTCCAGGCTCAAGATATTCATCTGCTCAACTATTTACTCATAATCGAGGCTGATGGGGATGCGGACATTAGATGGAAAGAATACAAAGTACTAACCGGAGATTGAACTCAGCTGAAATAGTTTTTTTTTTTTTTTTTTTTTTTTACGAATTTGGTCACCTACTCATCCCTCAGTATTAGCAAAAAAATCTAGCAGAACATGTGGATATACCACATTATGATAATTTAATTATTACAACGATTGTTATGCTATTGTCAAATAGTATATTATATAATAATTTTTATATAACTCATTTTTTTCTCTCCTTATTTTCATCTTTTCATTGAAAGCAATTAGCTTTATCGCTTCTGAGAGCTCACCCCACTCTCTATTTTCCTATACCCTCTTCATTCTTATTATATATTTTCTGTGTAGCATATCCTTTTTCTTCCCTTTCTTCATAATACCAATGCAAGGTTCTGTTTTAGCTGAGATGACCTCGCCCATAAAAATAATTCAGTAGATAAGCAACACCAGATAATCCGGCTTTACATTTTGGCATTTCATTTTGGACGGTTTGGATCGTCTCATTTTTAATCAGAGGGTGTTGCAAGATGGTAAAGGTTGTACTTATAGGGCACATGACTAATGTTATACGGATGATTAATTCTGTAAGTGTAATCTTAAAATGTAAATTATGTGTAGTGTTAAGGAAATGGCAAAAGTTGACGAAGACGAAATTAGAGATGATGATGATGATGATACGTTAATTGGAAAGGAAAATGACAGACACGTGCTCACAGAAAAAAAGCCACACACTTTTTTTTACTGTGATTCAACCTCCCTCCGGACCGGTCTCGAACTTGATGCTGAAGTTCCATTCTGGAGCTCTGGGGAATGTCGTGAGGCCTTCATGATAACTTTCGACTCTGACTCAGAGTGGCAGTACCCGTCATGATCACATCTATGGGTTAAATAGAAAGAAAATGATTTTAAAAAATGCGTTAAAAAATTGACTACCTATCAAGAACGAATAAAACAAAACGACTTTGGCATGAAATAACACAACAGGGGTTGACATGTCGTTAAATCCAAACAACTAACCTACAGGTCGCATATCAGGAAGACGTGAAGTGATATTTTGAATTCGATGACGAAACCAAGGTTTGCCTTCTAATTTGAGAGGGTTGTTTTGTTAAACCTGACATTTAAGTCGTTTTTTAATAATTGATTGCCTTACCCATTAAAATATAAGTAACTCTACCGTGGGGCCTTTTCTCGCACCACCCAGAAGAGTTTTCATGATAGACACCTTGCTGATGGTCATACAGCCGCGTACAAGGTTCCTAGGTGGTTGGAGATACATACTACATTATATGTTGAAATGAAAAATAAAGGAAAGAAAATGCTGAATAGATAAAATAGATTTTATTTCTATTTTGTTTTACTGACACGTGTTTCCAGCAGGAGTTTATCCATATACATATGAATTAAACATTTTTTGAAAAAACAAATGATGTTGATAGTCGCTGACAGGATCTGTTTCAACCTTTAGCGGTCTTCTTCAAGAGCGAAATATCTATGATGGAAGGACGGAAATAAATAAACAGTTAAAAAGATACGAGGTTCACACAGGCGTTCGTTTGAACCTTCGTATCTTTTAACGGTTTATTTATTTCCATCTTCCATCAGATATTTCGCTCTTGAAGAAGACCGCTAGAGGTTGAAACAGATTCTGTCAGCGATTATCAACATCATTTGATTTTTTTTTTTAATTCATACTGTCGAATTCATTTCCATTTTAATTACATACCATGTACATATGTATTCTATCTGTTATTGTTTTAAATACCAAATAAAATAACAATAATAGAAACTATTTTTTTATTTAGTATACAGGGAATAACGGCCTTCGTCAGAGTAAATTATTTGGTGTTTTAAAATTTTTTTTAAATTATCAAAAACACCAAATAATTTACTCTGACGAAGGCCGTTATTACCTGTCACCTAAAATTTATTTTTATAGTTTTCTATTATTGTTATTTTATTTTGTATTTAAAATAATAATAGATAGAATACATATGTTCATGGATAAACTCCTGGCCGAAACACGTGTCGGTAAAACAAAATAGAAATAAAATCTATTTTATCTAGCATTTAGCATTTTCTTTCCTTTATTTTTCATTTCAACATACTGTCGGATTCACTTCCATTTTCAAATTACATTACATTATACAAGTTAATAATGAAAATAATGATTATTTTTATTTATCAATAATTTTCTCGTAAAACTCGAAGTTAGATAACTTTAGATATATACTGAAATAAAACAAACTATATATAAATATATAATACCGGGCATGTATTTATTAAAACTTTTTTTAAAAATCAATAAGAACCGTCTAAGTTTGCATGCACACATTTTTAGTGCATATGATATATGATTGTTATTTATTCTATGTGTTGACGATATTGGGTAATGTAACGTAAACAATGACGTAGTTTCGGTTACAGTCAAATTGAGACCGAATCGCCTTTATTAATAGATGAACCACTATTGCGCAAACACTACATAATTGTGTTTCTGCTTACATTTAAGGTTTTTCAATATTTTTTTTTTGGGGGGGCGAGTTTGATGCACTAGTGTGTCGTTTGGAAATATGTATGTGTACGTGTGTGTGCGTGACACAGAGAGAGAGAGAGAGAGGGGGGAGGAAATAGCGTATGTGCGTGAGAGAAAGAAAAGAGTGACGTTGATACCCTATATTTTATGAGGTGTATAGCATTTCGTATCAACCTATGAGATTAAGACCTTGCTTAAGTAAACAACGAAACAACCTACTCACATTTATCCACTTAGCAATCAAATAGCGCATCTTTATTTTGCATAGACACTGTTGTGGATACAAATGTGAGTATAGTTTTTTGTTTTGTTTTTCTTTTTTTTTTTTTATGTGTTTTATGCAGAGGAATTCCGTGCATTTCTCAGTAAACCGGAAGACCCTAAAAACAACACATGCGCACATGGACAAAGAAAAAGAACAACACAAAGAATAAATAAATGAATAAATAAATAACAAAACTTGAAAAATGTCTTTTCTTCCCAGTAATGTTCAAAAAGTTTCTCGCACTTTATACTTTCGTTTTTCGTTTTTCCTTTTTATTTGGTTTGATTCCTGTTTTTGTATGTGTCTTATTGACTTTCGTACTTTTTAATTTCAATTATATCAGCACATTTAAGGCAACAACACGAGTTGCAAATGTAACATCAGCTATGTAAGAATGAATTGAAAAAGGCAAATCAGTCCTAAGAACACGCTATTTTTTTTCTTCTTCTTTCTTTATTTTCAGTATCTCGAGAAATCAGCAGGTCTGCACTAATTCATTACAACGTTGGCCAATCAATTCTTTTTACTTCTCTTTCGCTTTTACTGGCGCTAATTTCCTTTTAATTCTAATTCTTTCTTTATATCTATTAAGCTTGATATATTGCAATGCAACGCTGTGTGAATAAGAAATTAACATTGCACCAATCTATAAGGTTGAGGAATTATAAGTACGCAGAAGCTTGATATAATGCAACACCACGCTAACTGACTAAATTGTTACGTTTTTTAAGCTTAATATTAGAAAATGAGTGTTTATGGTTTGTGTAGAATAATCATCAGCATCATCATGTCACGCTTTCAGCGCAGATATCCATGACAATCTCTCACCATCCGTCTATCGCTTCATCATTCTCGGAGGTCCTCTATGCAGCATCCTGCATCCACACAGAGCTGATCAACGTACGTTTTTGCTGGTCGGCCCACTCTGGCTTGTCCATGTGCTGGCTTCCACAGGAGGACGTCGCTTATGAGTTCGTCCTTGCTTCTCCAGCAGAGTCCTGCGTGTCTTGTCCGTCTTACTCGGATGGTTTGGGTGATATGTGACACCGTACAGCTGTTTTCTCGTGGGGTGTTGCTTACACGTCTTGTTCATGATCACCCGCAGCATTCTTGTGCAGCTCCCATCTAGTTTATTCTCTAGTCGCTTAGTTAGAGTCCAGGTGGTGCAGCCATACAGCAGTACTGACACGACAACGGCCTGGAAGAACTGTCTCTTTAACTTGTCTGTGAGATTGGACCTCCATATGATCGATAATTTATTCATAGCGGCCCATGCTTTTCCTATGCGTGCATTAACGTCGTTTTCTGTGGAGGAGATGTTACTGCCTAAGTATCTAAATTGTTCTACAGAGTTTCTAAGTTCCAATTACAGGCGAATTGGTAAGACAAGGTTACAAGGTAGTCGTAACTGCATACGAATCTAATCTTGTCGCAATACTACTGCAAAAGGGTATTTATGAAGCTCATAACATTATGGGGACCAGCTGACAATCAGGACTCAAAGTAATAGAATCACCAAAATACATGAATGGACTATTCTTGACTTGAAAATAGATTTTAATAGCCAAATTAAGGTCTATTGAGTTTTTCTTTCTTATTGAAAAGTAAATATTGCTGTATATAATTACTTTATTAACTATTTTATATTGAGATCCTTGGTGATATCAAATAATCCTTGTATAAATTTATAGGTGTGTGTCTGCATGGCTACGTATTGTAGATACACGGAGGATATTGATGATCCCAAATAGAATCATCAACGATTTTCATGTCAATTGATATTTTTCTCTCTCTCCTCTCTCTCTCTCTCTCTCTCTCTTCTCTCTCTCTCTCTCTCTCTCTCTCTCTCTCTCTCTCTTTATATATATATATATATATATATATATATATGGGAGTAAATATGGAAAATAAATCCGACAATATTAAGAAAATTTGAAAAAACAAGTGTTCCGAAAATAGGATGAATTATTTATCGATGTTTAAACATTTCGGTTTCTTTAAACCTTCATCAGAATGTATCTTGGGGTGAAGAAATTGATGGATGTTTTTATAGATGACAGGAGATGAAAATCTTTGGGTTTTTTTTTTTTTTTTTTGGGGGGGGTGTGTGTAACTGTATTTGTTCAGCGTTATATTTTTGAAAGACAAGTCGCGATCCACGCACGCGAAGATGTCATGACGCGTGACGCAACTCGAAGAAATGCATTCAACAAAAGACAAGAAAAATGGACTGATTTATGAGAACAAAAGGGAACGATAACTAAATAATTAAATGAAGCCTGGTATTTTGTAGTTATTTAAAACTATTTTAGCTAGAAACGGTGATATATTAAAAAACACGATTATTAAGGAAGGGCAAAATCGAAATATAATAAATATATAATATATATATAAATTCTGTTTTCAGTACAAATGCACGATAGCGCACAAAAGATAATATCATTACAATCGCATGATACGTATGAATAGCATTATATGTCGGCAACTCCTGGAGCAGCCTAACACTAATCTTCGTGTCTAAAAGGTTTCGGGTATTTCCGTGAAATGTAATGCTTTTTTGTGAGAAGATAGGGGTGAGCGCGCCGATGTGATAACGCTAATCTGTTTCAATCCAACATAAATGAAAAGAAAGGGAAAAAAAAGAATTAGTGATACATCAAACCCGAACACTAACCCTAACGCCTCAAAGATTTCTGGTATTTCCATGAAATGTAAGGATAAATGTAATGCGCGCTATTCTGCATTAATACCAATGCTTTTTATACATAATCTAATCATATTATTCTTGCGCGCTATCTGCATTAATACCAATGCTTTTTATACATAATCTAATCATATTATCTTGCGCGCTATTCTGCATTAATACCGCCTTTTTATACATAATCTAATCATATTATCTCTTGCGCGCTGCATTAGTACCTTCTTTAACAGTTCTATTCATATATCCTTTCCTCTTTTCTCTCCAAATAAACGAATTATTTTCGGTATCTTAGGCGTTTAATTTTATTTTATCGTATTCATTATTTTCACATACGTTTCCTCCTCCCTACAAAAAATGTAAAAATCTTTTTACCACATCAAACTGTTTTCTCTTAACTCACAAACATCACCCACTGTTTCCTTCCTCTTTAACGTTTAATTGCGAAAAACTAGCATTCAATTTATTTCGCTTTTCTACAAGAAACAACATCTTTTTTTTTCTTTTTCAATCATCGATTTTTTACTTTACAATTAATTCATATAGTCTTACCTTGACAAACAAACATTTCCAATTCTAATTTGTGTAAAAAGAGAATAAATATTCAGTTTGTGCATAGAATATCTAAAGAAAACAATGGAATATTTTTGGTGTTAAAACGCATCCCTATTCCCAGGAGTGTCTAATATTAGAAAACACAAATTTGAAAAATTCACATCCTATAAATTCGATCCTGACAAAAATGAAAGAAAAAAAAAATTCTTAAAAACGTGATGAAATTTCATAAAAAGAAATAAAAGATAAAGAAATTTTATAAAAAAAAAAATTGTTTATTATAAAAACTAACAAAAAGAAAACTCCCCCGGGCATGTAAAATTTAATTTTTGAGAGATATTGCCGGAACAGAGTGGAAATTTAAAATGCAACGTCATAGGGTTTGTATCATAAGAAAAATCATCAAATATTCTAAAGGAATAATATATATATATATACAATTTAAAATGGAAACTTAGTTCTATCCCCCTCAAATAAAATATTTCGCGCATCTATTAATTATTAATTAAATAATTAATTTGTATATTTTACACAAAATCGTACGTATTTGTAAACCTTTTAGTTAACCTCTGGTTACTGAAAAAAAAAACATAATTTTTAGTACTTATAACAGGGTTGTTCTTTATTCTATGTATTGACGATTTTTGCTATAGTGACGTAAGCAGTGGCGTAGTTATGGTTACAGACAAATAGACCAAATCTCCATTATTAATAGAGATATGTAGATTCTGAAATTAGAAAATAAAATAGTATGTAAATTCAAGTAACATTCGCGGGACCTGTGGATATACCACAGTATGATAATTTTCCAATAGGCTTTTTGCTGGTTCTAAAAGCTAGCATCCGGGCATTTAATGTTTAACGCCTTTACTTATAAAATGTAATGTAAACAACTTTTTACTCGCTTCGTGTTTGGAACGAAAAGAATTCTACTATTTTTTCATAAATATGAACAAGAATTCATTGTTTGGTTCGGGTTAAATTTTATGTTTTAACAATTGATAATAGAAAATGCCATTTTTCCACTTTGGAAAAAATCATGATAATCACTTACCTTTATCTTTTTCTCTTTTTTTTTTTTTTTTAAATTGTAAAACTTCACATGTTTGGTCACAAAGTCATTAACATTATCTATATTTTTCATTTAGAAGAACTTTTTGTATCTTTTATCCCTCACAAAATATATAAATGAATATAAATAAACTGTTGTGATAAATCTGTATTGTTGTTTTTATATTACTTGCATTGATTATAAAAAATATTACAGCGACAGTAAAATAAGCATGAAAGTAGGTTTGTCTATTTTACGAGGACCGGTTAAATAAGCTTAAAAGCAGGTTTGTTTATTTGACCAGGACCGGCGAAGTAGCCTCTTCCGATAATATTCCATAGATTTTCAGTTGGATTGAAATATAGATTTTGTTCATAGCATAGCCAAGATAGTTCCATGGAATGTGACCAAATTAGAGTTATTTTTCAACGTAGTCATTGTGTATGCAACTTCCATTTGTGTTGCAGTTCTTGGATACCATTGGTCAAAAGCGTCATCAACAGCATACATGACGTCATCTTATGTACTTTTCATCCAACCATTGCATATGTGTTTATATATATATATATATATATATATATATATATATATATATATATATATATATATATATATATATATATAGTTTACGTCTCATCAGTTTGGCTAGAATTAACTGCTACTTCTAGCCGGGAGTGAAATTCGACTGAATTTTCATCAGTCCGGCTCCTTGTCGTCTCGGCCGTCGGTAAATGTCAGACAGAGGCGAACATTTAACTGATAAATACATACATCCGTAGAAGTATGTCTACGATCACCAGAGAACTTAAGTCTGTAAACAACAGATGGGTAATGCGTTACGCTAAGCGCGGAACCTTCAGTTAAAGTCCCCTCTAGAGAGCTCTACCGGGTTTGGGGTACCAACCGATTCGTACGAGCAGGATGTGAGTGACACAAAGTCAATCTAAGTGGAGTTTAACAGGTTTGAATTCAGAGGTTTTCCTCTCCTAGACTGGTTACCGAGGCAGGATTAAAGAATCCAGTCTGACGTACTATTTCCCATAGTTAGAAGGAGAATAGTTGGATGCATACCTTTCCCACGGGTATTAGCGCTATGTGAAATATAAAGAGCCTCGTTCAGGATTTGCATATATATATTAACCAACCCCTCCACACGAGCAGGATGCGACACAAGGTCAATTTCTTAATCGGAGTTTAACAGGTTTGAATTCAGTTTTCCTTCTCCTAGACAGGTTACCTAACCATGGCTGAAGAGACCAGTCTGCCCTTCTATTTACCCATAGCTAGATGGATAATACTTGGATTCATGCCTTTCCAAATGGCATTAACGCTATGTAAAATTCAACCAGCCTTGTCCAGAATTTGAACTCGTGTCGACGAGTCCATTTCCAACGACTCTAACCATTATTCCACGCGCCTCTAGGATTTGAATATATACATACAAAGTGTGTCAAAAACATATCGAGATTTTTGAATTTTTTGACTCACCTTGTATTCTGAAAGAAAAATAACGTTCAATTCATTAATTATAATTATACAAGGTGTGTCAAAAAGTACCAAGTTTAAAGCTGTATTTACCAAGATAGAAATGAACAATTAAGTGAACATTGTTTTTTGTTTCTGTTTTTGTCAGAATAAAAGGTGTCTAAAAGTACAGAATAATCTCGACACTTTTTGGCACACCTTGTATCTGAGTCTAATGCGTATATATATATATATATATATTATATATATTAGTGTTTCTAGCAGTGAACATCAGCTACAAGTACTTGAGTCTCTTTATATCTCCCGTATCCAACCTGTCCTGTGTACACAAAAACAGTTTCACAAATTGCTTCTTTTTGACACCTCAAGCCTCAACCTTTCGTGTGGTGGAACTAGAAATTTCCGAACCCCTCCGCGCGGTTCGTAATTTCTCTTAATTTCTTGTTCATATTGAAAAAAAGAAAAGAAAAAAAATTACCTTTTTTTTCAACAATTCCAAATTACGTATAACCATCTATCAATGAATTTCTCCGATGAGAATTGATCGAAAAAAAAAGAATTATTCATTTTAGATTATATATCTAATTATAAGGTTACCCTAATTTTCTTTTAAGAAATGTTTCATTCTCTCTCATGATGTTTACGCTTCTTCGTGGCCTCATAAAATTTTGTACTACTAAGAAACTTTTCATATATATATATATATATATATATATATATATATATATATGTTTTTTAAAGTTGGGCGTTATTACGAAGCATTAAAAATATATAAATGAATAAACTCGATATTATGGAGTATTGGATTCACTTATTTTTTAAATATTTTTTGTCATAAATTTTCAGGTTCGTTAGATACCCTTTATCAAATGAATGTTATTACTGTTTAACGGCTTTTTTGTCTCTGTTGTTATCGACAGTGGCAGTGTCTTTGAAATATTTAAAATAACGGAGAATTCCTATGTCTGCGTTCAATCCCTTCACGTGCGTTTGTAATTTTAGAATCCATTTAGTTTCTGATTGTTTTCTAGATTGCGTTGTTGGAAATGCGTGTTCTAATAAAATGCATTTGAGGTGTGTAAGGTTGTGTGATAAGGTGTTAAAATGAAGTGCTATTGTACTATGCGGGGATTTGAGATTTATAGTGGATTTGTGGTTATTTAGTCTTAGTCTAAAGGGTGTTGATGTTTCTCCCATATATATATATATATATATATATATATATGTGTGTGTTTCTTCTTACACGTGAGTACTTATTTTAATGCAGTGTTATGTGATTTGTTTTACTGCTTTGTTTTATGTTTTCCTTTTTATTGCATTGACTGTTGGGGAAAAGTAACCTGCAAGTCTCATGGTATTTCTTGTAAAAACTGTATTTCCTTGAGTGCAAATTTCGATTGGTTTGGGGATAGGCGTTAGTGAACATAAATAAACGCGATTCTCTAAGGGAAAAAAATCATTGCAAGATATGACCATAGTAAAGTAGACAAATACGAGCCTCCATGAATCGTGTTTTCAGCTTAGATTAGCATATAGCCAAAAGTAGAGGACAACCAATGAAGATCAAACTAACAATAATCCGTTAGTTTGTACTAATGCAGAATAACGCGCAAGAGACAATATCATTCTTCGCTGATGATTTTCCCAACCCTATTGCCCTTATGGCTAGCCCCAACCCCTTTTTATCATATGGGTGCTAGAAAGTGGTGACTGAGGGCCTACATGTCCTGGAAATGACGTTAAACTCTATCTGATGGTGAGGTTCTAGGTTTGGGGAATGTGGAGCACCCTTTCATCACCATTGCTCCCTGGTCCACTCTGACCCGGGGTGGTAGTACCTGTTAGGGTCCCATCTATGGGTTAAATAGAAAAACATGAGTTGATAAACAAAATTGTATTATCCATTAAGAATTGATTTATTTTAAAACTTTATCGGCATTAAATGGCCCGCCGAGGTTGATATGCCACAAAACAAAACAAAACCAAACCATTCTTCGCTGGATATCTAATACTTGCGACTTTGTTTCACATCCTACTTGTGGCAAATGGGTTTGTTAAATACCTAACAAGTTTTAGAGATAAACAGGTTTTAGAAAATAACCTACGGCTTTAATTTGCAAATAACAAATTTAAACAAATAAAATTTTTTGACGTTATATTTTGTCGGAATAATGGCAATAGACAATCCTCATGTCACCCACCACTTTCAATTTTTCTGAAATTTTGTCCATGTGTGAACTGTTAAATTTAGACAATGCCAAAAATTTGAGCTTCCAATTCCAAAAATTGGCGGAGTTATGTCGATTTTTAGCTCTCCAAATTCGGGTGGGGGATCGTGAAAAGTGGCGACGTTTATAAAAGCATTTTTGCCCAAGGGATCCAAAAATGCTATCTAAGAGTCTTAAAGTCAACAAATTTCATGTTATTGATGATTTCTGCTTTCTTTCCTAGCAAGATCAATATCCCGATGTGGCACTGCAACTATGACAAACATTGTTTCTCTTATTTCATATATATTGAACATTATTTGTGCCAAAAAGTTTGATTTTTTTTTGCTCATAACCGAAGCTACAACAATGGTCTGCTGATTTAGTTTACAAGCCAATAATTACGTGAGGTGCCCAGAAATGCCGGTATATATTAATGCAAAGTCCGATCAGACTCCCCCACCAATGTGGTGACTTTATATTGCACACAAAGTAATATAAGATGGAAAAAAACAAAAATTATGGATTAGAGTTGAAAGTTACAATAATATTTGAAATGACGTATGAAAGGCTACCTGCCGATTTCTAAGAGCCCAACACAAAGCAAGCAAGAGAGTGGGAGAAAGTGAAAATAATGAGTTGGCGAATCTGGGCAGAGGTTGTGAAGGGAACAGACGCATGATGTGTGTCTGTTCTCCAAAGCATTTTTACTTCAGGGTTAAAATAATACCGAGCTCGAAAAACCAAAAACAAAAGAAAAACTTATTGTGTTATTAAAAACTAATCAACGTCCCAAGACGAGACATCCTAAAGACGACTTAAGTAATTTCCAGACACGAACACAGAATGCCAGCCTAACTACCAATAATGAAATACCAACTACTCCGTCCCAGAATAGGAGAGCCCAACTCTGATTCAGTCTAAAGAATAGTTGAATAATAAGAAAATAAGTATAGAATTATTATTATTATTATTATTACAACTAGCAAATATATGCACCCTCCGGGTGCTAGTATTTAAGTTTTGATATAATAACATATATTAAATTAGAAAGGCTGATGAAACTGAATAAGAATGCAGATAAAAAGATTTTGAACAGAGGGGGTAGGATTGAAAAATAGAACAACTTTGAAACTAACTCTTCCATCATTTGACATTACTCCCGTCTATCATTGGTAAATTTTCCTAATTTAACTATTTAGTTAAGATAGAAAGTAAAGAATAATATTACAGTTTTTTCTTCTTGTTAATGGATTTCTTTTAAGATTTATTCCTGAGATTTTTGCTCATATTCAATAAGATAAAACCAAACAATTAGAAATCAATAATACTAAGCATATATTTATTAAAATCAAATTTTTAATATCAATATGCAAATTAGCCTTCCCATTCACACTGTAAACCGCTATTTTGTTGTATATATAAATACAATTGCATATTATTAGTATGTAGATATGGTCAACAGTCTTAATGATGTAAAACAATTTTATTAATAATTGGGTTTTAAATAAAAATAAAATCATGGAGAATGTGATGTAAATAACAAAGGGAATTGTGATTTGTATAGTAATATAGTTTCGGTTACAGACAGAAAAACTCACAATCTCCATTATGATAAGATATCATCACCCCTTAAAATTCGAGTCCCGCTATACCACAAGTTAATCACTAATATCAGCAACGTTAAAATCTTTGTGAAAGCTGAAATGGAAAAGGAAGCCGCCCACCAAAAAAGTAGCGGGATATTTACTTAATTGGATTATATTCACAACAATAGAGGAATCAGCGAAATAGGCGCAATAAAGAGGGAAATAATATGATTTAACCTGCATCTCAAAGGGAAAGCCGCTAAACAAACGTGGGGAGAATATTTTTCCATTTGATAAAGAAGCACTTTGACAAACCAGCAACACTTAAGAAATTGTTTAAGAAAAACAATTTGAAAATAAATTATTGAAGCATGAATAATATACATAAAATCATCAGCAAAAAATAGGAGACCTTGTGCAACGTGAGAGAGAGAGAGAGAGAGGAGGGGAGAGAGAGGGTCACGGGAGAATAGAAATAAAGATGTAGAAATAAGTCTTCTGAAAGGAAAGTGAAAGATAGACAGACAGAATGAGACAGAGAGATGAGGAGAGAAGAGAAAGAATGAGATAGAGAGAGGGGGAGAGATCACAAGAGAAAGAAAAATTTAGAAAAATATATTGTGAATGAAAAAAAGAAAGAATAAGAAACTGAGAGAGAGAGAGAGAGAGAGAGAATGTGAAATATAGCTCGAAAGAGGGAGAAAAGAAGAAAGAGAGCGGTCACAGGAGAAGAGATGATGACCAATGATGAGTCGCCAACGGCGGCGATAATGACGAGTGATAGGGAGAGAGACAGATATACATACATACAGAGAGAGAGAGGCCTTGGAACGGTACTTGTCTTATATAGAGATTGTTATGTACAAGGTTATTGCGAGAAAGGATGATATCACTAATGATAAAAGCATTTGTATTGGAAAAATATAATTGAATTGGAAAAAAAGGTTTGTTTTATCATAATTCAAGTTTCACCAACAGCAAAAAATATTCGGGCAATACTACATCATCGAAAAATGTTTGAATTTGGTTAGTTTTACGGCATATCAACCTCAGTGGGTTATTTAATGCCGACAGTGTTTTTAAAAATTAATTCTTTATGGATACTCATTTTTTATTATAAAGACATTTTTCTATTTAACCTATATATGGGTCCCTAACAGGTACTTCCACTTCGGGTCAGAGTGAACCAGGGAGCAATGGCGATAAAGGGGCGCTCGACATTCCCCAGACCACCAAAACTGGAACTTCACCATCAGATAGTTTAACGTCATTCCCAGAACATGGAGATCCTTACCCACCGCCTTCTAGCACCCATAAGATAAAAAGGGGTTGGAGCAATCATTTAGGTTCTAGGGCTTGACGTGACCAGCCGATTGTTGGGAGGGGAGGGGCTCTCCGACCACCCGTCTAGCCTAAGGGTCCAAGTCGAGTGTTGCATAAAAATGCGTTTCTTTATTTTTTGGTTTTATCTAGTACCCATATGATAAAAGGGTTTGGACTTACCATATGGACAATAGGGTTGGGGCAATCATATAGGTGCTATGACTTGAGTGACCATCGAATTGAATGGAGCTGGCCTCTCCGACCGCCAGTCTATCCCAAGTAAGAGCCAAAGTGGAGTGTTGCCTATCATGGATAGCTCAGCCTCCTGGGTTCCATCCTTAAGCATCATGGGTCGCCACCCACGGCTAACAGGTAGCCCCATTGGCAGGAGTCTTACTTCTCAGCAGAGGTGCAGTCGGCGTATTCTAACTCTCCAGCCGACAGGGCGGATAATCTATGGGAAGTGAAAGAAAAAAAACCGGCAAATCCCCTAGAAGAAAGAGAGGAATTGTAAAGAAAAAATGCTTCTGAATATACAAGTTGTTGCTTGGTTAGATTGTATGGCATGCCAACCCTTCTGGGTTATTTTATGCCAAAGATATTGTTTTTTCCCTTCTCCTTGGGTATTCAATTTGTTTTTCAAACGCATTAATACTATTTTTTAAAATCTATTTAACCAATAGATGGGACCCTAACAGGTACTACCACTCCGAGCCGGGGTGGATCTGGGAATAATGGCGATAAAAAGGGTGCTCCACATTCCACATAGTTCCAGAATTAGAACTTCACTGGATGCAGTTTAACGTCATACTCATACCAATTTTTAGTTATTAATGATTTCTGATTGGCAAAATTTCAACTGATTTTGTAGCTTCGGTTCTGAGCAAATATCAAACTATCTTTAGGGTACAAATAATATTCAATGTGAAATAATAATAGAAAAAAATTGTCATAGATGCAGGGTCACATTGGGATATTCATCTTGCTATGAAAAAGAAAATAAAAGTCAACAATAACTTTGGTTGGTTTTTAAGACGTTTTTGAAAGCATTTTTTGATATCTTGGGCAAAAATGCTTTTATAATCCAATGTTTAGGAGTAGGGAAGCTCTAGAACTCATTTTACAGACAAATATAGGTTATAAAAATCGACATTTTTCGCGACCCCCACCAAATTTGGAGAGCTAAAAAATCAATATAACTCGCCAATGTTTGGAATTGGAAGCTTACATTTTGGGGATTGTTTAACTTGAACATACGCTGTACAAGATTTCAGAGACATTGTAGGGGGTGGGTGACAATTTAACTTTTTTCTGGATGATTTGACATGGAATTACCCTGATTTAAACAAAATGTTTTTCAAGGAGTTTATATGCACATATGGACTCGTCGACCCGAGTTCAAATCCTGGACGTGCTAATTGCATTTCACTTAGCGCTAATACCCTTGGGAAAGGTAATAAACCTACTGTCCCTCCAGCTATGGATAAATAGTAGGGCAGACTTGGCTTTTTAACCTTGGTTAGGCAACCGGTCCAGGAGAAGCAAAACTCTGAATTAAAACCTGATGAACTCCCCTAAAGAAATTGACATTGTGTAAAATCCTGCTCATGCGGAGGGGTTGGTATATATATATATCTATATATATATATATATATATATATATGGATATAGAGCAGCGACGAAATAAATACTGGTGAGGTGGTATATCCATTTGTTCAGTGAAAACGATCATCAGGTTAAACTTCCTTTTTATATACACGTTTGGGGTGAAGGCACCTGGCGAAGGAACTTTTCTTTTTATGATGTTTGTGAATAGTGCTTTTTAAGTTAACTGGCTGACCAGCGATTGATTTATTTGTTTATATAAGTGTCTGTTAAACACTCATTTATTACCAGGCCGGAGAATTTATTTTCACATTATCTATCTATACATATATAAAGGACAGCTGTGTATGTGCGCGTGTGTGTATACACATTCCATAAATACACATATATACGTAAAAAATAAAAAAATAAATTGAAATTGATTGAACAACGGATATCACAACTCTTCCACGTGGCGTTATAACAACCCACGCGTCGCGTGTTTATAACGTCCAATACAAAAAAACACGCAAGACCGTGTCCATTTCAAAAGCAGTCTCTGAAGATGATGTTTCTTCGAAATTGATTATAACACTGGACATTATTTTATTTGTTTATACCCATTGTAATTGCCTTCTTAATATAAATGAATAAATAATGATATATATATATATATTTCTTCACTTCTACAAGCGATTTCAAAAAAAGTTCTTTTTTCGAACATCTCAGAAATTCTCCGTATTTCAACCGATTTTCATTTTTAAAAAATAAGGATTTACTCTGACCATTTCTTTGTATACTAAAAAATTTCTGTTGTTTATTTTATTTTGTATTTAAAATAATAATAGATAGAATACATGTATGTATGGATAAATTCCTGGCCGAAACACGTGTCAGTAAATAAAATAAATCCTATTTTATCCATTCAACATTTTCTTTCCTTTACTTTTCATTTCAACATACCGTCGGATTCTCTTCCATTTTCAAGTTATATATATATATATATACACACACATTCACTATCACCAGAGTGAATACTCTGACTTTCCATTGTTTTTGGCAGCGTGTGCAGTTCCGTATATGAATTACATTTTGCTTCTATTGTTTCATTCGCAGTACATTTTCAAAGTCTTTTTAAATTTGGAATCTAATGAAGGAGTTGATTGATTTTAGAAGTCGTATTTTTCTGTGTTAGATGTTACCAGATTCACAGACACGTGTTTCGAGGTTTCAATCGGTGTGGCTACACTTTAACAGCTACCTCTGGCCGGGTTTGAGACCTGAATGAATTTTCGTCAGCCAAGTCATTTACCCATGCATCCAGTAGCGGCTGTCAAATATAGGAGAATATGTAATTTATACATTTCTAAGCGGAAATGAATTCACTAGTGTCCTCTATCTTTGTAAACAAAGTGAGGGTTAGCTACACACCAGAACGGTGAATTTTACAATTAAATCCCTATTTAGAGAACTCTGTGCCTGTGTTGTTATTAGAATCTTCATCAAAAACATTCATTCTGATGAATCTTCTAAAACCAACAGAAGTGAAATATTAATTTAATGTAATTGTTTGTGTTTTGTTATTCACTTTTTTTTCTAAATTATCCTTAGATTTTATCGGATATTTTCAAGTGAGGGGCTACACCTCAGACGACAAAACAATTTCTTTAGTCTAGCTCTAGTGAAAAAGGTGATAGACTCCCTCGCTGTCTGACTAATACCGACTTTAGGCCACCACGATGATTTTCCAAATCTGATATTTTCTTATATAAAATGTATGTGTGTGGTATTAATTCTTATATAAGAAATGCCTTTTTTACCAATACAGATACCAATTTTGAAAAACTGGAGATCATTTAAGTGTAGAAATATAAAATCAAACTAACTGAATTATTAAGAGATGACTGTCAATGCTTTCTCATCTTTCTTCTATATCGATAAAGGCTATGTTTTCTCATAGATGCCTTCTCGAAACTTATTTTCATGTTTTTTTTGTTTTTTTGGAATGTTAAACTCTCTCTCTCTCTCTCTCTCTCTCTCTCTCTCTCTCTCTCTCTCTCTCTCTCTCTCTCTCCTTAATTGCTTTGCTTGTAGGTGAGATGTCAGAATAGGCCTGAATAACGTGTCTAGTTGAAAAGTAAGAGTTCTAAAATTAACTATCAAGGTAGACAGATTGTCACCAGTTAAAAAATGTACTGCAATACAATGTTCTTATCTTTATTCCTGCTTGGCCTGCCGGTGGTGCTTAGAAAGGACCGCCTACACCTTCTACGAATTGATAATACACTCCCACTCCAAAAAGGGGTCCAGGATAAAATATTCAGATGCGTCCAGTGGGGAAGTTCCAGTTCTTGTTTTCATTATTCCCAGCTCAAATCTGATCCGGTGTGGTAGTACCAGTTACAGTTCTATCGATGGGGGGGAAAATATTAATACTATATAGGAATAGATGGAACCATTACAACTATTATTATTATTATAGAAAAAACATACTGTTCCAATTACCATTGAATTGGTAAGACAAGGCGACAAGAAAGCCGTGACCTAATACGGATATACCCATGTTGCAGAATGACAGAGTAATTATGAAGCCTTATGACCTCATAGAAACCAAGCAGCCAATCAGGACCCAAGGAATGGATTCATCCAAATACATGAATGGACGATTTTTGAGTTCCATAAATCCCTGTGGCTTTAGGCACCAGTGCTTAGTTTCTGTTGTTTAAACCAACAGCATACTCAGCTCACAACACAGTTGGATGCTAACCACCCAAGTTTCTACAATGATTATTAGTAGTAGTAATAGTAGTAGTGTTGGAATATCAAGGGTATAAATTGTACGAAAAGTCGCTACTTCTATTTATAGACTTTCACAAATAGCAGGAGCATGCATTGGCCAATAATACGTGACATGGAATACCTTTAAGTTAGCTGGTAATTGTCCTGAAGTCAGTTATTATATAGACTACGACTGGATTCTCTGCTACAAGTACACTCTTGTTCTACTTAAAATTTCAAGGACTACTACTGTATTCTCTAGAATGAGGACACTCTTGTTCTAACTAGAATTCCAAGAAAAATTCAAAATTGAAACCCTTTAATCTCCGCGTAAAAACTGACCAGATATCACATTATTCTCATGGGGGAGAGAGTTGGGTATATAAGTAAGCCCGATATTCATTAAGTTAATTGCACTAAAATCAATTATAAACTCATTTATTTTATAAATTTTTTAGCCACAATTAACTAACTTTATCCAGCATCACCGCTTCAAATTACCGTTGCAACAAAACCACCTCCACAACAACCATCACCATCAACAACACAAAGTACAGTTAGTATATAATTAATTAATAATTAATGAATTAGGTGGGCATACCCATTCAAATGTAAGGCTAAACAAATCGAGAAAAATCAATCTCTGTATGTACATTTCAGGGTTCGAATCACACACAAAGCAGTCTTCTTGTCAATAGCTCTGGTGATGAGGCCTAATAGGCCGAAATGTACACACAGATTGATTTTTCTCGATTTGTTTAGCCTTACATTTGAATAGGTATGTCCGCCTAATTCATTAATTATTAATTAATTTTCAAAATTAGGTACGACTTCAATTAAGTACATATTCTCCCCCCACAAAAAAAATATATATACAGTGGTTTATTTGCATACTGGGTTTAACAAGAATGGTATGAAATAACGTAAAATCCAACTAACCAACCATCAGTGTCTTTATATTCATACCCAACTTAGGATTTATCAAAAATCTTGAAACGTTTCCTCTTTGGTGGTCGGATGTAATCTGGTTTAATTTGAAAAAAAATTTTTTTTCCTGAAATTGAAATGGTTCGAGCACCTGTTGATTTGAAACTTAACGGGAGAATTAGAAATTCTTTCTTTCTGTTCATGTTTCGGTTGTGATATAATCGCTACCAATTTGAAAATTAGTTTTTTTTTCCACAGGGAATTCTTTATTGGAAAGAATAATTTATACCCAGACTTAATCTTCGACTCGCCGAAATTCTTCTGATGCTCTGACCTCTCAAGCCCGATATTCATTAAGTTAATTGCACTAAAAATCAATTATAAAGCTCGTTTATTTTATAGTTGCAAAAATTAACTAACTTAATCCAGCATCACCGCTTCAAATTACCGTTACAACAACACCGCCCCCACAACAACCATCACTATCAACAACACAAAGTACAGTAGAAACATCAAAATATTTACCCCATGTTCTAATTTCACACTCGACAATAATATAAGTATTAACAGAATCTGGATTTACCACAGTAAAAAAAAAGAAGTAAAGTCGTCGGGGCCGTATAATGTCGGTATCAGCCAATCAGCGAGGGAGTCTATCCACTTTTCACAAGCGCTAGACCAAGGAGGTTATTTTAGCACCTGAGGTGTAGCGCCACACCTACCATCAGCACCTCACTTTACCGCACAGATCCCTGTGCTACTCATACGCTGAGTTGGTGAGGGCCGGTATCGAACCAAGAACCTTGTGATTCATAGCTGGACACTCTACCGACTGAGCTAAACCATGATAATTTAATTATATCATTTGATGTTTACTTACGAGCTATTGTAAAATAGCTCTCTATGTAAAATGTATAATAATCTTGATTTAACTATCACACTTTTGTTCTTTCTCTCCTTGTGTTCGTCTTTACATTATGTTTGGTTGAAACATATTAGTTATCGCTTCCACGCGATTCCCTCTCTATATATTTCCCCGAAACTCTTTCTTTATTTCTCATATTTTTTCTGTGTAGCATGCCCTTTTTCTTCCTTTCTTTATTATAAAAACCGAATAGTCAATTATTTAGTTGAAGTGAAGACACTCATACGAAATTAGATGTCAGCGAATGAGTAACACCAGATAATCAGGATTTACATTTTTGCATTCCATCTTGGACGATTTGGATGGTTTCATTTTTAAGCAGAGGGGGTTGCAAGATGATAATCGTCGTACTTTTAAGTAACATGTGCATTTGGATCACCTAAACCAGTGATACAAGCAGAATACCATTGAAATGCCGTTTAATGTTCTGCTTCTCACTCGGATAGTTTGTGAGATAGGGGCAGATAGCCATACAGCTGCTTCTTTGTGGGGTGCTGTTTCCACGACTTGTTCAAGACTGCACGCAGCATTCTTGTGCAGCTCCCATCTAGCTTATTCTCGAGGCGCTTCGTTAGGGTCCAAGTGGTGCAGCCATTCACAAACCATTCAAGTGAGACGGACTAGGCATACAGGACACTGCTGGAGAAGCAAGGACGAGTTCATAAGCGACGTTCTTCTGTGGAGGCCAACACATGGACATGCTAACGTGGGCCGCCTACTAAGGACCTACATTGACCAACTATGTGAGGATGCTGGTTGCTGCACAGAAGACCTCCTAGGGGCAATGAATGATAGGGAAGGTTGTCGAGAGGATTTTCATGGATATCCTTGCTGCGTATGCGACATGTTGATGATGATGATGATGATTCTGCTTCTCTCTCTAAACATCACTTCTTTATCTATCGGTATTCAAGGTGAGCTTCCCTGACGTAGTGGCTAACTGCAGCATCTTTGCAAATTATATTTCTAGTCGTGCTATTACGCTTTTATTCGGACTAATACCATTAAAAGATAGATATTTTCGACACGTAAATGTTGTTTTGTTTGTTTGTTTTTTTTGGGGGGGTCGCATCTTTTTTTGTCGTAATTCTTGTTTATTTAAACTAAAAACAAGACATTAAACAAACCTGAATAAAAAAAATCTCAGTATTTGAAGTAATATAGATAAATATGAACAAATTGAGATAGATATGAAGATGGATAGTTTTGAATAGACTGAGCTGGGTCGTTATTTTAATAGTCGCCGGGTAGCAATTTTTGAGGCAGGAGACCGGGACGCACTTCCTCATAAATTACCGATTCTTTTTTCGGTAAACACGTTTGTACAACCCCCGTTCTTCTACAAAGTTGGTTTGGGCATTAAATAATCCACGAAGGTTGATATGCCATTAAACAAAACAAAAAAACGAACAAAAACCTGTATTTTATGACTGAGGACCCAAACTCTTTTTTCCTTAATTCTTTACTTCCCCCTTGCCCTATTATATATGCCCTTCTTTCTCTGCCCTGCCGACAAATTCATGCTGATATCGCTTGTACCCATGTCTTCAGTATCATCATTTCTGTCGACACCATCTTCCCGGATTTTTCTTCTCACTTACCCACCCACCTCCCTCTCAATCAGCGTTTCATTCACTGACACTCATCGCACCACCCACGAAATAACTCCCCTCTCCAACTACCCCCCACCGTCACCCCATCACTTTTTCTTCGGCAACTGTTACATCTTTCCACACACTCTCCTCACCCTTCTTTTCCAAACAGCATCAAATTCCATTCCCTGTTATTTTCTCATGGTCACAAGCTTTCCACTTCATAACGGCAACCTATACCCGTCTCCTTTCCACCATCAAGATTCTTACCGTCTATCCCAAAACTTACACTAGCTCTAATTCTCGGCGCCGCGCAACTATAACTACATTCAGTCTACACTTGCATTACACACACACACACATATATATATATATATATATATATATATATATATATATATATATATATATATATATATATATATATATATATATAAAGTACGCAAACGGTTTGTTTTATATGGCTATGCCGACAATTTTTGGGAGAATATGTGCTTAATTGAAGTCATACCTAATTTGAAAATAAATTAGTTAACAATTAATGAATAAGGCGAATATATCTGTTTAAATGTGAAGCGTAAACAAATCGAGAAAACGTAATTCTCTGTATGTACATTTCGGCCTATTATGCCTCATCAGTAGAGTTATAGACTGGAAGCCGCTTTGTGTGTGATTCGAACCCTAACTGCCTGGCTGACAGTCGAGTATTCTAATCGGTACACTAAGCTGCTCTTCCCAGAGTTCTTGCTTTATTTATATATCCTACTTTTTGGAGATTTGCTTCACATAAACATTACTTGAATATCAATTAAAGTCACTGTTAATACCGCCCTGTCGGCTGGGGCGTTAGAACGCACCACTGCAGAGAGGTAAGACTCACCCAATGAGGACACTTGTTGGCCGTGGGTGGCGACCCGTGATGCTTAAGGATAGAGCCTAGGTGGATGAGCAGTCCATGACTTGCAATACACCACTTTGGCCCTTTCTTGGGCTAGACGGGTGGTAGGAGATGACCCTCCGATCAATCGGTTGGTCACGTCAAGCCCTAGCACCTATATGATTTTCCCAACCCTATTGCCCTCATGGCAAGCCCAACCCCTGTTAATCATATGGGTGCACGGAGATGGTGACCGAGGGTCTACATGTCCTGGGAATGACGTTAAACTCCATCTGATGGTGAGGTTCCAGTTCTGGAGGTTTGGGGAATGTGGAGCACCCCTTCATCACCATTGCTCCCTCGTCCACTCTGACCCGGAGTGGTAATACCTGTTAGGCACCCATCTATGACTTAAATAGAAAACATGAGTTTTTTTAACAAAATTGTATTATCCATTAAGAATTAATTTATTTCAAAACTTTATCGGCATTAAATGACCCACTGAGGTTGATATGCCGTAAAACAAACCAAACCAAACCACTGTTAACCCTTGGCCATCTTCAATATATTTCTTTCAAACTTATTCTGCTGAATAAGAGCTCTAACAATAATCCAACTTCAATCAACCAAATTTACAATCTTGAATATTGACATCTCATTATACTTAGACAACCATTTTCTATATTTGCATTAACACCAGAGATGAAACAATTTACAGTAATATTATTACCATTGCGTTTAGTGCCAATATCATATTTACTTACCTTTCTCCCGTAACATAAACCTAGTTTCTCGACTATACGATTAAAAAAAACGAGTGACAGTTATGTTAAAAGATGCGATTTTAACCACAATTTATATTCAACTCCACTTATTTCTCTCTCTCTCTCTCTCTCTCTCTCTCTCTCTCGTTGTGTGTGTGTATATATATATATATATATATATAGCATGTGAATGGCATCTACTGTTTCTGTGATAGGATTAAACCAAATCTGAGAAGTCAAACGTACAAAGAATTGTATTTATATTTGTACATATACGCAGTATTTTATTTATATATATATATATATATATATATATATATATATATATATATAACTACGGTACTCATATTTATTTATCTGTCCGTGTGTATGTATATATATATATATAATGTAGAAAGTGATAGTGGGAGAAGATAGGGTGATGAGAGAGAAAGAGTGATAGTGGGAGAAGATAGGGTGATAGTGGGAGAAGATAGGGTGATAGTGGGAGAAGATAGTGTGATGAGAGAGGGAGAAGAAAGCCTGATAGTGTGATGAGAGAGGGGGAAGAAAGCCTGATAGTGTGAGAAGATAGTGTGATGAGAGAGGGAGAAGAAAGCGTGATAGTGTGATGAGAGAGGGAGAAGAAAGCGTGATAGTGTGATGAGAGAGGGAGAAGAAAGCGTGATAGTTTGATGGGAGAGGGGGAAGAAAGCATGATGAGAGACGGAGAAAAAAGCGTGATAGTGTGATGAGAGAGGGGGAAGAAAGCGTGATAGTGGGAGAAGAAAGAGTTAGAGTGTGATGAGAGAGGTGTGAGAGAGAGAAAGATTGTGCTAATTTCATATTCTATTAGTTCTATCTTAATGCGGTTACATAAGAATCTGTGGCTATCATTTTCCTACTGTGTATACAAACTGGATTTTCATAAAAAGGATATATGCATATCTTATTCTATAAGGAAGTTCGGGAGTCTTAATCTGACTCGCTACTGCAAACAGAATCTGTCATTCCTCATTAACTATATATTATTAATGTCGAAATTGAAACCCGAATACGACTATCGCGAGGTGTCAGTTGTGTAAAAGATTAACAGATGGTAAGGGAGTCATAGATTAAACAAGACGCCTATGTGTGATTAGTAAGATTTGGCATAGTGTGTGTGTATATATATATATATATATATATATATATATATATATATATATATATATATATATATATATAGTGTGTGTATTATACTTCGGCAGAAAATATGTCTAAATGAATAAATGTCTTTGGCTCTTGTTGAAGTGAGTTAGTATACTGTTGGCTTGAAGCACAACTGAACTGGTGCCCAAAGTAGCTGGTATTTATGGCACTCTAGAATATCCCATCGTACATTTGGGTGATTCCATTACTTCAGTCCTTATTAGCAGTTTAGTTTCTGTGGTGTTATATTACTTGATAAATAACCTACCATTCCGCAGTAGGCTTGTGACAATGAAAGATCCGTATTGAGCTATAGCTTGCTTGTTGCCTTGTCTGCCAATTCGTCGGTAATTGGAATATTGTTTCTACAGCTCTGAGATCCTTCTTGTTTCATTCAAACATTAAAATACACAGATACTGTATTCGGATTTTTTTAAATGTATTATTCCCGAAAATCTTCAACTATCATCAGATAACTATCAATGTATTAATACTCTCATTCTTTAATCTTCCAACCGTTATCATCTTGCAACACCCTCGTGTTAAAAATGGGATCGTTGAAATCGTCCAATCCTGATTACCTGGTGTCTCTTATCCGCCGAATTTTTACATATAAGTGTCGTCACCTCAGCTAAACAATAGAAAATTCCGTTTTTATTATAAAGAAAGAAAGGTGAGAAAATAACGTGATAAACTGAAAAAATATTATAAGAAAGAAAGAAAGAATGAGTCGAAAAAAAGAAAGGGGTGAGTGCGCGGAAGCAATAAGGCTAAACTATTTCAGTCAAACATGATGAAAATGTTGAGTAATCATACTAAGTTTTAATTATCATTGAATGGGTAAGACAAGTCAACAAGGCGCCGTAATTTCATACGGATCTAACACTGTTGCAATCCTACTGCAGAATGCCAGAGTATTTATAAAGCCTCATGACATCATAGAAGCCAAGCATCTAATCAGGACTCAAGGAATGAAATCACCCAAATAGATGAATGGACTATTCTTAAGTTCCATAAGTACCAGCTGTTTTGGGCACTAGTTCAGTTGTGCTAAGCCAGTTGCTGTTGTCCAAACCAACAGTATACTGACTGACTGACTTCCTGGATTCAACAGAAAAGAGAAATACAGACAAAAAAGAGCGAGAGAAAGTTAAATCAAGATCATTATACTTTTAACATATTGAAATATTTAGCAATTGCTCTTAAGCGTTGTAATAATAAAATTATAATTCTGTGGTATATCCACAGGTCATTCTAGTCTGTATTAGATTGTTTGGCTTTGAGATTCCTTTTGTTTTATTTATACATTAAATAGGCTTGCGACAATGCAAGATCCGTATTAAGTTATGGCTTGTTTGTTGCTTTCTCTGCCAATTCGAAGGTAATTGGAATATTGCTTCTACAGCTGTGACATCTAGGTTTTATTTAAACATTAAAATTTTCAGATGCTGAAATTCAAAGTTTATTTGTATACGTGATTCCCGAACATTTTCAACCCAAGAACAACAATAATAACTAATTTTCATTACCTTCGATTAAAAAAGATTAGCGTTATCACTTCCACGCGTTCAACCCCTTCTCTATATTTTTCCACCACTCTCTTCCTTTCCTATATATTTTCTATGTAGGAAGTACTTTTTCTTCCCTATCTTACGTTATAATAAAAACAGAATGGTTTTATTATTTAGACAAGGTGATGACACTCCTAAGAAATAATTCGGTGGATAAGCAACACCAGATAATCAGTTTACATTTTTGCATTTTGGACGATGTCGACGGTCTCATTTTTAATCAGTGAGTGTTGCAGGATGATAATGGTCGGAATATCAAGGAACAAGCGTATTGATATATAGAAGATTCTGCGTAGTTATTATACGTTATGTATCGCCAGAAAACACGTCTATATATATAAGATTGTTTGTCTGTCGGAAGCATCTTGTTTTATCTATACTTTGTGCTCATATCTCCCAAGACGTGAACATAAAAAAAAAACTGTGATATATCAAGGTGCAAGATAATTTCTCTAAATTCACCAAGAGAAATAAAGCTTGTCGGTTTTTCATTGAAACATAATAATAACAGCTGGTACTGATATAATTTTGGGGCATAACCTATATATATATATATATATATATATATATATAGGTTATACCCCAAAATTATATCAGTACCAACGCTCTTCTAAGGAATGGAGCACTTTGTGACGGCCTTTACACGCAAAGCGATGTGTGTATTAAAACAGTTAAAATCCCCTTCCCATTCTGTAAGTGAAGACAGCCTAATGGTTACGGTGCCGGACTGACACCCAACCGATCGGATTTCAATTCCGGCTGTAGGTAGCTTACAAAATGTCTAGCCACACTGAGGAGACTTGATAAGTCGAAACACATGTCTGTGGATGACCCTATATATATATATATATATATATATATATATATATATATAAAGAGAGTTTCATAATTTGCTTGAAGCATTGTGTATGTATTGGTTAGGAGGTTGATTTAGAAGGCTATCACAATGCAGTTTAGAATAAATAAAAAAATAATAATACAGTAACAATGGTGTGTGTGTTGACCTGTATTTTTTATAATTTCTTGAATTTTCGAGGTAATACCTCTTTATCAAAGAATTGAACTGAAGCAGTACAGCTATGGCATTTCTTCCTAAATGAATTTTTTTTTTTTTTTTTGAAAATGACGTTATTTTTGAAATAACTGTATTCCCGTGTGAGCGTGAATGCGTTTATTTTATTTTTTTTTGTACGTGTGCGTATGTTGTAATTTTTTTAATTTTTTTCCTTAACAACTAGTGTGCAATTGCACACTAGTTGTTAAGGAAAAAAATTAAATAAATAAATTATATATATATATATATATATATATATTATAAAATATAAAAAGATAAATTGAATTAGATATAAATAAGTAAATAAACAAATAAATATGATAATATTAATAATAATAATAATATTAAATGATTAAATTGATGTAAAATCCAACAGGAAACGTCACAAAACACAAATAAACTTTTTCATTCGCACATACCCACGTACAAAATCCCGTGCTAGGATACAGTCTTAACGTCACAACCAACACGCATTTTCAATGTCACGCGCATTACAACATACGCACACGTACAAAAAAATAAAAATAAACGCATTCACGCTCACACGGGAATACAGTTATTTCAAAAATAACGTCATTTTCAAAAAAAAAAAATTAATTTAGGAAGAAATGCCATAGCTGTACTGCTTCAGTTCAATTCTTTTGATAAAGAGGTATTACCTCGAAAATTCAAGAAATAATAAAAAATACAGGTCAACACACAACACCATTGTTACCGTATTATTATTTTTTATTTATTCCAAACTGCATTGTGATAGCCTTCTAAATCAACCTCCTAACCAATATATATATATATATATATACATTAATAAGTATAGATAAAAGGATATGAAAACACCACAAAATGCTGTTAAAGTGAAAACATTTCAAGAGCGGAGACAAAAGTCATGAGTTCAAAACAAAAACTTGACAACACGGAGTATAAACAAGCTCTGAAGATGATTTTTATAAAATCGAAATATTGTAATATCAGCGATGAATATGTTATAAAATGTTTTTACTTTAATAGCATTTTGTCGTGTTTTCATATCCTTTTATCTATACTCATACCGTCGGATTGATTTCCTTTTTTTAAAACTTATTTATTAATATATAAGTTATCCACAGACCCGTGTTTCGAGGTTTACCTCTTATCGGTGTGGCTACACTTTAACAGCTATCCCTGGCCGGGTTTGAGACTTGGATGAATTTTCGTTCGCCAGGTCTCTTACTCATGAGGTTGTCAAATATAGGAGAATATTTAATTGATACATTTCTAAGCGGAAATGAATTCACTAGAGTCCGCGAACTTTGTAAACAAAGTGAGGGTTAGCTACACGCCAGAACGGTGAATTTTACAATTAAATCCCTATTTAGAGAACTCAACCTAATTGGGAGTATATATTAATAAACAAGTTATCCACAGACACGTATTTCGAGGTTTACCTCTCGTCAGTGTGGCTACAATGGTTTGTTGGTTGATTTTCAAGGCTATCACAATGCAAGTGTAAATAAAATGGGTTAACTATGATGTTGTTCGTTTACCTCTGATTTATTTTCTTAATATTTCGGGATAAAGATCCCTTCGTCAAACGTTTTCTGAAAGCTAAGTTCTGTAGCTGTTACTTTGTTGCTAGGATTTGTCCATTCTGTCGGATGCCTGGTGATATCTTCCTCCAAATTCTCTGCGTATTTGTAAGTGTGTATGTCTGTCTGTCCAACAATATCTTAGTATGATTCCAGATTTGGCTTACGTTTTTTAGGGTGAGGGTAGGGCAGATATTAGTTTTATGTATGTATATATATATATAGAGGTGCGTGGCATAATGTTTAGAGTCGTGGGAAAGTCGACCCGAGTTCAAATCCTGGGCAAGGCTGTTTGCATTTCACATAGCGCTAATACCCTTGAGAAAGGTATGAATCCATATATTCTTCCCCGCAGCTATGGGTAAAATCGTAGGGCACACTGGGCTCTTTAACCTTGGGTAGGTAACCATTCGAGGAGAAGGAAAACTCTAAATTCAAAATTCCTGAGGTCAGTCGTTGATTGGGTTATGTGGCATTCCTTGTACACCAATTCTTTCCTATCGATTGTGCCAAAAAGTGCAGAATGGTCCAACATAAGCCTTCAACACTATAAACAAATCACCGTGTTGGTTGTTCACTAAATAAACACTTATGCGTCGAAAATCGATGAGAGAGTCCATTTATATATATATATATATATATATATATATATATATATAATCCCGAAAGACATACTCTATGCAGAGCTTACCTCTGGTAAAAGACAGATTAGTCGCCCCCAGCTGCGATTCAAGGATGTCTGCAAGAATGATCTCAGGGGCTTTGGCATTGCCCCTTCCAGCTGGAAAAATTTGGCTCATGACCGCCCTCGATGGTGGCAGAATCTCCGTAGAGGACTGTTTCAGTCAGAAGTCACGCTGACGCAACACCATGAAGCTAAGAGGTCTAGAAGAAAGCAGCGGCAAATCAACATCTTCAAATGCGAAATCTGTGGTCGAGAATCTGTGGTTAATGATATATATATATATATTTATTGGTTTGGAGATTGATTTTGAAGGCTAGAAAAAATAATAAAATAACAATGGCGTTGTGTAATTTATTCTTGAATTTTCGAGATAAAATCTCTTTTTCAGGAGATCACTGGAACTGAAGTCGTCTAGTTATAGCATTTCTAGTTAAATGAATTTTTTTTTTTTTTAAATGTTACAGATGGTATTTTTTTTTAATAACTGTATTCTCGTGTTGCATGTTTACGTGAATGCGGTTTTTTTTGTTTGTACGTGTGCGTATGTTGTCATGCGCGTGTGCATGAAAATGCGTGTAGACTGTGACGTTATGACTGTATCCACGCGCAGGTGTGCATATGAATAACCGTATCCGTGTGCGTATGAAAGAGCGTATTTGGGTTTGGTGGCCATGGTGATGTATAATATTTCGTGTTGGATGTAATATAAATCATCGAATAATTTCTGATTATAATTAATATTATTAGTAGTATTATTATATTTATTTGTTTATTTACTTATTTATATCTAATTCAATTTATTTTTTTATTTTATATTTATTCTATTTTTTAAATATATATATATATATATATATATATATATATTATAAATCTTTCATACTTACCTTGTCCATAAGTGTATATATATATATATATTGAAGAAATGGATACAATAGAAACCTACTCGAGTTTCATCGCTAGAATCATCAGGGTTAAATCCACTGAATTAATCGAGTTACCGATTAATTGCAGCTGATCACACGTATGTTCATTGAATAAAATTTTACGTTACCGTAACGTAAAATCTTATTCAATGAACATACGTGTGATCAGCTGCAATTAATCGGTAACTCGATTAATTCAGTGGATTTTACCCTGATGATTCTAGCGATGAAACTCGAGTAGGTTTCTATTGTATCCATTTCTTCAATAAATTTGCTCTACTTTGTATTGAGCACTTTGTATTTGTTTTATCCCGGACTTAACCCCTGGATCCTGTGCACCTCCAACAATCGTGTCCATATTCACCGGTAAGCCACAGTTATATATATATATATATATATATATATATAACGATAATGTTAAAAGTTCCTCAAATTAAATCAAATAGTGTATTCGAAGTTTATTTGGATACATTATTCCCTAAAATGTTCAAGTGTAGTTAAATGATGATGATAATAATAATAATAATACTAAGTGTCACAAACGACACCTCATCGTTGCAGGTCTATGCAGACCGTCGCTTTTTCAAGTGTTAATCAATTTGCGAAGTGCGGAGAAGCTTCGGGGGTAGAACAGTAATGACGATATTCAGCTCTGTCGATAACACACACCTGGGCGTCCGTCTGTGAATGAATTAAAGGAAATTGAATTTGCTATTTGCAACCAAATCTCTTAATCAACTCTACTTAAGGCTGAATAGTGTGCGAAAAATTCCGAGAAAACAACTCTTTTTACCACAGACTCTTGTGCATGTCGTCTTCTCTATATTCTTAAATGTTATTCGCCACCGTGTATAAATATTCTATTATACTAGCAAGACCTGTGGATATATTTCAGTATGATAATTTAATTATTACAACGTTTTATGTGTTTACTTAAGGGATATTGCAAATAGTTCAATATGTAAAAAAAGTATGATAATTTTCATTTAACTCAGAATTTTTTTCTTTCCTTCTTTTCAGCTTTTTATTATGTTCGATTGAAACTGATTAGCATTAACACTTCCACGCCCTCACCCCCTCTCTTTTTCTTTCTTTCTTACTTATCATATTTTTCTGTGTAGCACGGACCTTTCGGTCTCATTTTTAACCAGAGTGTGTTGCAAGGTGATAACTGTCAGAAGATTAAGGAACAACCATTTTATATTCTACTAGCAGGATATACCACAGTATGATACCTGTGGATATACCACAGTATGATATGTTAACTATTAAAACATTTGATATGTTTTACATGAGACATATTGCAAAATAGTTCAATATGTAAAAGTATAATAATCTATCTCTCTCTCTCTCTCTCTCTCTCTCTCTCTCTCTCTCTCTCTCTCTCTCTCTCTCTCTCTCTCTCTCTCTCACACACATACATAATTTCCCTACTCTCTCTCCCCCTTTTTAACTTATGTTCGATTAAAACAAATGAGCGCTATCGCTTCCACATGTATATTTCCCCTACTCTTTCTTTCTCATATTTTTTGTGTAGCCTGTTCTTTTTCTCCCCTTTCTTTATAATAAAAACAGAATGGTCCATATTTTTTAGCTGAGGTGACGGCAGTCATAAGAAATAAGAACCCGACAGATAAGCAACTCCAGATAATCCGCATTTACATATTTGCATTCATCTTGGACGATTCGAACAGTCTCACTTTTTAACCAGAGGGTGTTGCAAGATATAACGGTCGCAAGATTAAAGAACACAAGTTTTTTTAGTCTTTTCATTAATGGTGTAATTTATTAACCAAAAAATCAGTAGTTTTAATCATTTCAAAGTTAAATGTCAGTGAACTGGGATCTCTTATGTGTTATTTATGCAGAAATATTTGCTTATGAAAACACAAGTGTAAGGGCCGGTTTAGCTCAGTCGGTAGAGCGTTCGGATAGGAAGCACAAGGTTCCTGGTTCGATACCGGCCCTCGTCAACTAAGCGTATGAGTAGCACGGGGACCTGTGCGGTAAAGTGACGAGCTGATGGTAGGTGTGGCACCTCGCCTCTGACACTAAAATAATCTCCTTGTCTAGCGCTAGTGAAAAGGGATAGACCCCCTCGCTGTCTGGCTGACACCGACATTAGGCCGCCTCGATGATTTTTTATATTGAACAAGGTTGTTGTCGTTTTATGTGGGTTTAAGGTCATTGGTCGTATCTGGTATATGTTGGCAGGTTTGTTTTTTTTTCTTACAAACCCCCATTATATTTGGTTTTTTTTTTTCTCATGGGTTGTCTGGCTGAAAAGAAATTAATGGAAGGGACAAGAGGAGACAAAGAAAAAAGGCATTTTTAGGTTTCAGACTTTTATTTTTAGGTTCATAGCTATTTTGTGGAGAGGAAATTTCTTCCTGTCTCAGTTGTAGCATCCGATCCTATTCAAGGCCTGATTAATTTTTTTAAAATTGAAAATTAAAAAAAGAAGATTTATCTGATCTATAGGTGAACCCCTAAAAGGTACTATCACTCCTCGGCAGATTGAACTTGTGAATAATGTATATGAGGATGTAATCAAAACGCCCGAGATCTCCAGTAGGGGAGCAACACTATCAGCTGCAGTCTAGTGCCATACACAGGGCTCCGTTTTTTTTGTGTCTTACTCCTCTTCAAGTGATAAGTAAAATAATGTTTGCGGAGTGGCCTATTGTCAGTATCAGTCGAACAGTGAAGGAGTCTATCCCCTTTTTGCTAGCGCTAGAACAGGGAGATTGTTATCGTTTGGGTGGAGCACTACAACTACCGTTAGCTCCTTGCACAGATCAGATTAACAAATCTGTGCTACTCATGCGCTGAGTTTACCGGGAATGGTATCGAACCCTGAACCTTGTGATTTGTAGGCGGGTGCTCTACTGACTGAGAATCAGCTTATTCTATTCCCATCGATTTCTCCGTATAAATAAACTGTTTTGATGAGCTGGAATGAAATCCGGGACAGTTAGGGTAAAGTCATTTCGTCGGGGCGGCCTAATGTCGGTATCAGCAAGACAGCGAGGGAGTCTATCCTCTTTTCACTAGCGCTAGACAAGGAGATTATTTTAGCGTCTGAGGTGGAGTGCCACACCTACTATAAGCTCTTTACCGCACAGATCACTGTGTTACTCATACGCTGAGTTGGCGAGAGCCGGTATCGAACCAGGAATCTTGTGATTCCTAGCCGAATTCTCTACTGATTGAGCAAACCCGCCCTATAAAATTGATTAAAGTCTTGCTTAAAGATAAATACAAAAAGAAAGGTTGACACATAAATAATACTGTTGTTGTGTTGACGAGAACACTTCTCTCGGAACTGATAATTATTCATTGGATTCGTCGCAAGCTTTTTCTAACTTCTTCATTAAATTCTTCGATGATTGGCTTCTAATAAAACGGTAAGTCACCAACGCGTAAATTCCTAACGAATCTTCATTTTACCGTCTCAGAAAAAAGACAAGTCTCTTAAACTTTTACCATTTGTTATACACTGGACCCGTCAAAGAAACACAATCACTTGTATTTAGGAAAATGTAAGATGAGATGTTTATTTTACCAGGTTGTGTACAGTTGAGAGGTCGTTGGCAGGGTTACGCAACGTGGAGCCTTCGGGAGTTCTTTTCAAGTGATCTCGAACCTGATCGTCGTCTCTCTAATCGATCTCTACGGGCTTCTTTTTATTGTAGTGTGACCCCCGGTGTCACGCCTCTTTTTTTCGTGACACCTACGCAGTTTTTTTCTGTAGACACGCCTCTTCGCCCACGCAGGCTGTTTTCATTGGCTATGGGCTACGCCTATAGATTTCTGCACCGAAATCATGTCAAATATTCACCTGCATTTCCAGGTGCAAAAGGTCAGGTCAGGGCCACATCCTGTTTTCGTTTCCAGGCTGCACCTGACCCCCATGCACTTCCTATTCAGCCTGGTCCTTGGGTGCACTGATCAGACAATATATTACACATTTTCGTTGCAATCATGAACACGTCGACCCGAGTTCAATTCCTGGACGAAGCTGTTTGCATTTCACATAGCGCCAATACCCTTGGGAAAGCTATGAATCCAATTCTTCCTCCAGCTATGGTTAAATAGCAGGGCAGACTGGGCTCTTTAACCAGGGCTAGGTAACCCGTGTAGGAGAAGAAAAACTGAATTCAAACCTGTTAAACTCCGCTTAATAAATTGACCTTGTGTCGCATCCTGCTCGTACAGAGAGGTTGGTATATATATATAATATATATATATATATATATATATATATATATATAAATATAAACACATGTTCCTAAATCTTCTGCACAGCCTCAGGTTAATAATGAGACCAAAAGATGCAATGCAAAAATGTGTAATCAGATTATCTGGTGTCGCTTAATCGCAGATTTTATATTTGTCCTATTTTATTTCAACAATTGTTTTATAATGAAACCTTCCAAATGGTCTTGCGTCATTTAAATGCCCAACGTAAAAGTGAAATTAATTTTATGAATAAGAAATTACATGTTTGTTGTATTTGCAATTTTTGAAATTGTTAATTACGGAAGATATTTTGATTGTATGTCGTACAGGCCTCCTATCCTAAATTTATGTTATGTTTAGCGAGTCAATGTCACCTCAGCTAAATAATGGACCACTCTGTTTTTTATCATAAGAACTAGACATACTACACAGAAGAAAAAAAAAGAAAGAATAGAGAGGGATGAACGCGTGGAAAAGAAGGAAGGAAAGAAGGGAGATAGATTTAAATCAAGATTATTATACTTTTACATATTGAACTAAAGCAATAGCTCTTAAGTAAACATATCACACTTTAGTATTATCTGCGTTATTCGGACTATTGTCCCCATCTTCATTGTTATATGTACACCGTTTCGGTCGATATGCCCTCCGGCCTTCTTCAGGTTTTCTTGTCGGACTCGGGGAACCTTCTCAGACTCTGGAACCCTCTTTTCGGATTCGGGAACCTTATAATACTAATCATCAAGCCACATCTCAAACATTCAGAGGAATAGTATATCATACTGTGGTATATCCACAGGTCCTGCTAGTAACCAACGTTCCCTTTATACTGTAAGATAGAATATGTATTATTGCAATGCAATATATTAAAATCATAATGAAACAATAATATGAAAAGCACGAAATTGATCAAAATCACAATGATTTTATTCAAGAAATGATTTAGAAAGAAAACTAACATTTGGATTTTAAACAATAATAAAGGAGTGGGTAGAGAAAAATAGTGAGGAAGCGATAACACTAATTTGTTTCAATCTAACATAATGGAACATGTTAAAAGAAGGAAAGAAAAGAAAAATAAGGTGAGAGAGTTAAACCAAAGATTTATAATACTTTTTACATATTGAACTATTTAGCAATAGCTCTTAAGTAAACATATCAAACTTAGTAATAATTAAATCACCATAATGTGATATATCCACAGGGCTTTAGAGTATTCACTATTTTACGCCGTGTCAAAAGGGAATGAGAATATGAGACCAATTCCCCTGCAAAGAGGTAAAAGAGTTGTCTTGCGTAACCACATCCAATGGTGAAGGTCCATTTCTGGAAATATCGGTTTGGTTTAGTAGACTTTCATTGCCATTTCACCTAGATCTTATTGAAGTCAGTAAGTCTACTGTTGGTTTTAAATAACAGCAGCTAACTAAGTACAACTTAAGCAGTGTCCAAGACAGTTGTATATATAGAAATCAAGAATGATCCCTTCATGAATTTGGGTGATTTGGGTCATTCCATTTCTTGAGTTCTGATTGACTGCTTGATTTGAATGCCATTGTGGACTCTTATATATATCCTGTCATTCTGCAGTAGACTTTGTAACTATATTCGGGTTTGTATTTAAGTTACAACCGTTTGTTGCCTTGTCTTCCGTTCGACGGTAATTGGAACTTTAATTATTCTTCAGATCTACTCTGAAGTGATTTGGTAGTAGTTCTTAGTGTCCCATTAATTGCTCTAATATGTATGTTTAAGTAGGCGGGGGATGGTTGATATGGACGGTGTCGAAAGAGTGAGTGAGAGTTATGGATATTCTGTGCTGTCGGCATGATCCGATCCGATGATAGCAAAGGTATATAGAGGGACATTTATTAGGTTTATTATTGATTTTAGTATATAGTTTGAGGAAAATATATTTCTTTCTGTGATACCTAAGCTAGATATTATTTCCCTCCAATTAATAACAAACCTACACAAAACAATTTCTAACAATATACTATGCAAAAAATCCATAATAAACGTTGGAAACTGTTACTTGTCACTTATCGCTTTCTCGATAAGACTAGAAACACAAACAGGTGCCAACGTATATCTTATAATGGAAATCCAGTGTGTGTCTGTCTTCTAACCGAAACTACGTCACTGCTTAAGTCACAATAACTTCAGAAAATGCGTGAGTTTATCAATGAGTATTCAATTTACAGTCAAAAATCATGAGTATTAATTCATAGAATAAAACTTATTCAATTTCTCTGAATGTTGAGATGAGGCTTGATGATTAGTATTATCTGCGTTATTCGGACTATTGTCCTCATCTTCATGTTACCTGTACAACGTTTTCGGCCGATATGCCCTCCTGCCTTCATCAGGTATTTCTTTTCGGACTCGGGAACCTTCTTGTCGTAGTCGGGAACCTTCTTGTCGTAATCGGGAGCCATCACGGAATTTTGAACCTAACCCTTTATTCAGTCCACGGGGGTCTCCTGTTCTCATTCCGCTAACCATAGCTGGGGTAGGAGCTGTGTTAATTATTTTTCTATGTAACTGCCTCCTGTCAGGATTAAACCTGGAATCCAGAGATAACTGTCACTTAGAACTGTCTTAACCTAACTACCTTATCCACTAGGCCATGTGCCAATTGTCCCTATGAAATCTGAGTTAGATTTGTCTCAAACAACACATGTTATTAGTGCATTTAAAATCCTGCAATGGTGTCATATATATCACTAAGAATAAAC